>CP144694.1:8629607-9079607 GCA_036885675.1 Vigna mungo | reverse complement strand
AAATAAATAAAAAATGGAATGAGGCGTGTGTTGGATGAGGTGGGGTCAGAGAGTGGGCGTAGGGAAAAAAGTGAAAAAACGAAAAACGGTTGGAAAAAGATGTTTGGAAAAATTTTTGGAAAGGATTTGATGAGAGGAGGAGGAAAACACGTGGAGGACTAATCACTAAGGTAGAGAGGTCTTTTGGCGGTCCTTTTGGATAATCACCTGGGCCTTCGTCTTCAATCACTCTCGGCGACAGAAGAAATCTTCAGGAACCGGTAGTCATCCAAGTCCACTATCACTGATTCACGATCGTCGGAAGAAGACCAAACAAAACGTCGATTCCCTGAGGTGAGTTATGGTCCCCATGTTACTAATCTACTTGATTTTTAATGGTTACAATATCTGCGCGCTAGTATCATTATTCAAGATGATTGCATTATTTGCTCAAAGATTTCTAGCATAATCACATTTTTATCTCTGTTCATAAACGCACCAATAACCCAAAACAGCTATAGCAAACGGACCAACTCATTTCCGCCATTGCCATGTAACTATGGCCATGCCAAATATTGAGCCAACCTAAAACGCAGAAAAATTTCAAATAACAGAAATCCAATCTTTTAATTTTCCCCTTCGTCAAACCATTATCGGGTTTCATTTGATCCAGAAAAGGGAAACGGTACAACATATATTATAAGCCCATACACCTTACATTGATTTCTTCACCAAACTAGTTTCCGCGATCCAAACCATCAATGGGATTCAATGGGGAAAAGAGAAATTCACCCAGCTAAATGGGATTAGTAATAGAAGAAAGAAGTGGCACAAGGGTGGGCTGTGTTTGTTGAACGAAGGATTCGTGGTGACGGCGACGGTGGAGGAGTGTTTCGGAAGTATTGGCGATCCGATGGTGGAGGTTTCAAGCTCTAGGAGAATCACTGGAAGTTGCTATTCGAACTAGGGTTGAGATTATTTTCCGGTCAGAGCAACCGCTGCAACAGGCATAGACCGGCGCATCCAAATCGTTTTTCAATGATGGTTACCGAGTCGGTTTGTTCTTCGTGATGCTAGTTCAGAGTTGCCTTGGCATCGTTAACCTTCCGGTGATGAGCGGAATCGCCGACAACGGCTGTTACTTGGAGGGAATGAGTTGTGCGTCCATGGCTGTTGGGTGGATGGGTTCTTAGGGGTTTCGCCGAGCGTGGAAGATGAGTGGTGAGAGTAGGGTTGAGCGAGTGTATGTTTGGCCGAGAGTTTGGTGGTGGCCGGCGTCTCTGATAGTACATTTGACTGCCAGTTATGGTGGCTAGGACGGTGGTGATGAGGTTTAGGGATAGTGGTGCTCATTGGAGAAGGAAAATCGAAGCCTCAGGGTGTTTGGACCGAATGAAGGCATCCTTCAAGGTTTTGGGGGGGGGGGGGGGGGTGAGAAAACCCTAGAAAAATTCTGAAGATGGGGCTTGGGCTGGGTCCATTTCAATTTTTTATATTATTTTATTTAGTCTTTTAGGTTATTCCTACTACACCCCCGTTGTTTACTATTTCGCACCCTACCAGTAAGGTCTCCCCTTTGCAGCCTCTTGTTTTCCTTTTCACCACCCCCTTTCCTGTTGGGTTTGGGGCCCAATCCAGTTTTAATTTTAAATTTCTTTTGCGCGGCCCCTATTCTACTTTCCTTCACTCCTTTATCCTCCATCTTCACCTCTCTTTCCTCAAACCCTATTATTAAAGATAAAATGTGTTTAGATATTCTATGTTTCTTTTATTTTTATTTTATTTTTTATTTTTTATTTTTTTTATATTTTTGGTTATTATTATTACTTTATTTTACCCACCTATTTTAAAGTATTTTTTTAATACATAAAATAATATAATAAAATAAAAAAATATTTTAAAGGTTTAAGCGTGTGTGCGATCATTCGCATCAGCCTCGCGCAAAAAACCTTTTCTCCATTTAAAATAACAAAATATTTTAAAGTTTGTGTGCGATCATTCGCATCAGCCTCGCGCTAAAACCTTTTCTCCATTTAAAATAACAAAAGATTTTAAAGGTTTAAGCGTGTGTGCGATCATTTGCATCAGCCTCACGCTAAAACCTTTTCTCCATTTAAAATAACAAAATGTTTTAAAGGTTGAAGCGTGTGTGCGATCATTCGCATCAGCCTCGCGCTAAAACCTTTTCTCCATTTAAAATAACAAAATATTTAAAAGGTTTAAGCGTGTGTGCGATCATTCGCATCAGCCTTGCGCTAAAACCTTTTCTCCATTTAAAATAAAAAAAATATTTTAAAGGTTGAAGCGTGTGTGCGATCATTCGCATCAGCCTTGTGCTAAAACCTTTTCTCCATTTAAAATAACAAAATAATTTAAAGATTTAAGCGTGTGTGCGATCATTCGCATCAGCCTTGCGCTAAAACCTTTTCTCCATTTAAAATAACAAAATATTTTAAAGGTTTAAGCGTGTGTGCGATCATTCGCATTAGCCTCGCGCTAAAACCTTTTCTCCATTTAAAATAAGAAAATATTTTAAAGGTTTAAGCGTGTGTGCGATCATTTGCATCAGCCTCGCGCTAAAACCTTTTCTCCATTTAAAATAACAAAATATTTTAAAGGTTGAAGCGTGTGTGCGATCATTCGCATCAGCCTCGCGCTAAAACCTTTTCTACATTTAAAATAACAAAATATTTTAGAAGTTGAAGCGTGTGTGCGATCATTCGCATCAGTCTCGCGCTAAGATCTTTTCCCCTTTTATAAAAATATTAAAAGCATTTTAAAGGTTTGGGCACGTGTGTGATCATTCGCATCGTCCTCGTGCTCAGACTTTTCTTTTTCTGACATAAAAAAAAAGATACCGAAAATACCAAACAAACTTCCAATCAACTTTTCCAAACAAATTCCTCAAACAAATTTTCCAAACAGTTTGCAAGAACTACGTAACCCTGATTTCTCAGTCCAACTGAGAATACGTAGGAGCAAGGTCAACCCTTGTCGGGCACAAAGAACACAAAAAATATATTTTGTTTTCTTTAGAGTAAAATTTTATTCTTTTAGGGGAAATTAAACATTTTTCAAAACCACATCAAATTCACGTTTTTAATTAAAGGTACTGCCTTCGGGCAGGCGTGTAGGGTGCTGATACCTTCCCTACACGTAACCGACTCCCGGACCCTGAGTCTGGTTTTGTAGACCTTGCCTTATTTTTTATGGTTTTATCCATAGTTTTCCAAAATAAACTATGGTGGCGACTCCGAAAATCTCTTTTTCAAAAACCTGATTTTCTTTTTTTTGGATCGTCGTCCCGTCGCGATTCTCCGGTTGCGACAGATGGCGACTCCGCTGGGGACTTCGAGAGTCGGGCCATTTAATTAGATGCGCGAATTCGATGTGGTTTTTTTTATGTTTTTCTTCCCCTTTTCTTTATTTATGTTTGAAATAATTGCAATAATTGTTGTATATTGAACCCTAGGGGAGAAAACATGTTTATATCTGCCTGGGAATTTTTCTGGTTGTTTTGCAGGTGAGGGTTTGGGTATGCATTGAATTCTCCCTTTCACACACACACACACACACACTTTATGCATATCATGAGTGAGGCCCTATACCCGGGTCTGAGTGTAACTTAGAATTAGAGGAGTTGTGTAGCGGTGTCACTCTGGGATGTACTTCCTGTCTGGCTATCGTGAGAACTCCAGCTAGAGTCTGTTCTCTTCACTTGTCTCCTCATCTAGTTGATTACTCGACTGTTGTGGAGATGTTGTGGAGAGGGCCATAGCTCTAGTGATCATTGACCTTTAGGTTCAGGAAGCCGTCCTTGTGAGATTGCATATAGTTGACCCTGAATACGAAGCAGTGAACCTTTATTAGGGCACGAGGGGAGAAATGTATATTCCTATAATCCTCACGCTGTTCATTCTCTTTTGAAAATTATGTTATTACATTGTCATATCATGCATGCATTTTGGTTCATCATGTTGTCTTATTATCATGCATCATGTTCATATATCATTTAATAACATGTTGGTTTTAGGGGAAATCACAGGTATTCACTTGATTCCACACGAGATGGATGTTGACACAAGACCTGATGCTACACAACATACCAACTCCACTGTTTTAAGAAAGAAGCCTAGACTAAGGACACATGTTGGAAATTTGACCGGGCTAATAAGTTTTGGCCGAAGACTCAAGACCATACAGAGAGAAGCTTTCAAGAGGAAATGTGGAAATCTATTGAATTTAATGGAGGTGAAAGTACATTTGCCCGCTATCACGGCTCTTGCTCAATATTATGACTCTCCTTTAAGATGCTTCACTTTTCAAGACTTCCAGTTGGCGCTGACCATAGAAGAGTTTGAATATATCTTGGGTTTACCATTAGAGGGTACCACGCCATATCAGCATTTGGAGCACCACGCTTCTATACCTATCATTGCCGCCATCATGAAGTTACATCCCAAAGAACTTGAAGATAGGATGGTGACGAGGCATCAAGTGCGTGGGTTGACACAAGAATATCTAGAACAATATTTGCAACATCTGGCCGATAAGGAGGACTGAGAGACTTTCATGGATGTGCTAGCTCTTACTGTGTATGACATTGTGTTATTCCCTAAAATAGAGGACTTTGTGGACCCTACCGCGATAGATGTCTTCGTGGCAAGAAATATGAGATTGGAGAATCCCGTGACAGCAATTCTTGCTGATATTTATGGGACCATGAGCTTCTGTCACGAAAGGAAAGGAAAGAAGATTCTTTGTTGTTTGCCGGCGCTATATGCATGGATGACTGCACGAGTATTTAAGGGGGCAGTCGATGTTGGAAGTCCGTCTGAGAATTTGTCACATCAAGAAGGCAATGAGTGGGCTCGTTTCTTTGCTGGTCTGAGTGAAGGAAATGTAAAGTGGCGCCTTCCTTGGCTTGAAATTAAACCCTCTATATAATATTGTGGTGGTTTTCCCAATGTACCTCTTATAGGTGCCCGATATTGTATTAATTACAATCCTATTTTGGTGCAAAGACAATTCGGGCATCCTATGAAGGGGGCACCTTCACCGGATTTTCTTGCTACCCTATTCGTCTACTATGAAGATGGGCATTTCATCGAAGTGTTGAGAAAAGTTAAAGGTGCTTGGGAAAATGTTGTACGGGCCGAAAAGGATCAAAGGTTGGGAGCGGTGGACAACAAAGTTACTTATCGTACATGGATCCTAGAAAGGGTAAAAGAAGTTAAACTCCCTTTTAAGCCAATTAAGGATCAATCAGCTAGTGAAGGACCATCCCAAGCCCCAGAAAGTGAAGAGGTGAAACAATTGAAGGCTGAGATGGAGAAATTGAAGGTGAGGAATGCTAGGTTGGAAAACGAATTACAGAGGGCGCGTAATGATCTTGTGGATATGAGGAATGATAATGAAGAAAAGTCACGGGCTTATGAAAACATTGTCAAAAGCCAGAAGGCTGAAAGGGATTATACATTTCGAGTGAAGCAGGATCTTGCGGCCGCGAGTAAGGAATTATCCATGAGGGTGAATGAGAAGAATGTGGCTTTAGAAGAAGGCAGGTAGTGGAAACAGCTATATGAAGAAGCCAGAAGAGATAAAAGGGAAGCCCTAAAAAGACTAAGAGAAGCGCAGGTCCAAGTGCAAGAAGCGGGGCATCAAATGAAGGAGATGGCTACATCATTTGAGGCGGAGTTGAATCAGGAGCGCTGGAAGTTGGTAGAAGCTGAAAAGGAGTATCGAGCCATGTTAAAGCAAATGGAGGATTACATCGAAGAGCAGGAGGAGCGATGAAGGTCGATGGAGTTTGAAGAAAGGCATCAGGCCTTGATAAAGCGAATGAAAGAGTACATTGTAGAGCAAGAAACGGCTGTAAAGCATTGGAAGGAAAGTTTCTCCCAGCTGGCTGCTTTAGCAAATGGGGCAATTGAAGATATTCCCAGAATGGTATTAAAAGCTGAAGCGAGTGCTCATTTTTGTAGCCTACCAAAAGGGATAGAATTGTTTATTGATCATTGTAAATGGTTGGTAGGAGAAATGAAATCTTTCATTGCCCGAGCTCGGGATTGATGTACATATGAAACACTTGTTTTGTTCCTCAGGCAATGTAATGAGTCAAATTTTCTTTAAATGAAAGAAAAGGGATGTTTGTTTGGTATCGGCTTGTGTTAATTATTCATCAGTAATGTCATCGTGATCCTGTGATTTCCACTTATCACTAGCATGCATCATGTTTTCTTTTATTTTGCATTTTTCATCCTTATCTAATTTAACTTAATAAAAATAATCATCAGTACAAGTGAAAGAACAACGACAAATTTTCCACGACATCCGTACAGGACCAGAGCTAACTCGAAGGTCATGGAGAATTGGGAGCAGTCGCATGAATCTATTAAGGCTGATGTCAACCAGTTGAAGGATCAGATGGCCTAGATTTTGGCAGCTCTCGAGGCCCTGAAGACTACTGGAGGGTCTACGCCTGCGCAAGTTGAGGGAAGTGCTCAATATTACCCTCCGTTATTCAATGTTGGGAACCAATCTGTTCCTTTCCCAATGTACGGATTACCCCCAGACTACACTCCACCCGTGGGAGAATACACAGAAGGGGAACATGCTTCATTCTCTTTCCCTACCACTGCCAACGTACTTCCAATCGGTACTCAGGGACCTGTTGTAATGTCTACACCCATGGTAAGTGAAGGAATGAATGCAAACATGTTTGATGGAATCCGAGTAACTCCGGTGCCTCATGTGATTACCGGAGAGGGCTTTTCTGCTAAGGCTGCACCACATACTTCGTTTCACGGGGTAATCAATAATGTTGACGGAGCAAAGGATAAACTGGAGAGCCTGGAGGCGAGATTGAGGGCTGTTGAGGGATTTGAGAGTTATGGTTTCGGAGATGTTGCCAGATTGAGTTTGGTTCCTGGCGTAAAAATACCACATAAGTTCAAGGCACCAGAGTTTGAGAAGTATAAGGGAAATACATGCCCTAAAAGCCATCTAACCATGTATTGCAGAAAGATGGCTGCGTATGCTTATGATGAGCAGCTGCTCATCCATGTTTTTCAAGATAGTTTGGCTGGGGTGGCATTAAACTGGTATACTCACTTGGAGCCATCTCGGATTCGTGGCTTGGCGGATTTGGCTGATGTTTTTGTGAAACAGTATATATACAATACACATGTTGCGCCAGATCGTTTACAGCTGCAAAACATGTCAAAGAAGGATAAGGAAACTTTTAAGGAATATGCCCAACGGTGGAGGGAACTAGCGGCACAGGTTGAGCCACCTCTGTATGATAGAGAGATGGTGGCGATGTTTGTAAATACGCTTCAACCACCATTTTATGAACACATGGTTGGGAATGTGACTTCAAATTTTGCTGATATTATTATAATTGGTGAAAGGATAGAGATTGGGATGAAAAATGGGAAGATTGCATATGGCTCGTCAGTGGTTGCAAACTCCAAAAAACCCAGTTTCAACCCAGGAAAAAGGAAGGAAGGTGATGTGCATGCAACATCTGCAACCCCCGTGTGGAAAGGGCAGGCTCCCACTCATAACTATCGACCGTACTTGGGTCAACCTCCATATGCAGCTAACGCGTCATTTGGTCATCAATTTAGGCCTCAGCAACAACAGGGGTACTATTAACCACAGTACATTCCGGCTAATAATTGGAGGGGAGATGCAAATGTAGGTCCCAATATGAATGTGGGTCCAAGTATTTATCCAAGAAGAAACCAGGAAAGAAATTTCACCCCAATCCCTACAACCTACACAGAATTGTTACCCCATCTCATAAAAAAGGGTTTGGTTGTTATCTGTCCGATGAAGCCCTTGCAACCTCCATACCCAAGGGGATATGATGCAGAGGCCAAGTGTAGTTATCACGGAGGAGGCGTTGGTCACTCCACTGAGAGGTGTTTGGCTTTCAAGCATAAAGTGCAGACTCTAATTGATTCAGGGTGGTTGAAGTTTCAGGAGGATAAACCTAGCATTGAGGCCAATCCACTATCCGGACATGGAGGTGCCTTGACAAATGCTGTGGAGGTGAAAGAACATGAGTTAGTAAGAAACGTGAGCGAGATTCAGAGCTCTAGAAGGTTTATCTTGAAAATGTTGCTGAAAGTGGGACTTTTGAAAGGCGATTATGATGAGAGTATAGCATGCGCGTTCCACCAAGACGTTGGGCACTCTATTGAGGAGTGCGTTGAATTTGAAAATATTTTGCAAGACTTGCTAGATCGAGGTTTGATGCAAGTGTGTTACCAGAGCAAGGAGGAGGAAGTATTTGCACAAACTGGTGATGAATCCAGTATAACTTTACCGGAACCGTTGGTGATTCGTTTCACTAGAACCACCCCTATACCACCAGCTCAAGGAAGGTCGCCCTTTGTTATCCATGTACCTGCCCCGTTTTCCTACAAAAGTGATAAGGCTGTCCCATGGAGATATGGTACGCATGCATTACATGATGTACAAGGCGCTGACTCTACTATTGAAAACATATCCGGTATAGGTGGGATGACAAGAAGTGGTCGTATTTTCACACCCCTAGAGCTGGCAGGAGAAGCATCTGACAATAAGGAAACAACAATGGCTGCGAAGGCTAGAGAGCTCTTAAAAGAGAAGAGCATACAAACAGAGGAGACCCATGGCAAGCATTAAAAGAAAGAAGTGTCCGAAGAAGAGACTTGTGAATTTTTAAAATTCATACAGCAAAGTGAATATAAGGTGGTAGAGCAGTTAAACCGAATGCCTGCTCGTATATCCCTGTTAGATTTGCTCATGCATTCGGTATCACACAGGAAGTTGTTAATGAAGATACTCAGTGAGGCTCACGTGGAACAAGGTATTTCGCTGAATAAATTCGAGGGTATTGTTGGCAACATCGTTGCTAATAATTATCTCACCTTCACTGATGAGGAGATACCTGTTGAGGGGAGAGGGCACAACAAAGCTCTTCATGTATCTGTAAAATGCATGGATCACGTTATAGCGCGTGTATTGGTGGATAATGGTTCCTCTTTGAATGTTATGCCAAAAACAACGTTGGAGAAGCTACCTTATGAAGGAATACATATGAAGCCAAGCTCAATGATCGTGAGAGCATTTGATGGCAGCAAAAGGGAAGTAATGGGAGAAGTGGAGTTGTCGGTTCAAGTTGGCTCATGCGTTTTCCAAGTAACATTCCAAGTTATGGATATCCTACCGGCCTATAGTTGTTTATTGGGTCGTCCATGGATCCATTCGGCAGGGGTAGTGCCTTCTACATTACACCAGAAACTGAAATATGTGATGGAGGATAAATTGGTGATAGTATCGGGAGAAGAGGATCTCCTCGTGAGTGGACCATCATCCACGCGATACATTGAGGCTGCCGAGGAAGCCCTAGAGACAGCTTTTCAATCTTTGGAAATTGTGGGAAATACTTGTGTGGAGTCGTTTCCAGTTAATCCTCATTCATCATGTGCTTCCATTATGATGGCCAGGGTCATGCTGAGAGAAGGCTATATGTATGGGAAACGTTTGGGCATATATGAGCAAGGGCGAGCATTCCCTCTGGAAATCGTTGAAAACAAGAACAGATATGGCTTGGGGTACAAGCCTAGCAAGGAAGATAGGAAAAGGATGATTGAAGAAAGAAGAGAGCGCAATCTAGCCCGTGCGGAAAGACGAGAGCCCAAAGAGAGAAAAATTCACATTTGTGACATCAAGGAAAGTTTTCACAGTGCTGGGTGGATCAACACTGGTCAGATAGCAGTCGTGGAGGACGAAGACAAGCCTCAAAGCTCTAGTTTCGTGTGGGCTTGCTCCCCGGATACCCAGCTCAACAATTGGGAAACTCTGGATTTACCTGTGATGCTTAATGTGAATAAAATGTAATAGTTTTAATTAAGCCTATAGTTTCACTTGGGGCTTTAGAACCAATGTTTTGCGGATTGACCTTTTTACTTTACACTCAGCGTGATAATAGAATTGCATTTTACCATCATTTGGCATATTTCATCGCTTTTATTATTTATTTATACTTTTTCACAATTTTTAATAATGCAATGTGACAATTATTGTTTTAAAAATAACGATGTCAATATTCCTAATTTTGAACATCCTATCAATAATACGGAAGATGATTTTGAAGACGATGTGGAACCCTCTCCGGAATTATTGAGATTAGTGGAACAAGAGTCTAAAGAGATAAAACCCCATCAGGAGGAGATTGAATTGCTCAACTTGGGGGAGAAGGATGAGATAAAGGAGGTGAAAATTGGTACTAGCATGAAAGCGGAGGTAAGAGAAAAATTGTGTGTCCTATTGAAGGAGTTTAAGGATGTATTTACGTGGTCTTATAATGACATGCCGGTTTGGATACTGATATTGTGAAACACAAGCTTCCACTTATGCCAGAGTGCCCTCCTGTCAAGCAGAAATTATGAAGGATGAAGCCGGAAATGTCCCTAAAAATCAAAGAGGAAGTCCATAAACAATTCGACGCTGGATTTCTGGCTGTTGCTAGATACCCCCAATGGGTAGCGAATATCGTACCAGTACCCAAGAAGGATGGAAAGGTTCGAATGTGTGTTGACTATCGTGACCTGAACCGTGCAAGTCCAAAGGATAACTTCCCGTTACCACACATCGACACTTTAGTTGACAATACGGCCAAGTTTTCTCTATTCTCATTCATGGATGGGTTCTCAGGGTATAATCAGATTAAGATGGCGCCGGAAGATATGGAAAAGACGAATTTTATCACGTTGTGGGGAACATTTTGTTATAAGGTGATGTCTTTCGGGCTCAAGAATGTTGGGGCAACATATCAAAGAGCGATGGTAACACTATTTCACGATATGATGCATAAGGAAATTGAAGTTGGGTTTCATTGTCAGCCAAAAGGGGATAGAAGTTGATCCCGACAAAGTGCGAGCGATAACGGAAATGCTTGCGCCCAGAACAGAAAAGGAGGTTCGAGGTTTTCTGGGAAGATTGAACTACATTGCTAGGTTCATCTCCCAATTAACTGCTACTTGTGAACCAATGTTCAAGTTGTTACGGAAGAATCAGGCTGTAGTCTGGAATGAAGATTGTCAAGCCGCTTTCGAAAAGGTCAAACAGTACCTGCAAGACCCTCCTGTATTACGTCCACCTGTGCCAGGAAGACTGCTCATCTTGTATTTGACCGTATTGGATAATTCAATGGGTTGTGTATTGGGTCAGCATGATGAAGACGGGAAAAGAGAGCATGCTATATATTATTTGAGCAAGAAGTTCATAGACTGCGAACAACGATATTCGTCGTTAGAGCGAACTTGTTGTGCACTGGTATGGGCTACTCATCGTTTAAGGCAATATATGTTGAGTCACTCTACTTGGTTGATCTCTAAAATGGATCCTATCAAGTATATTTTCGAAAAGCCTGCTCTCACTGGAAGAATAGCTCGATGGCAGATGCTACTATCGGAGTATGACATTGTATATGTTACTCAGAAATCTATCAAGGGTAGCGCTTTAGCGGAATATTTAGCCCATCAATCCATTAGTGATTATCAGCCAATGCAACCTGAGTTCCCCGATGAAGATATCATGGCTTTATTGGCTGAGAGCAAAGAGGACAAGGATGAAAAAGCTTGGACGGTATTTTTTGATGGAGCCTCAAACGTGATGGGGCATGGAATAGGGGCAGTGCTTATCTCTCCTAAGAATCAATACATACCAATGACGGCAAGGTTGTGTTTTAATTGCACGAATAACATCGCAGAATATGAAGCCTGTGCTATGGGTATTCGAGCCGCAATAGAGTCTAAAGCAAAAATTCTGGATGTATATGGAGATTCAGCTTTGGTCATCCATCAGTTGAAGGGAGAATGGGAGACTAGGGATACAAAATTAATTCCATACCAAGCTTACATCAGAGGATTAATTGAGTATTTCGATTCCATCACGTTTAATCATATACCGCGAGAAGATAATCAATTAGCAGACGCATTGGCTACTTTGTCATCGATGTTTGAAGTTGATCAAGATGCAGAATTGCCAATGATCGAAATGAAGAGTTATGCGGAGCCAGCGTATTGTCATTTTATCGAGGAGGAGGTAGATGGTAAACCTTGGTACTTTGGTATCAAGCATTATCTTAAGACCCGAGAATATCCAGAGAAGGCGTCTGAAAACGATAAAAGGGCGTTAAGGAGGTTGGCTGGTAGCTTCATCTTAAATGGGGATGTCCTGTACAAGAGAAATCATGACTTGGTCCTTCTCAAATGTGTGGACACAAAAGAATCCGAGCTGATACTAAAAGAAGTGCACGAGGGTACATTTGGCATGCACATGAATGGGCACTCAATGGCCAGAAAGATACTGAGAGCGGGGTATTTTTGGTTGACTATGGAAAATGATTGTTGTACACATGTGAGAAAGTGTGAGAAATGCCAGATGTATGTAGATAATATCAATGTGCCGCCTACAACCTTGAACGTGTTGTCTGCACCATGGCCTTTTTCGATGTGGGGAATAGATGTCATCGGAGCTATAGAGCCAAAGGCGTCAAATGGACACCGTTTCATATTAGTCGCAATCGACTACTTCACCAAGTGGGTTGAGGCTGCTTCTTATGCTAATGTGACTAGAAAAGTGGTGACCAAGTTCATAAAAAGGGAGTTGATTTGCAGATACGGGCTCCCTAACAGGATCATCACTGATAATGCCACTAACTTGAACAACCAGATGATGACAGAGTTATGTGAGGAGTTCAAAATTCATCATCTTAATTCTTCTCCTTATCGTCCAAAGATGAATGGGGCAGTAGAGGCTGCTAACAAAAATATTAAGAACATTGTGCAGAAGATGGTGGTCACATATAAGGATTGGCATGAAATGCTTCCTTTTGCTTTACATGGTTATCGCACTTCGGTACGAACATCGACTGGGGCAACGCCTTTCTCGCTTGTGTATGGAATGGAGGCAGTACTTCCGTTTGAAGTGGAAATTCGATCTTTGCAAGTTTTAATGGAAACCCAATTAGAAGAGGCTGAATGGGTTCAAGCTCGTTTCGACCAGCTCAATCTCATAGATGAAAAAAGATTAACATCAGTGTGTCATGGACAATTGTACCAAAGAAGAATGAAGAAGGCATTTGACAAAAGGGTACGCCCAAGAGAATTTCATGAAGGCGAGCTGGTGTTGAAGAAGATTCTACCTATACAAAAGGATCATAGGGGCAAATGGACTCCAAATTATGAAGGGCCATTTGTAGTGCAGAAAGCATTTTCTGGTGGGGCACTAATTCTCACAAGAATGGATGGAGAGGAGTTACCATTGGCAGTTAATTCTGATGCAGTAAAAAAAGTTTTACGCATGATGATTCCGTGATAGTGGTTTCTATTAAAGGGATGTTGATATTATCTTTAAAGCTTATTGTACTCTGTGATGTTTCACTAAATAAAGTCCACATGATTTCATTCATATTTTGGTTGTTTGCATTCCATCTGAAATTTGGCATGTCACGCTGAGTTGTTAAGTAAATAAGGAAAAATGAAAATAAAAATAATTAAACGTGTGTTGATAAAAGCATCACAGGTATATCCGTTTGGCTGGCTCAGTCCTGGAGGATGTCGTGAAAAATAGAAAAAAATGAATGAATGAAAAAATGAGGAAAAAACGAAAATACAGATGTTGAGTTTGTTGTTAATAAAGTTGTCAAGGGCATAATATTTTCAAAAAAAAATGTTTTGGAAAATACCGTTGGTGAGTCCTTTCCTGATTCAAGGTTTTGGGGGTAACCGGTGTTCTTTTCTTGATAAAGCATCTGCATTCACATTACTTGAACCCTTAGCCTTTCCTTTTCCCCTCAAAACAAGGATTGCCATGATATAATACTGGGGCAGTTTTCATAGTGGTACACGTGCCCAATAATCCGTTGATTGGGGAGATATAAAAAAATAAATAAATAAATAAAAAATAATAAAAATAATAAATAAAAAGAAAACAAAGGAAAAGAGAAGGAAAAATGAAGTCGATGTGTCAAACACTACAGAGTTTTATTTCAGGGTAAAGTCGCGAGAAAGTAAGGCAGACAAGATTCAGAGTGACGTGTGGCCATTTTCGTTATCCAAACGTCAAAAGAAGTTTATCCAATTGGACCCCTTTTGAGCCAAAATTCATAATTGTTTTCATCACCCTGGACAAGAATCATTAGCATATCGATGTCAACTTAAAAGGGTACATCATAGGCATCCAAAATCGATGAGAAAATTTCTGAAGAGAGGAAAGAACAGAAGTGAAAAAGAAAGTATCATAAAGGGCCACAACAGGGGCAACGAAAAGAATGACCCAAAGGGAAAGAAAGAAAATAACAAAAAAAAAAACAATGGAAAATAAAAGGATGCCCGAAGTTCAAATCCCTAGAGACGGTTGACTCGACAGCTTGCAAATGATTCTTGTTTAAAACAATTTAACCGTCAAACACTTACTTGGGCCTTCATTATCCACTTCTTTCAAAACCCTTTGACCTTTAGCCATGGTACAAGCCAACAAAAGTCCACGCTGACTGAAGGCTGTTTGTCCTGATCTTTCTCACGAACTTAGCTCTGGAATAAGGTGATGTGGTGAATGACACAATCACTTAAAAAAATGAATGAAAAAGAAAAGAAAAAATGAGAAAACAAAAACATCGAAAAAAAAGAGATAAAAAGATGTGAAGTCTCCTCGTCAATCGAGAATCTCCAAATAGAGGCAATCCTTCCTACCCCAAATCTTCCACCTTTCCAAAAGCATACTTACTGTGCAAAATTGGGGCAGTTTGTGAGCCCAGCATGTTAACAACACTTTCCCCCAGATAAAGGGCACACATGCATTTGGTCATCTGCCTTTCATAACCATTTCCACACACCCTCCAGGGTTTAGGCTAGTTTGGATTGCAAAAAGCGATAAAAGGAATTTTAACTCAGGCTTACATTCTCCTCCTTTTCATCAAAGGGCTCTATACCTCTCAATGTTGTTTTCAATGAATGCGTTTTGAATGTACATCGTGTCTGACGACAATATTAACAACGGATTCCAAACATGGAATTTTCAAAAAGAGAAAAAAAAAGAGAGAAAAAAGAAAGAAAAAAGAGAAAAAAAATGAAAAAACGAGAGTCAAAGAAAAGAACGAAAGGAAAGTCTTATGTGTCTATGCATTCATGCACCATCATGACATAACATCATCTCAAAGAATGCGAGGAGAATTGTTCGCAAAATCCTCATGTTTTACTCGGCATTTATCAACTTTTCAAAGCTGCTAGTCCAAATTGTTATTTTTCTATTATCGGCCCTCTGCTTGGCAATGGTCGGATTTAAATTTCTGTTCTGTGAGTTTGGCCCTCTGCGAGGCAATGGTCAAATCCAGGTTTTAATTTTCTGTTATCGGCCCTCTGCTTGGCAATGGTCGGATTTAAATTTATGTTCTGTGAGTTTGGCCCTCTGCAAGGCAATGGTCAAATCCAGGTTTTAATTTTCTGTTATCGGCCCTCTGCTTGGCAATGGTCGGATTTAAATTTATGTTCTGTGAGTTTGGCCCTCTGCAAGGCAATGGTCAAATCCAGGTTTTAATTTTCTATTATCAGCCCTCTGCTTGGCAATGGTCGGATTTAAATTTTTGTTCTGTGAGGTTGGCCCTCTGCAAGGCAATGGTCAAATCCAGGTTTTAATTTTTTGTTATCGGTCCTATTCTTAGCAATGGTCAGATTTAAATTTCTGTTCTGTGAGTTTGGCCCTTTGCGAGGCAATGGTCAAATCCAGGTTTTAATTTTCTGTTATCGGCCCTCTGCTTGGCAATGGTCGGATTTAAATTTCTGTTCTATGAGTTTGGCCCTCTGCGAGGCAATGGTCAAATCCAGGTTTTAATTTTCTGTTATCGGCCCTCTGCTTGGCAATGGTCGGATTTAAATTTCTGTTATGTCGCTTTGGCCCTCTGCGAAACAATGGTCATTTGGTCGTGAATTGTTTCATTTTTTTCATCTTTCTCTTTTGAAACCCAGACGAAATTAGTGTTTTTATCTTTCTTGCATAATCACATTTCTATCTCTGTTCATAAACGCACCAATAACCCAAAACAGCTATAGCAAACAGACCAACTCATTTCCGCCATTGCCTTGTAACTATGGACATGCCAAATATTGAGCCAACTTGAAACATAGAAAAATTTCAAATAACAGAAATCCAATCTTTTAATTTTCCCCTTCGTCAAACCATTATCGGGTTTCATTTGATCCAGAAAAGGGAAACGGTACAACATAGATTATAAGCCCATACACCTTACACTGATTTCTTCACCAAACTAGTTTCCGCGATCAAAACCATCAATGGGATTCAATGGGGAAAAGAGAAATTCACCCAACTAAATGGGATTAGTAATAGAAGAAAGAAGTGGCACAAGGGTGGGCCGTGTTTGTTGAACAAAGGATTCGTGGTGACGGCGACGGTGGAGGAGTGTTTCGGAAGTATTGGCGATCCGATGGTGGAGCTTTCAAGCTCTAGGAGAATCACTGGAAGTTGCTATTCGAACTAGGGTTGAGATTATTTTCCGGTCAGAGCAACCGCCGCAGCAGGCATAGACCGGCACATCCATGTCGTTTTTCAATGATGGTTACCGAGTCGGTTTGTTCTTCGTGATGCTGGTTCAGAGTTGCCTTGGCACCGTTAACCTTTCAGTGATGAGCGGAATCGCTGACAATGGCTGTTACTTGGAGGGAATGAGTTGCGCGTCCATGGCTGTTGGGTGGATGGGTTCTTAGGGGTTTCGCCGAGCGTGGAAGATGAGTGGTGAGAGTAGGGTTGAGCGAGTGTATTTTTGGCCGAGAGTTTAGTGGTGGCCGGCGTCTCTGATAGTACATTTGACTGCCAGTTATGCTGGCTGGGACGGTGGTGATGAGGTTCAGGGATAGTGGTGCTCATTGGAGAAGGAAAATTGAAGCCTCAGGGTGTTTGGACCGAATGAAGGCATCCCTCAAGGTTTGGGGGGGGGGGGTGAGAGAACCCTAGAAAAATTCTGTTAAGCCCTAGCACTCTCCTTTCAAATTCAAGAGTTTCCTAGAGAGATTCCCCTACTTTCCTACCACTCATTCACCAAAAATCCAATTTTCTACATTGCTTTGTCAAAGTTTGCGGTTTTGCTTGAGGGCTTTGCATTGGAGAGGGTATTCATCATCAATTGAACAATGTTTCTGCAAAAATTCAAAGTCTCCACTCAAGTAAGTATTCAAATTCATGTTAGGGTTTCTATTTTGGTATTTCTTGATGAACATGCTTAGGAATATGATAAAATTGGGGTTTTTGATTTCTATGCATGAATTGATGAAATAGGAACTGTTTGAATCGATTGAATTGCATGATTTTGGTTTGATTTGATGAAAGGAGTAAAAGAGTGGAGATTAGGATCATTTAGGAAGAGATTTTGAGAAAACCTAGTCATCACCGCTTGGGCGGTCTGCTTTGCCGCTGAGCGGTGGCGCGGCTAGAGGCAAACCACCTGGGCAGGCTTCATTGACGTTGAGCGGTCTGCAACTGATTTTGCCTAAATGCTTGAATTTTTGGATGTTTGTCTATTGAGGGGCCCTGTTTTCCCTCAAAAACTAGATTTTGTGTGATCCAAGTCATAGGATTGATGATGTACTAACCTCTAACGACATTTCTTTGAATATTATTTGAATGGTTTAATACAAGAATGTCTACTTCAAGAAGAGTTAAGACTATGGTCAACAAAAGGAAGGAGCCAGAAAGACCTAGGAGATTTTATTCTTCCAGATTCCTTTCAAGGAAGCATGAAGAGCATTATGCTATGGTCCAGGAGAGGCGGTTGCTAATGGAGAGGAAAACTATGTACATCCCTGACTTAGCTCCAGAGTTTGGTCTGGAGATTGAGAGGCGAGGCTGGGAGAGACTAACTAATTACCCAGCACCAGCTAGTATTGAGTTGGTAAAAGAGTTTTATGTCAATGCTTTGTCTAGGGGAGGAATATCAGCAGGAAGATACATGAGTTATGTGAGGGGACATTTGATCAGCTATGACCCCGACACCATTAATGCCTTCTTAGGGACTGAGTGGCCAGGAGAACAGTTCAGGTATGCTGCTATACTAGGGGAGGCTAGGGATTATGCAGAGATTGAGAGAGTAATGTGCATCCCTGGAAAGCATTTTCAGAGAAACCCTAATGGAGCACCAGTTAACATCCTTAGGGCAGATTTGAACCCTCTAGCTAAGTATTGGATGGAATTTACTCATGCCAACATCCAACCATGCTCTCATGTTTCTGATATCACACTGCATAGGATTCTGGTCATCTATTGCATAATGAGACAAATGGACGTGAACGTTGGGAAAATTATTACCAGCGAAATTCTGAGCTATGCCAACACTATAAGTAGTCGGACGCCGTTGGGACATCCATCCCTTATTACTTTCTTATGTCAGCAGGCAGGGGTGGACACTACAGTTCCACCTTATGAGAGACCTAGGCAGGCCATTGATGCAGCCTACTTTCGGCAGTACTGTTTGGAGGAGGGAGCAGCCGGAGCAGCTCCTAGGAGACGTCCTAGGAGGAAAGCAGCACAGCAGGGGATCCACCTGCAGAGGCTCCAGTACAGCTGCCGAAGCCTTTCTAGATGAGGGACATGTATATGTCCATGATGGAGGCGAGGATGGAGTCACTCCGCAAAGGACAGGTGGCCACTGTCGAGATGATTGTAGGGCTTTATGACAATCCATCAGTGCATAGGTGGACTATGGATGAGTTCCATAGTGCGACGACTTGGGCTCAGGAGCGGGCATAGGGTAGCGGTTCTGGAGCAGCTGAAGCCCCAGGAGGAGAGAATGATGACCAGGAGGATGAGGATTTCGAGGATGCCCAGGCGGGGGATGATTATAACTCGGATGAGGATATGGATTGACATGGCATCTACTGATGGATGTCTGCACCGAGACAGGGTTTTATTTTTCTTTTCCCTTTGTACTTTTGATTTTTTAGATTAGGAGTTTTATTTGGAGTGTCTATGGCTTGGCTTGTACACTTATTGGAATTATGGCTTGATTTTATATGTTACATGATGAGTCATTGAAAGGATGATTGAATGTGGTTAATGATTGAATGTGTGTATGTGATATCCAGGAATGGTTCACTAACTCGTGAACAGATGTGTGATGATTCATGATTGTGATTGTGATTCTAAGCAAGACTCATGTGTGAGAAAGCATGTTGTGTGAGGAATTGAGCTCCAGAGTTTTTACTGATATATGTACTATTCACAGGGAATCATGAATGGTATTGCCTTAGTGTTCATAATTGATTGATTTGCATGCTTATGTTATATGATCTAGGCCATGTTTGGAAGCCCTTATTTAGCCAAATTTTCACCCAAAAAGTTTAAAAATTTTATACCCTTTTTGAACCTTGACCTTAAATAGGATGAAAACCCTTGATTTGAAATTATTTATCTTGAGTTGGGTTGAGAATAATCATATGTGATGAAAAGGTTCAAGTTTGGGGTTGTATGGGGAAAAATGATTGGTAAAGAAAAAGCATTGAGCTCAAGTAATGAAAAATAAAAATGCATGACAAAGAAAGAAAAGAAAAGAAGCATGAGTGAGCTCAATGTAAAAAAATTAAAAAGGGAAGAAGTTAGGAATAAAAGAGATTGGTGAAACTTGAACCTTTTCAATAATGAAAATAGCTCTCTTAACTCAAGGATTTTTTGATCTGGAAAAACCAAATTTTCTTGGTAGCCCAACCTCATTACAAGCCTTGGAAAAGTCCTTGTGAGACATGTGCATGTACGAATTTTGATTGTTTTAGATGAATGGCAATATTGTTTTGTGTAACTTGTGAATAATAAAGAGTGGAGTGTCCTTTTTAAACACTTGAGTGATTGAGTGAAACACTTGCTTGGTGAAAATTGTGAAATCCATATTTACATCTATGCTTAGTGAATTGGTCATTCATGAATAAAACATCTGCTGGAAATAATGTGTGTTACCAATAAGGGAGTATTGGTAAAACCTGAAGACAAGTTTTGATGATGCTGTAAATTATATTTCTTGATTGTAATAGGAGAATACGTAAAAAGCAACTTGTAGTTTTTAAATGTAGTAGGAAATTGATAAATATTGTAATTTCTACTTGTATAATCGATTATGATTAAGGTATAATCGATTATCAGATGTTTTTGAACTAAAATAATCGATTATCATGAAGCAATAATCGATTATCACAAGTCACACTTGAATAATCGATTATCACTTCAAATAATCGATTATCGCTTTTTGAAATTTCTATAACGGACTTGAATAATCGATTATCACTTACAATAATCGATTATTCATGGCAGTTGGGAGCTGACCTTTGGCATTCAGTGTGCTTGGCTATATAATGGGTGTTTGAGAGCGTCAGAAAATAACTTTGTGAAAACTTAGAAAGCTTAGAACACTGAGTTGTCAGAGGAACGTTCTTGAGAGCTTTTGTTTTCTTGTTCCCTTGCTTTATCTTGTGAAAGGAGAGGCTTACGTATCGTGTGTCGATAGTCGAAGTGGACTCTCTTCAAGTTGGCAAGGTTCTCTGCCTGGTCTTGTGAAAGGAGAAGCTAGTGAATCGTTTGTCGATTGCTGGAGCTGGTCTCTTCAAGTTGGTAGAGTAGTTCTTTTCATTCTGTTCTTGTTCATTTCATTGTAAACTGTTAAACTATTTTTAGTGGAACTGTTAATCACTCTTTGTAGTGATTAACGACTGGACGTAGATTCTGTTGAATCGAACCAGTATAAAAATCCTTGTGTGCTTTTCTTATGCCCTTTACTCATTCTACTTTAACGTACATCAACTACTTGGTTAATTTTCTAAAAGAAAATTATTTTCTTTAAAAAAGAGAAAATCGTTTCAACTGTGACTTAATACGCTTTACGCTCTCTGTGTTTTTTAATCCGCTGCGCTAAACTCTTTAAAATTTACCCCCTCCGATACCATCAATTGGTATCAGAGCTTGCTTTGATATTCTTTCAAAATCTTTGCAAAAATAGCCGGTCACAGTCAAAATGCTGTTTATGCTGAGGGTGCGTCTATTAACAGACCTCCATTGTTTACTGGAGATAATTATGCTTTTTGGAAAGTAAGAATGGAAATTTTTATGGGGTCTGTTGATAGAGGCATTTGGGAAGCTGTACAAAATGGTCCTTATATTCCTATGAGTACAGTAGATGGTGTAGAAACAGAAAAACCTTATTTTAATTGGACTGCTGAGGAAAATAGACAAGCTCAGTTTGATATTAAAGCTCGTAATATTATTTCATCTGCTCTTGTGCTTGATGAATTTTATAGAATTTCAGTGTGTAAGACAGCACAGGAAATGTGGGAAGTCCTCAGAGTCACTCATGAAGGAACGGAGGACGTGAAACGAGCTAGGAAGAACACTCTCATTCAGGAATATGAGATGTTCAGAATGCAACCTGGAGAAACTATCTCTGACGTTCAAAAACGATTCACTCATATTGTGAATCACTTAACAGGTTTGGGTAAGACTTTTGATACTGATGAACTTAATTTGAAAATTTTGAAATCTCTGGACAGGTCTTGGCAACCAAAGGTAACTGCCATATCGGAGTCTCAAAATCTTGCTCAAATGACAATGCCAATCTTGTTTGGAAAGCTCCGGGAGCATGAACTTGATTTGAGGAGATTAACTGCTGAAGAGGATCAAGGCAAGAGGAAAACTCTAGCTTTCAAGTCAGAAATTTCTAAAGGAAAAAGCTCCAAGAGGATCGAAGAAGATGAAGAAAACATGAGCTTGATGATAAAGAAATTTGCTAAATTCATGAAAGCAAAGGGAAAGGACAAATTTCAAAAGGAAAAGAAGGAAAATCAAGATTCTCCATCAAACGTCAAGTGCTTCGGTTGTGGAGAAAGAGGGCACGTGAAATCTGAGTGTCCAAAGAGCAAGAAGAGTGAAGACAAGAAGGAAAGAAAATTTCAAAGGAAAAAGAAAACATACATAGCTTGGGAAGATAATGCCTCTAGCTCAACAAGTTCTAGTGACACAGAAGAAGAAGCTAACCTATGCCTTATGGCAGATTCTGAAGAAACAGGAAGCCAAGTAAGTGATTCCAGTTTTGAATCTAGTGAATTAGATTTACAAAAGGCTTTCTTTGAATTAATGAATGAATCTGAAAAACTTGATGCTGCACATAAAAAACTTAAAAAAGAGCACAGTGATTTAAAATTGAAATATGATAACCTGCTTGATGTTGAAGTTGTATTAAGAAACAGAGTCAGTACTTTAGAAATAAAATTGTCTGACTCAAATGCTATTATTGAACCTGTTGAATGCTTATCATGCAAGAGCTATATGTTTGATATTGATATACTTGAAAATTTGCTTGCTAAGGCAACTAAAACAAATTCACATGCTAAAAAAAATTTCAATAAAAGCAAAATTATAAATAGAAACATGCATCAAAATTATAAATCCAAGGTAAAAAGAACTCGAAAAATCTGGGTTGTTAAAGGAACTTTTGTTAAAAATAAAGTTAGTGATGTATGTTGTTTTTACTGCATGAAACATGGTCACACATCAAACAAATGCAATATCAAACATGTTGGTGTTCCAAATGGCAAATATGCTTGGGTTAAAGCTGTGAAATGATGTATTCTTGTATAAACTAACCCCAAGGACCCATGTTGAGATTAGGGACCTAAAAATTCTTGCTAAATTGTTTTGTAGGAACAATCGAAATCAAAGAAGTCATTGTGGTATCTTGACAGTGGTTGTTCAAGACACATGACTGGTGACAAGAATAGATTCATCTCTTTTAAGAAGAAAAAGCAAGGATTTGTAACTTATGGGGATAACAACAAAGGCAGAATAATTGGAACCGGAGATATTGGAGGAGGAAACACCTTGACAATAAAAGATGTCTTATATGTTGAAGGCCTCAAACATAATCTTCTAAGCATAAGCCAACTATGCGACAAAGGTTTCAAGACCTTGAGGAAAATCCTCTTGAGTCAAATAAACCCATTGCAGGTGATGAGGATTACTTAAGAGAAGCTCTAGAAGAAATGTACCTAAATGAAAATTATCCTCCGGAGCATCAAGAAACACCTCAAATTGATGACTTCAAAAGCTATCAACAACTGAGAGGACTATCCTTGGACAACATCATAGGAGATATATCAAAAGGGGTAACCACTAGACATAATTTAAATAATTTTTGCCTAACTGTTGCTTTTGTGTCTCAAATAGAACCTAAAAATATAAAGGAAGCTCTTCAAGATGACAAGTGGTGCATTGCTATGCAAGAAGAGCTAAATCAATTTGAAAGGAATGAAGTTTGGGAACTTATCCCAAAACAAAAAGAATTTCAAGTTATAGGAACCAAATGGGTTTTCAGGAACAAGCTTAATGAGGACGGAATCATCACAAAGAATAAAGCAAGGCTAGTTGCTAAGGGATACTGTCAAGAAGAAGGTATTGATTACGATGAAACTTATGCACCAGTAGCGAGGTTAGAAGCAATTAGATTATTACTTGCATATGCATCTTTGATGAAATTTAAACTATATCAAATGGATGTTAAAAGTGAATTTTTAAATGGTTTTATAAAAGAAGAAGTTTATGTTAGTCAACCTCCTGGTTTTGAAGATTTTAAATTTCCTGATCATGTTTACAAGTTGAAAAAGGCCCTTTATGGTCTCAAACAGGCACCTAGGTCTTGGTATCAAAGACTTAGTACTTTTTTGATTGAAAATAAATTTTCTAGAGGAAAGGTTGATTCAACCTTATTCATTAAGAAAGTAGGAAAACACATTTTGATTGTGTAAGTTTATGTAGATGATATAATTTTTGGTTCAACTGATGACTCTTATGTGAAGAGTTTGCAAAAATAATGCAAGGAGAATTTGAAATGTCTATGATGGGTGAGTTAAATTTTTTCTTAGGACTACAAATAAAACAAATGAATGGTGGAACATTCATATCCCAAACTAAATACTGTAGAGAAATTCTTAGGAAATTTGGAATGAATAGCTGCAAGGAAGCTAGTACACCCATGGGTACCTCTTGTTATTTAGATAAGGATGAAACTGGAAAGGGAGTGAATGAAACCATGTTTAGAGGCATGATAGGATCTTTGCTATACTTAACTGCTAGTAGACCAGATATTATGCAGAGTGTTTGTGTATGTGCTAGATACCAAGCCAATCCTAAAGAGTCACATCTGACTGCAGTTAAGAGAATTTTAAAATATCTTAAAGGAACTACTTCATTTGGACTTTGGTATCCCTCTGATGCTTCACCTAGTTTAATAGGATACTCTGATGCAGATTATGGTGGCTGTAAAATTGATAGAAAAAGAACTAGTGGAACCTGTCATTTCTTGGGATGTTCTTTAGTGTCATGGCACTCAAAGAAACAAGCATGTGTAGCTTTGTCTACCACTGAAGCTGAATATATTGCAGCTGGAAACTGTTGTGCTCAAATTTTATGGATGAAACAACAATTGGAAGACTTTGATATCTTTCTTGAAAATATTCCTCTAAAATGTGATAACACTAGTGCTATAAACTTGACCAAGAACCCTATAATGCATTCAAGAACTAAGCATATAGAAATTAGGCACCATTTTCTAAGAGATCATATTCAAAAGGGGGACTGTCAAATTGAATATGTTGATACCTTGCATCAGTTAGCTGATATTTTTACCAAAGCTCTACCTAAAGATAGATTCATTGAGCTTAGGAGAGAATTAGGAGTATTAGACATGTCCTAGAATCAAAATCTATGCAAAATATTGCATTTTTCGTGACTTTAGCGAGCCATAATCGATTATCACTGAGCCATAATCGATTATTTAGTCATAAAAGTAAATCTGGAAAACTTTGAGCAGATAATCGATTATCATCAAGCATAATCGATTATCATGCAATTCTGGGCAGAGATTAATGAACTGATAATCGATTATCACGAGCCATAATCGATTATCACGTTAACAGGTTCAAAAATAGAGCCGTTGGAGCATCCCATAACGGCTATAAACGGCCATAAACGGCTACTTTCTTCATTTTTCTTATAAATAGCCTCCCATAATCGATTGTTAGACATTCTTTTGCAACCAAATACTGCTAAAATCAAATCCAGAGCTCCAAATCTCCTCATTTCTCCTTCACTTCATAAACCTTCATCTCCTCCATCTTCATCCATGGCTGAATCAAGAAGGTATTCGTCGCAAAACAGCTGGAGCCCCTTCCTCCTCTCAACCACGACTAGCCAACATAGATGGATGGATCTCAGATCAAGAGAAACATGCAGATTTTGTAAACTCCAGGCAAGAAAGGAAAATCATGGCGGTAAAGTACATCCGTCTTGATTTTTTTCGCTTTTATGGGTTTCAATTTGCAAATACTTTTGCTATGCAGGGGTTAGCACATCTGGTAGAACAAAAAGAAAATATTTATCCAGATCTCATAAGAGTTTTCTACTTCAACTTGCGCTATCGAGATGGAATAATTTCTACCAAGGTCAAAGGCGCACACATCATTTTAGATGATGACGTTTGGACAAATGTTGCTCAACTTACTATCTGGGATGATGCTGTCAAAGTCCATTTAGGACTTGAAGACTTCAACAGGATGCTAACTTTCCAATCTTTTCTGCAACATCCTGAGAAGCAAGTAAATAGAAGGCAACTACTGGTTGGAGGATTCAAAGTTGAAGAGAGGATGATCCACTACTTGATTGTTTGGATTCTCTGTCCTAGAGCAACCAACCATGCTCAATGCTCTGAGCAGGACTTACTTCTCTTGTATGGGATTTTAAATCACATACACATCGACTGGCCTGCTCTCATTGCTGACACCATGGTAAAAGCCAAGAAATCCCACTCTTATCAGTTTCCTTATGCTTTTCTTGTTTCTAGGATTTTAGAATTGTCAACACCCAATTTCGTCCGGGTGACTAAATAACAGAATTTGTTTTTAGTTTTGTCTGATTTTATTTATTTTTATTTTGTTATTTTTAATTTTGATTTTACTATTTTGGTATTTGATTTAGTTTTTTTTATTATTATTATTATTATTTGATTTGATTCTTTTTGAAAAAAAATGAAATGAAAAAAATATATAAGGAAAAAAAAAATAAATAAAGGGGAAAAAGAAAAGGAAAATAAGAAAATAAAATGAAAATAAAATAAAGAAAAGAGTTGAAAAAAACGTGGGGATGAAAACGGTTACAACAGACTTAAGCAAAGAATATAGCAGAGCATCATTTTTTTTGGCCAGGGGATACCATTCATCATCATCGTTCAGCCCTCACACTACCGGGAATTCACACAGATCTTCTCCATCACTCATCAGAATCTTTCACCCACGGAATTCATCCACACACACCCGAACACCACCATTGAACCAACCACAATCTTCATATCCATAAAAATATTTATTCCATCACTCCATTCATCCACTGGGATCATACACACAGATTCTATCATCAAAAACAACATTCTCATCACACTACCGAGACCCTTCCACTGTTTTCATCTCCATCAAATCTTCATCCACAGGCTCTTGGTCACATTTTTCTCAATTATTTTTCCCTGCATCCAAACGAAAACAGAGAACCAAAGACAAAACAGAGAGAACCAATCACACACAGATTCTCCCCTCCATCTTCTTCAACACCAAAAACAGAGAGAAAGACAATATCTCCTTCCTTTACCTTCATCCCCATAAAAAGCAGAAAATTCCCCTTTGGCTTATCACTGCTTCATGAAAAACCCATCACTCACTACCTCTTCCGTTTACAGAGACCCATACATTCACTCACTACCTCCTCCATCAGAAACACCAAAACCAAAGCAAAACAGAGAAGAACCCATTCTCCCATTTTTCTAATCTCCCTCTATACCGCTTTTCCCATGACCGTCATACTAACCTACACCTAACCATTAGCTCTGGAGGTTCCTCACCCAATTCTCAACCATTATCTGCAAATGCCATTCACATACAACAGAGAACAAAAAGCAAAGCCAACAAATAAAAACAAGGGGAATCCATTGGAAGCACGAGGAAAATGATAGAGAGTGGAACCCCAAGAGATTCAGCTTCTTCCTATTTCAAATTCACTCTGTGAGAGAAACTTCAGCAAGCCATAAACCAAATTCTATCAATCTCCATAACCACCAGAATCCCAACAGAATCCAAACCCAATCAAAGCACAGAAGCTGGGCGAGGGGTGGTGGCGTCGTCTGGCTTCGCTAATGGTTTGATTTCGAATTCGGATAAGAGAAAGGGGAAACCCCTATCTTCGAGCTGCGTCGAATCGATAGCTGACGAAGGAGATCATTCGACGGGGAGGAAGGCCTATCCATGGTGGTTTTAGCAAGCGATTGTTGGCGACGGTGAAGATACATCGTGAAACCAGAGGGTCTCTCCATCGCGTTGGAAGGAAGACGGAAGGTAGAGCTGCTCCAATTGACGTGGACGGTGTCATCGGTGACGGTCTCGGTCAACCAAAGGAAGGTGGCCGCTACGACGCGAAGAAGACCCCTGGCGGTGACTGGCATCGTCGCCAGCGATCCTGATAGTGAGAAGAAGAGAGATTGTGGTGCGGTGTCGGCGAAGGTTATGGCGGTGATCGGCGCCACTAGGTGACACCTCGGACGACGACTTGCGGCAGCCAGCTCGGCGGAGACGACAGCATCCTCGCGTCAGGGAGACGAACCGTTCCCTGCTCGTCTCGTTCAAGGGAGGAGACGAGTCCCAGCTTAGCTTTCCTACTTCGCAGCTTTGGGTTCAAGTGGAGAGGGTGAGAGACCTTGATCTTGGATGCTGATGGCACAAATGGGAAGTTGTGGAGAACCCCTAATGTTCTGATTTCTGAACAAAGGGCTTTGGGCCAGTCTTTGGGCCCCAATCTCTCTTCCGGCCACCACGCAACGCTATTCACACTCCCCTATGCTTCTACCAAACAAAAACGAAAAAAAGAGCTTTGGGCCAGCTCTTATCTTCCTATCGCCACACGCACCCCTGTTTTTTTCCTATTCGCACTCTCACTCCCTTGTTGCAAACAAAAAGAAAGGAGGATTGGGCTGAAGCATTGTCTCTGGCTGCACCCCCAATTTCGGCCATACACCCCGTCAGAGTACAAAGTTGGAAAGAAAAGGCTTGGACTTAAAAGGCTTCAATCTTGCGCAGCACCCTGGTTTTATCTTCTGCACTCCCCACTCTTATTGGGCTTGTTGGAGTGTGATGTTTTTTTTGTTGTCTTTACCTTTATTTGTTCAGCTTTAGTATTCGTTTTATTTGTTATATTCAATAGTTAATAAAAATAAAAAAATAAAAATAAAATATAAAAATAAAATTTCTTTTATAAAAATAATAAAAAATATTTTAAAGGTTTAAGCGTGTGTGCGATCATTCGCATCAGCCTCGCGCTAAAATCTTTTCTCCATTTTAAATAGTAAAATATTTTAAAGGTTTAAGCGTGTGTGCGATCATTCGCATCAGCCTCGCGCTAAAACCTTTTCTCTATTTAAAATAACAAAATATTTTAAAGGTTTAAGCGTGTGTGCGATCATTCGCATCAGCCTCGCGCTAAAACCTTTTCTCCATTTAAAATAACAAAATATTTTAAAGGTTTAAGCGTGTGTGCGATCATTCGCATCAGCCTCGCGCCAAGACCTTTTCATTTTTTTTATAAAAAATACTCAAAACACAAAATATCCTTTACTAAACAACGAACAATCTTTGAAAGAACTACGTAACCCTGATTTCTCAGTCCAACTGAGAATACATAGGAGCAAGGTCAATCCTTGTCAGGCACAAAAAACACAAAAAATATTTTGTTTTCTTTAGAGTAAAATTTTATTTTTTTAGGGGAAATTAAGCATTTTTCAAAACCACTTTAAATTTGCGTTTTTAGTTAAAGGTACTTGCCTTCGGGCAGGCGTGTAGGGTGCTAATACCTTCCCTACACGTAACCGACTCCCGGACCTTGAGTCTGGTTTTCCAATTGACCTTGCCTTATCCTTTTTATTGGTTTTTTCCATAGTTTTCCAGAATAAACTATGGTGGCGACTCCAAAATCTCTTTTTTTTTAAAATATTCCCTTTTTGGATCGTCGTCGTCCCGTCGCGATTTTCCGGTTGCGACAGATGGCGACTCCACTGGGGACTTTCGAGAGTCAGGCCATTTAATTAGATGCATGAATTCGATGTGGTTTTGTTTTATGTTTTTCTTCCCCTTTTCTTTATTTATGTTTGAAATAATTGCAATAATTGTTGTATATTGAACCCTAGGCTAGAAAATATGTCTATATCTGCCTGGGAACTTTTCTGGTTGTTTTGCAGGTGAGGGTTTGGGTATGCATTGCATTCTCCCTTCACACACACACTTTGTGCATATCATGAGTGGGGCCCTATACCCGGGTCTGAGTGCAGCTTAGAATTAGAGGAGTTGTGTAGCAGTGTCACTCTGGGATGTACTTCCTGTTTGGCTATCGTGAGAACTCCAGCTAGAGTCTGTTCTCTTCATTTGTGTCTCCACATCTAGTTGATTACTCGACTGTTGTGGAGATTCTATGGAGGGGGCCATAGCTCCAGTGACCATTGATCCTTAGGCTTAGGGAACTATCCTGGTGAGGTTGCATATACTTGACCTTGAATCTGAAATGTTGAACCTCCGTTAGGGCACAGAGGGAGATGTGTGCAGTCCTATAACCCTCATTTTCGCTTAATAAAATCAAGCACCTTGTACATATCACTACATTTTTTTTTCTTTATTGCTCATGTTTTTTATGGTCTTGTCACATTTTGTGGATTCTTGTCAGAAAATTATAAATTTGTGATTAAGTCTTTATGATAAAAATGGAAATTAACATGTGATTTTGAGTCAAGGGGCATTCGAGTTTAGATTTTTTGAAGAAAAAACATACATGTTGAAGTCAAGGGAAGTAATATTGGTGGCTTGGGGATCTGGTGAGGAAAAGATAACCCTGAAAAATGCCTTCAAGAAGGGGTATAAGATTTTGTCAAGCCTGTCAGATTGGAAGAATTTGGGCAAATCTTAGATACACCTCTCGAGGGCAAGGCTTTATACAACTAACTCAAGCAGTATACCCTTGTCTTGCTGCCAACGAGAATCATGAAAGTGCACCCTATGAAGTTGGAGAACGAGTTCATAATCAAGGATAAAGTGAGTGACCTTCCTCAAGGATACTTGGATTGATACTTACATTGAAAAGCGGGAAATATTCATGAATGTACTAGCTCTTATCTTCTATGGTGTCATTCTCTTTCCTAATACCAAGGAGTTGGCCGAATACGTTGCCATGAATGCACTTGGAGGATATAAAGTCTGCTATGAGAATCTAATCACCATTGTTCTAGTTGAAGCGCATGAGATCATTAATCAGTGTTATAAACTAAAGGGCAAGAAGATGTTGTGTTGCTTATTGGTGGAGAATGCATGATTCACCTCTCGCGTGAGTAAGAACACCTTGAATGCCACATGTTCAGTGAAGGAACTACTGCATCGTAAACCAGAGGTCAGAGGGGCAAATGAATGGGTGCAACTTTGTGCAGGCTCAGAGGAGGAGAAGTTGGATTGACATGTTTCTTGGCTGCAAAGATTGTGCATCATACACCATTGCTAGAGTTATCCTGATGTCCCTCTCATGGGTATCCAATGTTGTGTGTGAGTCAAAAAAAAAAAAAACAAACAAACAAAAAAAAAACAAAAAAAAAAAACAAAAAAAAAGGAAGCAAAAAAAAAACAAGAAAAAACACAATTTGGGTATCTCGTGAGAGGATCGCCAACACCTGCAACTCTTGCCACATTGCAGATCTTTTGAGGAATGGGCCTTTACTGAAATGCTTCATGTTAGGGATGCTTGGGGCAACGCTATTCGCTTGGAAAGAGACCCAAAATCATGGGCTGTTAATGAAGAATTACTTTCACCAATGGATCACAGAGAGGGCTGAGATAATCAAGTTGCTAGTCAAGGTTGTCATTCAAGTTAATTTTCCCCAACCTAAATTGTGAAAAGCATTTCCAAAATGATGAACAGTGGATGAAAGTAGCAGTGACGAAATTGGAGAAAGAATGTTGGAATCAAAAATTGATAATTCAGATAAATGAGCATATTGTTGAGCAAAGGCGAGTTATCGAGAATTGGAAGAGAATTTTCTCATAGCCAGATTCCTCGTCAGTGAAGCCATTGAAAGCGTTCCTAAGATACTGAGTCTCCATTGTCAATCTTTAATCTATTGCTTAAGGGGATTGAAACTTTCCTCCATTGCTGCAAGAGCCCATCGGAGAAATGAAGAATGCGATGGCTAAGGCCCAAGTTTAGTTGACCAAGACTTCCTGACTCACATTTTGGGAATTTCTGAATGATGAATTACCCTATTGACTCAGTCTTGTGTTAATTTCCAAATTATACCAGGACAATCTTTTCACAGCTTTATAATTTCTGACTAGAATAATTGTCTTTTCATTGTCTTCATTTTTATTGTCTTCTTAATTGGTTTCATCTAATAAAATTTCAAAAAAAATAAAAATAAAAATAAAAAAAAATCCAAGATACCCTAAAGGTCTCGAACCAGTTACTAAACCTTGGAGAGCCAAGGAGAAGTCTAACAATGGATGAAAGTCGATGCTCAACAATGGAATGGACAAATAAGCCAAGCCCTAGAGGTCCTGAATGCTTGGAAAAACCTTGGGGACTCGTGCCCACTACAACCTCAACATAGAGTTCAAGAGGTCCCGAATTTCTCTCATATTGTCTTCCCCTAAATTACACTTCACCCTCAGGAGCGTACTTTAGGCAAGGTCACACTCAAAAGGCCGAGAATAACAGTTGAAGGAGGAAACAAGCTTGGGGCAACCACTTTCATGGTCCCCACAAAAGTGATTCAATCAAGTGTTGTGAGCAAGATAATGACAAAGTAACCTGAGGTGAAATCTTTCCCTCAGGTCGTTACACCAATAGATATTGAGGTTGACAGTGGTAAATTTGAAATTCTGAAGAAGGCTAACAAACATAGAAGGTGAAAGAAGTGCTGAGCTTAAAAAGGTTGCAAGGCTTGCTTGGTCCCATATATTGTGATACCTTCAAAGCTTAAATTGCCGAATTCGAGAAATATAGCCAAACCACTTGTCTCAAGAGCCACCTCACGATGTTGAAAGAAAATGGTCGTTCATGCATGTGATGAAAGGTTGCTAATTCATTTCTTCCATGATAGTTTGATTGGCATGACACTAAACTGGGGCACTCCTCTAGAACTTTCCTGCATCCGGTCTTGGGAAGACCTGGCGGATGCTTTCTTGAAGCATTTCAAATTTAATATGGATGTGGCACTTGATAGACTGTAACTGCAGAGCTTGATGAAAGAGTCAAAATCATTCAAAGAACATGCCCAAAGGTGGAAAGAATGTTGCTCGAGGAAAGCCTCTTATGAGTGATAACAGGATGGTTGACACATTCTTGAATACTCTGCAATCACCCTTTTATGAGCATATGGTGCGTAATGTTTCTTCAAATTTCGCAAACTTGATGATAATCAAAGAAGGAATTGAAATTGGTGTAAGGATTGGAAAGGTCGCGCAAAGTCATACCATGACAGCAGACGTAAAGGAGTTTGGGTCGAAGCTGGGGAAGAGGAGAGAAGAAAGAGCCCAACCATATCCCATCACTCAAATATCGTTGAATTACTCTCTAGTTGAAACATGACCAGGACAAAATTGGGGACTCAACCCAAACTCAACTTCTCACCAAGCCGCTGGACAGAGATGGTTTGATCAAGAGAAAAGGCTCCGAGCATCATTCCTATACATTTGACTTATGCAACGTTTCTTCCAAGGCTCATGCCCAAAAAGGTTTGGTCTATACTTGTTACATGAAGCCTTTAAAACCTCAGTACCCCAAGATTCGCGATGCATCATATATAAAGGGTAATTATCATGAAGTGGCTATTAGTCATTCGACTAAAAAGTGTTTGGTGTTCAAGTTCAAATACAACCTTTGACTGATTCAAGATGGTTAAAGTATGAAGGAAGACAACCAAACACTGAGGCAAGACTTGAGAATGTCTCTACAGATGCCATGGAGAAGTGAAGTGGGCTTTAGGACCACATAAGAAGGCATAAGTCATTGTACAAGTGAACTCGATGTTGTGAAGAGTCATGCCACCGGGGAAGTATGCTCATTGATATCGCGCTGTCATCCATGATTGGCAATACAAACATTCGTTACAGGGTTTCTCCCAGTAGTGCTGGAAATCGAGTCCTGAAAGGGTATTGCGGAAAAGAGGAAAACAAAATTGAAAATAAATAAGATGAAGGCAATCTTGAGTCACTTATCTCTCTTACAAATCATCAAACTCTTGTTTATAAAAAAAAAGTGATAAATAAAAAGTTGCAGTGTCAGAATTTTTCGAGGTCAAATGTTTAATAAAAAATAACAGTTTGACATTTTTCTCAAGACATTTGTGCACATGTTGCTTGAAAACCTTCACCCTTCAGTTTTCCCAAAATAAAGGATCGTCCCTAACAAACATTGTCACTGCCCGCAATAACAAAGTAAACATTTACACTGGGCAGATTGGTCTGGCCAAAATTTTCTCACTTGTGCTAGTTGGGTGATCCCTGAATCCATTGAGGCAAACAAAAGAACAAAAGAATTTTCAAAACAAAAAAAAATGAAAATGAAGAATAAGTCCACTAGATTGAAAACCCGAAAGGGCGGTCTAGAAATAAAAAAAAAACACGACTCGTGTTGGGGTCATCTAGTCGTAAAGTTAATCTTTTGAAAATAAAGCAATCAGAGTTCAAAATGATGTGTGGCCTTCTTGTCTTTACCTAAAGCAAAAACACATATCCGTTGTCACCTCATTTGAGCCAAAAAATAAATTCTTTTTTTCAAAAATTTTCCCCAAGCAAGGGTTATCATCAGGTAAGAGTCAATTCATGTTGCAAATGAAGAGCACTCGATGATCAAGCAAAGAGAATTCATCAAGAAGAGTGAATAAAAACACAAAAGAAAAACAAAAAGAACAAAAGAATCACAAAGTGATGTTGAACAAAAGAATGAAAACCCAAGTTCAAGGAAAAAACAAAGTGCTCAAAAAGTCAAAAGGTTGATGCAATGTCTAGATGATAACCTTTGTTTCAAAAAAAATATAACCAACAAACATTCATTTGGGCCTTTATATCCTTTCTTCTAATACATTTTAGCCCCTAGCCACGTTACAAGCCAAATAAAGTCCACGCAGATTGAATAATGATTGTTCAAATTTCATAAAGCTTAACTTTGCGATAAGGCGACTTTCACAGTGTCGTAAAAAAAAATGAAAATGAATGAATGCAAACAAAAAGAAAAAGGAAAAAGTAATGTCTCGGGAAGAGGGTATCATCCTACCATCTAGCCAGAAGCACACAAAAAGAGAATCAAACCAATTGGGTTCATCCTTTTAGCCAATACTCTTCATGCCCACCACTTCTTCCAAATAAAACCCTATGCAAAGAAAAACTGGGGCAACCTTGTGGATCTCACCACGCGTCTTCGCCCTAAAATTCTTCAACCCATAATCTAAAAACTGGGGCAGCTTTGGGGATTTCACCATGCGTATTCTCCCTGAAATTCATCAACCCTTTGCAAAAAACTGGGGCAACTTTGTGAGTCTCTCACGAATTTTTCATCAATCTGTGATCTTAAGACTGGGGCAGCTTTACGAATCTCATTTAAAATTTCACCCTAATTTTCATGGACACAAATCCCAATCCATTTTCCCAAATACCAAACCGGGGCAAAATTTTTGGTATATCGTGTTTTGTCTTGACATTCACATATTACATCTCCTTTGAGGATTGCAGTGCCCACGTGCCTGTCCCGGCCTTCCAAACTATTCTAAACAACTCTCATTCTCTCCAAATCCATCCTTTTGCCAATAAATTCAAGCATGTGTGCACTGATATCTCAGAAGAAAAGTCAAAATATAATAAACTCAAAGTTTAGACCTTGGAAGTATGACATTACTCAGATTTCACAAAATCTTGAAAATAAAGACCAGTTTGATAATTGCAAGTAAGATGACTGACTCAAGCAAAGAAAAAAGCAAATGTTTTTCATCAATAAAAAGAATTTTTTCGGATCGAAACCCTCTTCATTCATATGAATGGTTATCGAATCCTTCTTCTTCAAAATACAAAAAAGAATAACATTCAGATTTTCTCTTTTAAGCCATATTGTTTCAAAAAAATCAAATTTCTATCAAAATTGCAAAACATTTCACAAAATTTCATAAGCCCAGTTTCATCTGGCCATTTCAAAATTTCATAAGCCCAGTTTCATCTGGCTATTTCAAAATTTCATAAGCCCAATTCCATCTGGCCATTTCAAATTTTCATAAGCCCAGTCTCATCTGGCCATTTCAAAATTTCATAAGCCCAGTTTCATCTGGCAATTTCAAATTTTCATAAGCCCAGTTCCATCTGGCAATTTCAAAATTTCAAAAGCCCAGTTTCATCTGGCAATTTCAAATTTTCAAAAGCCCAGTTTCATCTGGCAATTTCAAATTTTCAAAAGCCCAGTTTCATCTGGCAATTTCAAATTTTCAAAAGCCCAATTTCCACATTGGCCCATAAGCCCAGTTTCACCTGGCCCATAAGCCTAGTTTCACCTGGCCCATAAGCCCAGTTTTTACACTGGCCCTTAAGCCCAGTTTCCACACTGGCCCACCAGCCCAATTTCCATATTGGCCCATAAGCCCAGTTTCACCTGGCCCATAAGCCCAGTTTTTACACTGGCCCTTAAGCCCAGTTTCCACACTGGCCCACCAAGCCCAATTTCCATATTGGCCCATAAGCCCAGTTTCACCTGGCCCACAAGCCCAGTTTCTACACTGGCCCTTAAGCCCAGTTTCCACACTGGCCCACCAAGCCCAGTTTCACCTGGCCCATAAGAAAAGTTTTTACATTGGCCCTTAAGCCCAGTTTTTACACTGGCCCTTAAGCCCAGTTTTCACACTGGCCCACCAAGCCCAGTTTCCACACTGGCCCATAAGCCCAGTTTCCACACTGGCCCCTAAGCCCAGTTTCATCTGGCAGTTTTCAAAATTTCAAAAGCCCAGTTTTGTCTGGCACCCAAAGCCCAGCTCGCCTGGCACCCCACGCTCAAGTTTTTCTTTTGTTATCGGCCCTCTGCTTGGCAATGGTCGGATTTTAATTTCTGTTCTGTGAGTTTGGCCCTCTGCGAGGCAATGGTCAAATCCAAGTTTTAATTTTCTGTTATCGGCCCTCTGCTTGGCAATGGTCGGATTTAAATTTTTGTTCTGTGAGTTTGGCCCTCTGCGAGGCAATGGTCAGATCCAGGTTTTTGTTTTCTGTTATCGGCCCTCTGCTTGGCAATGGTCGGATTTAAATTTCTGTTCTGTGAGTTTGGCCCTCTGCGAGGCAATGGTCAAGTCCAGGTTTTAATTTTCTGTTATCGGCCCTCTGCTTGGCAATGGTCGGATTTAAATTTCTGTTCTGCGAGTTTTGCCCTCTGCGAGGCAATGGTCAAGTCCAAGTTTTAATTTTCTGTTATCGGCCCTCTACTTGGCAATGGTCGGATTTAAATTTCTGTTCTGTGAGTTTGGCCCTCTGCGAGGCAATGGTCATGTCCAGGTTTTAATTTTCTATTATCGGCCCTCTGCTTGGCAATGGTCGGATTTAAATTTTTGTTCTGCGAGTTTGGCCCTCTGCGAGGCAATGGTCAAATCCAGGTTTTTGTTTTCTGTTATCGACCCTTTGCTTGGCAATGATCGAGTTTAAATTTCTGTTCTGTCATTTTGGCCCTCTGTTAGGCAATGGTCATTTGGTCGTGACTTGTTTTATTTTTTTTCGATTTCTTTCATTTTTGAAACCCAGACGAAATTAGTGTTTCTATCTTTACTTAACTTTTACTCAGATAATACGAAAATATCACATTTTCATATTATCCAGTAAAGTCTAAGTAAAGAGGGGCAGCTGTCAACACCCAATTTCGTCCGGGTGACTAAATAACAGAATTTGTTTTTAGTTTTGTCTGATTTTATTTTATTTTTATTTTGTTATTTTTTATTTTGATTTTACTATTTTGGTATTTGATTTAGTTTTTTTATTATTATTATTATTATTATTTGATTTGATTCTTTTTGAAAAAAAATGAAATGAAAAAAATATATAAGGAAAAAAAAATAAAAAAAAAAGGGGAAAAAGAAAAGGAAAATAAGAAAATAAAATAAAGAAAAGAGTTGAAAAAAACGTGGGGATGAAAACGGTTACAACAGACTTAAGCAAAGAATATAGCAGAGCATCATCATTTTTTTTGGCCAGGGGATACCATTCATCATCATCGTTCAGCCCTCACACTACCGGGAATTCACACAGATCTTCTCCATCACTCATCAGAATCTTTCACCCACGGAATTCATCCACACACACCCGAACACCACCATTGAACCAACCACAATCTTCATATCCATAAAAATATTTATTCCATCACTCCATTCATCCACTGGGATCATACACACAGATTCTATCATCAAAAACAACATTCTCATCACACTACCGAGACCCTTCCACTGTTTTCATCTCCATCAAATCTTCATCCACAGGCTCTTGGTCACATTTTTCTCAATTATTTTTCCCTGCATCCAAATGAAAACAGAGAACCAAAGACAAAACAGAGAGAACCAATCACACACAGATTCTCCCCTCCATCTTCTTCAACACCAAAAACAGAGAGAAAGACAATATCTCCTTCCTTTACCTTCATCCCCATAAAAAGCAGAAAATTCCCCTTTGGCTTATCACTGCTTCATGAAAAACCCATCACTCACTACCTCTTCCATTTACAGAGACCCATACATTCACTCACTACCTCCTCCATCAGAAACACCAAAACCAAAGCAAAACAGAGAAGAACCCATTCTCCCATTTTTCTAATCTCCCTCTATACCGCTTTTCCCATGACCGTCATACTAACCTACACCTAACCATTAGCTCTGGAGGTCCCTCACCCAATTCTCAACCATTATCTGCAAATGCCATTCACATACAACAGAGAACAAAAAGCAAAGCCAACAAATAAAAACAAGGGGAATCCATTGGAAGCACGAGGAAAATGATAGAGAGTGGAACCCCAAGAGATTCAGCTTCTTCCTATTTCAAATTCACTCTGTGAGAGAAACTTCATCAAGCCATAAACCAAATTCTATCAATCTCCATAACCACCAGAATCCAAACCCAATCAAAGCACAGAAGCTGGGCGAGGGGTGGTGGCGTCGTCTGGCTTCGCTAATGGTTTGATTTCGAATTCGGATAAGAGAAAGGGGAAACCCCTATCTTCGAGCTGCGTCGAATCGATAGTTGACGAAGGAGATCATTCGACGGGGAGGAAGGCCTGTCCATGGTGGTTTTAGCAAGCGATTGTTGGCGACGGTGAAGATACATCGTGAAACCAGAGGGTCTCTCCATCGCGTTGGAAGGAAGACGGAAGGTAGAGCTGCTCCGACTGACGTGGACGGTGTCATCGGTGACGGTCTCGGTCAACCAAAGGAAGGTGGCCGCTACGACGCGAAGAAGACCCCTGGCGGTGACTGGCATCGTCGCCAGCGATCCTGATAGTGAGAAGAAGAGAGATTGTGGTGCGGTGTCGGCGAAGGTTATGGCGGTGATCGGCGCCACTAGGTGACACCTCGGACGACGACTTGCGGCAGCCAGCTCGGCGGAGACGACAGCATCCTCGCGTAAGGGAGACCAACCGTTCCCTTCTCGTCTCGTTCAAGGGAGGAGACGAGTCCCAGCTTAGCTTTCCTACTTCGCAGCTTTGGGTTCAAGTGGAGAGGGTGAGAGACCTTGATCTTGGATGCTGATGGCACAAATGGGAAGTTGTGGAGAACCCCTAATGTTCTGATTTCTGAACAAAGGGCTTTGGGCCAGTCTTTGGGCCCCAATCTCTCTTCCGGCCACCACGCAACGCTATTCACACTCCCCTATGCTTCTACCAAACAAAAACGAAAAAAAGAGCTTTGGGCCAGCTGTTATCTTCCTATCGCCACACGCACCCCTGTTTTTTTCCTATTCGCACTCTCACTCCCTTGTTGCAAACAAAAAGAAAGGAGGATTGGGCTGAAGCATTGTCTCTGGCTGCACCCCCAATTTCGGCCATACACCCCGTCAGAGTACAAAGTTGGAAAGAAAAGGCTTGGACTTAAAAGGCTTCAATCTTGCCCAGCACCCTGGTTTTATCTTCTGCACTCCCCACTCTTATTGGGCTTGTTGGAGTGTGATGTTTTTTTTGTTGTCTTTACCTTTATTTGTTCAGCTTTAGTATTCGTTTTATTTGTTATATTCAATAGTTAATAAAAATAAAAAAATAAAAATAAAATATAAAAATAAAATTTCTTTTATAAAAATAAAAAAAAAATTTAAAGGTTTAAGCGTGTGTGCGATCATTCGCATCAGCCTCGCGCTAAAATCTTTTCTCCATTTTTAAATAATAAAATATTTTAAAGGTTTAAGCGTGTGTGCAATCATTCGCATCAGCCTCGCGCTAAAATCTTTTCTCCATTTTAAATAACAAAATATTTTAAAGGTTTAAGCGTGTGTGCGATCATTCGCATCAGCCTCGCGCTAAAACCTTTTCTCCATTTAAAATAACAAAATATTTTAAAGGTTTAAGCGTGTGTGCGATCATTCGCATCAGCCTCGCGCTAAAACCTTTTCTCCATTTAAAATAACAAAATATTTTAAAGGTTTAAGCGTGTGTGCGATCATTCGCATCAGCCTCGCGCCAAGACCTTTTCATTTTTTTTATACAAAATACTCAAAACACAAAATATCCTTTACTAAACAACGAACAATCTTTGAAAGAACTACGTAACCCTGATTTCTCAGTCCAACTGAGAATACGTAGGAGCAAGGTCAATCCTTGTCGGGCACAAAAAACACAAAATATTTTGTTTTCTTTAGAGTAAAATTTTATTTTTTTAGGGGAAATTAAGCATTTTCCAAAACCACTTTAAATTTGCGTTTTTAATTAAAGGTACTGCCTTCGGGCAGGCGTGTAGGGTGCTAATACCTTCCCTACACGTAACCGACTCCCGGACCTTGAGTCTGGTTTTCCAATTGACCTTGCCTTATCCTTTTTATTGGTTTTTTCCATAGTTTTCCAGAATAAACTATGGTGGCGACTCCAAAATCTCTTTTTTTTTAAAATATTCCCTTTTTGGAACGTCGTCGTCCCGTCGCGATTTTCCGGTTGCGACAAGAATATAAAGGAATACCTGTTGAAGGAGAACTTGTTCAAAATATTGAGACTGTGGGATCAGAAATCGGAGATACTACCTTTCGTCAGATGGGATTCATTACTAGAGGAAGGTCCTTATTCACAAAGATGATGATCATTTTGATGATGATGATGATATGGACACTCATATGGCTGACCCAGTGAGTGCTGCAGCTCCATCAGAAGCTGGACCTTCTAACATACACTTCTCTTCCTCAAATTCTATGGAAGAACACTTTGCAAGATTATCCAAACAATTGGAGGATATGAGTCTCGCACAGAAGACACATTTTGATGAAGTACATGAGTGGCAGCAATCTCTTGATGAGTACTTAGTTGATCAGTTTCTTGAGTTTGATGTTCGACTACATAACATTGAGAATCATCTCAATATCCCTCCCACTGAAAGATCTCCTAGTCCTGAATTTTAGTTTTTTAGGATTCTAAGTTTGAATGTTTTCTGTGTGGCATTTTAAATCTTTATAAATTCTCCAGTTATTATTAATAAAATGAGCTTTTATGCATCTGTTATCTTTTTGAGGGGGAGCTCATATTAAGGGGGAGATTCTTACTTTTTGCTTATGATAAAAAAGGGGGAGATTAATATTTATATTATAGGGGAGAAAAAATAATATTCTTCAAAGTATACAGGTACTACTAACTCTGTGATCTTTTTAGTGAGAATGTATTGCAGGTAAAACTGAGTTGCTTTTAATAGAAGATTTTTTGATCATCATCAAAAAGGGGGAGATTGTTACCAATAAGGGAGTATTGGTAAAACCTGAAGACAAGTTTTGATGATGCTGTAAATTATATTTCTTGATTGTAATAGGAGAATACGTAAAAAGCAACTTGTAGTTTTTAAATGTAGTAGGAAATTGATAAATATTGTAATTTCTACTTGTATAATCGATTATGATTAAGGTATAATCGATTATCAGATGTTTTTGAACTAAAATAATCGATTATCATGAAGCAATAATCGATTATCACAAGTCACACTTGAATAATCGATTATCACTTCAAATAATCGATTATCACTTTTTGAAATTTCTATAACGGACTTGAATAATCGATTATCACTTACAATAATCGATTATTCATGGCAGTTGGGAGCTGACCTTTGGCATTCAGTGTGCTTGGCTATATAATGGGTGTTTGAGAGCTTCAGAAAATAACTTTGTGAAAACTTAGAAAGCTTAGAACACTGAGTTGTCAGAGGAACGTTCTTGAGAGCTTTTGTTTTCTTGTTCCCTTGCTTGATCTTGTGAAAGGAGAGGCTTACGTATCGTGTGTCGATAGTCGAAGTGGACTCTCTTCAAGTTGGCAAGGTTCTCTGCCTGGTCTTGTGAAAGGAGAAGCTAGTGAATCGTTTGTCGATTGCTGGAGCTGGTCTCTTCAAGTTGGTAGAGTAGTTCTTTTCATTCTGTTCTTGTTCATTTCATTGTAAACTGTTAAACTATTTTTAGTGGAACTGTTAATCACTCTTTGTAGTGATTAACGGCTGGACGTAGATTCTGTTGAATCGAACCAGTATAAAAATCCTTGTGTGCTTTTCTTATGCCCTTTACTCATTCTACTTTAACGTACATCAACTACTTGGTTAATTTTCTAAAAGAAAATTATTTTCTTTAAAAAAGAGAAAATCGTTTCAACTGTGACTTAATACGCTTTACACTCTCTGTGTTTTTTAATCCGCTACGCTAAACTCTTTAAAATTTACCCCCTCCGATACCATCAATTGGTATCAGAGCTTGCTTTGATATTCTTTCAAAATCTTTACGAAAATGGCCGGTCACAGTCAAAATGTTGTTTATGCTGAGGGTGCGTCTATTAACAGACCTCCATTGTTTACTAGAGATAATTATGCTTTTTGGAAAGTAAGAATGGAAATTTTTATGGGGTCTGTTGATAGAGGCATTTGGGAAGCTATACAGAATGGTCCTTATATTCCTATGAGTACAGTAGATGCATGCACTTCGAAAGGATTCCACTAAAAATCTGACGTGTATAATGACCTGTTGTGATTTCTTGGAAGTATCAAGCTACATGATGACTAAGTGGATGCCAAGTTTTGTTTTGTTTGCTTCAGGACAAGCAAAGTTTTAAGCTTGGGGTCGTGATAACGGTTTAAAAACCGTTATTTTCATGCTTAATTTTTATATTAAATCACACCCTTTATGGCTTAGAATGAGCTTCAAATCAAGCAAAACACTTAGTTGAGTCATACGAGAGTCAAAAGTTTGTTTTAGAGATATTATGCTTGTTTTTACATTGTTTTGCAGGGTTTTAAGGTGAATTGAAGATGAAAGTGAAGTAAGGAGGACTTAGACCCATGAAAGAAAGAGAAAAATGAAGAAAAGAAGGGACAAGTATGCCGCTGAGCGCCAGAATGGACCGCTGAGCGCTCAGAGCGATTTGAGCGAAACCGCTCAGTGGCAAAACTGACCGCTGAGCGGTCAAAGCGGCTTGAGGCAAACCCTATTTGGCGCCCAGGCGGTTTTCAGTTTTTATACTGCAGATTCTGTAATCTTTCTGTTATCTTTTTGGCTTATATATAGCCCCAGTGCGACTTCAAACCCTATTCTTTGGCAGAGGGAGACGCCCAGACCTACCTTACACTCCTTGGAGAAGATTTCTTGAATGCTTAGGCTCCTTTTTATCCAATCTAGGGTTTAGTTTTCCATTCTTTTCATTATATTCATCTAGTTTCACCATGACAATGGTGAACTAAAACCCTTTGTTGTTGGGGAACAATGTAATATTTTGAAACTCTCATTTATTTAAATTCTTATTTATTCCATTTGCTTGTCATATACTTGTATATCAATTGTTGGGTTCTCATCTATGCTTAATGCTTTTATTGTTTAACTCATTTAGTAAAAGTTGTTTGTCTTTATTGATACGGGAACGTACGGTAATGTCATGAGCTGGTGGGAAATTCCTTGATTATGATAATACCGCCTAGGGATAGGGGTAGGACGATCAATTGTATTTTGCTTCCGTTTGCCATGCATTATTAGTTACTAGGGGACGCTAGGGATAGCAAGCCGGTAATTAATAATAGGCTCTTTTCGCCAAGGAATTGGGTTAAGGGTAGACCAAGAAAGTTTGCATGCAATTAGATAAACAAGTGAATTAAATAAGAAGAGTAGATAGATGAGGGTGGATAAGGTGAAATTGTAAACCCCAACAACTCCATTCATTCATAGTTTTTCCTTGCCAATTGAATCAATTGCATGTGCATGTTTAGTTTTTGTTCTTTGCATTCCAAACTTAACTTGAATTCTCTTCTCAAGTCTTAAGCGATTAGTTTACATGAAAGATTAGGCCTTCGAGTCCTTTGGGAGAACGATATTGGGTTTTACCAATTATATTACTTGATAATGATCTGGTACACTTGCCAGGGGTTTAACAGCAGCCTTCGTCTTTCGTTTCCTCAACGGCGACTTGAGTGCCGTTATTTATGGTTGATGACCAATCCTCTCATTCCTTTGTTCTTTATTTTTCTTGGGTTGATTTCACTTTGTGGTGGCTTTCTTTCTTAAGGATTCAATTCCTCTGTTGATGATTGGGAATGAACATAGCTGTAACCAATTTGGGGGGTTTGGGTTTGTTCTTTTTTTGCAGAGAAACAACGTGTAGCAAAATCATCAGTTTTCAGGTTTGGGTTATACACAGAGGACACTGGTTTCAGTTTACAGGTTTGGGTTATGCATAGAGGGCAATGGTTTCATGATTGTTGAAGATAGTAGAGTGTGCTTATGTTGTTAGCATGAATGAATAACAAACAATGTGCAAAAGCAAATCATGTATATTCAATACTATTACATATTCAAACAGACAAAGTCATTTAATTGCATGTTCAAACAGACCAAGACAAGCATTTCCAAATCAAAACCAGAAAGAAAGACACTATCTGACATTTAAACTTGGGGGCGATGAAGGAGAACTTACCTTCGTAGCTACACAAAGCTTTTTCTTTCGGTTCTGGTTCGCTCTACTTTCTTGATTGAGATTCTCTTTTGGTTATCCAATGCTTTTGCAGGCGCGAGAAGGGTGAATGGGAGGTTCACGGATGACAACCAAGCTAAAAGCCTTTGGTTCTCTCTTGCTCTGGCGGTGAGTCTCTTGACCCCTCCCGGTGATGGTCGGTGTTGAAGGTAAGTCCTGAACTGAATGCACTCTGGCTATGGTGGTGAGGTGAATACGAGTAGTTAGTATTGACAAAGAGATGATGAACATTTTGTTTTCCTGGTGAGTGGTGTAGTGTAAGAGAATGTAGGTTGGAAAATGGTGGGTTCTTGTGATATGCTTGACGGAGGAAATTCCTGAGGAGGAACATGTGTTAAGTGAGTAGAGAGTGAATCCAGGAGTTGAGAGTAGTGTCTCCGTCCATGATGATGGTGCCTCCTCCTCCCTCTTCTAATTCAAAATGTTTATCCCCTTCTCGACAATCAAGACGTATCCTCTGACTTGAGATCTCTTCTTTGTCTTTTTCCTTCTTCATGTTTTTACTAGATCAGTTGGCCAAAGCCATTCAGACACCCTTTTCCCCTTCTGTGCAGGGATTTTTGTCTTGTACAATGAGCACATTGTTACAGGAGGGACAGTCCTCTGTATCAAACACTCATCTAACCCTAACCTACCTTTCTCTCTTATCAAATTTGTTTATCTCTTATCTCTATCATTCTCTCATCCATACACACAGCAGCAACCTGCGACACTGCAATTTGATGCTCATGCTTTATTAGTTTATTTTTTTGTCACTTTAATAACAAAATAATTGATTATTGCAAACCAAATATGTAGCAGTAGTAAAGTAACAATAATGTCTACTAGAAAAATAAAATATCAGACTTGCAAACCAAATATGCACCAGTAGTAAAGTAGCAATACTGTCTACTAGAAATAATAAAATATCACAATTCTCTATCAATAAAACCAAGCTTTCAACATATACCAAATGATAAAAAACTATTAGTAATCATGTTTCATTTCCTAATGAAACCAGTGCAATTGCATAATATGTTAAACAAAATCCAAAATACAAAAGTGATAAAGATAAACACAAAACAAAGTGTCACAGAAGTAAATGGTTCAAAATGAAAAGTTCTATTAACAGGTCCAAAAGAAAATGGGGAAGAAAAATAATGAAGCTGCAAAAAATTGATGTAAAAATGAAAAATCAACTGTCCCCGTCAATGAGAACCATTTTGGAAAAAAGAAAATTTTCACGTAGCAAAAAACCACTCGGAATTTTTTTTGTTGATTGTTGGTGTTTTGTTGTAATGAAGAACTTGAACCAAAACTTTCATTTCTGTAATCATGGATCTCTTGGACTGTTTCCACTTTAATAACAAAACAATTGATGATGTTGATGTTGATTTTTTATTGGAGGGTTGTGTCATATCTTTTCCCTTCTTATTGTTCTTAAATTTCATTTTTAAATTTTAGAAGCAATAGTTTATCTTTAGGGAGGTTTGATACTTTGACTATTATGTGCCATCCCTTGTTTGGTGGCTTCCTTTATTTGTTTTGCCTAACATTTGAATAATGACATAATTGATATGCTCTAAGTTAAAATCATGTTGATTTGCAAAGTGAAAAATCATTACTCATGTTTATTTTATTTTACTATATTTTTAGGTTGAACTTTTCCTTAAATTTTCACAAGCTTAATGGCATCCAAATGAATTGGTAATTAGTCTTGAGTGCTTTTTAGAGATGTTTCATCATCTTCAGATATCGGGAGTTGTTGTGTGTGGGTGAGAGAAATATGATGAAGATGAGAAAGAAACAAATTAGATAAGTGAGGAAAGTGAGTTAGGATTAAGTGAGTGTTTTTTATTTTTTTTATTTTTTTATTTTAAGTTAAAAATGAAAATTACTAAAATATCCTTGTAATATCTTTTTTTATAAATGAAGATTTTTTTGTTTACTAAAACTTGGTACACTTTGTTAGAGTGAAATTTTAAATAATCAATTAATTTAAATTAATGTCATTATCCAAATTTATTAATTTTAAGAAAAGAAATGAATAAAAGTATTCTATTAATTATTAATAATTGTTATAAATAATTAAGGAAAGGTTTCATACATCTACAAGTTACATTAAATAAAAAAATGTCTGTTTTTAAAAATTATTTATTAATGTTTTACATCTTAGCATTAGCATTTAATAAATAATTAAAATAATCATAGCACTAATTTTGGTTCGTCTAGATGATATACCGTGCACACATATGTTGTCTCACCCTCATGTGTATATATAACTTTGTATTCTTTCTCTTATTGCATATTCATATCAATCTGCTGAGGATTGCATTCAAGGGAAGAATTTTTCTCCAATATTGAATTACACTATGAAGATCACATTCTCACTTTTCATGATTATGCTTCTTTCAATTGGAATTGGAATTGGTTCGTATTCGATTTCATTTTATTTTCTTTTTATCTATATTTCTGTTCAATACTATGTGGCCTAATTTAGGTCAGATAAAATCAGAACAAACAGAAATATAATGTATTATTAAAAAGATTATTGTATTTTTAAACTTAGTTTTGGTTTGTTGCAGAAAATGAAGGGCCAATGATGTTGGCAGAGGGAAAGACATGTGATTTCCAGTTGTATACCTTCTGTGATCAGAACTGTATCAAAGATTGTCCAGCCATTTTTGGGGAAAAAGCAATTGGTGTTTGTACTTTTAATCCTCCATCGTGCATATGCCGTAGACCGTGTTAAGTCATCACTACATTCTCCAACTAATCAAAGTTTGTTATAATAAAAAGGCATGCTGGATTCAAATAATTAAAATAGTTCTTTTGTTTATTATCTTTTATTTTCTCTGTCGGAAAACAACCCTATATATCAAGTTGTTAATGGATGATAGTACAAATATCTAAACCTACATCTCTAAAAAAAAAAATGTGCTAATTTTTTGGGTTGTACTTTCTGACAATCACACATTTTATTTTTAGCAATTAAAATAATTGACAGAAATATAACTACCAAAATATTTTTTATTGATTTATGAATAATCGCTGATATTTTTGTTTAAATAAATAGACAAGAATTGACAGTTAACGTTATCTATTGGGTAGTGGCATTCAAAAGTTCTTTAAATGTATGCTTTATTAACAGGTTGAACCACCAAAAATATTCATATAATGCACAAATCAAGATGATTATTTTTATGTCTACTTGTAATAAAATATCGAAATACAATTATCTTGGAAAAAAATTAAAAAAAAAATACAATTTGTTTATTAACCCACCACAATTCAGTCTACGTGTTAAAGTATGTGTGTATAATTATGATTAAAATTACTATAAAATACTATTATATAAAACTAATAAAGATGTATAACATCTTTCCTAAGTAATTAAAGTGTTCTGTTTTATTTTAATATTTTTATAATTTATAAGTTCAACCATTGAATTATTAAAAATTAAAAAATATAAATGTTTACTTATATTTAGTAGTCATTAATACAATTTATTAACTACAAGGCAAAATATAATTAAGAATTTAAAAATAATTAATACAATTCATTAATTCCAAGACAATGTAATTACACGTCACATTAAAATATAAGGATAAATCAAAACCAAACAGTTACAAAACATGTATTTAAGACTAAATTCAAACCAATTCTATTTCACACGGTACACAAATGCAGAACTATTTTACATGTTAAAATCATATATAAAAAAAAACTTTGTATTCATTTTTCGCAAAATTAGAACTCATTTTTGTTTTTGATACATTTTTATTGGCAAACTTATACAATAAATTAATATAATTCTCTTAATTTAAATCTATTTATTTTTAAAATTTGAGATAAAAATATATAAAATAGATTAATATAATTTTTTTAATCTAAATCCATTTATTTTTTAAATTTAAGACTATATGATAAGTATACAAAAAAAATTTCAATTTTATTTTACAACATGAACTAAAAACATTTTTAACTATTTATTTAGTGAGAGCAACCTATTCATCCTTTCTTTGTCTTATTTCTTTCATTAACTTAATCACAAGAGTTAACTTTGAAACCCAATTAAGTTCCCAACAATTAAAAGAATGAAAAATATGAAAAATGATTAATAAAAATTTAAAATAACCATCAATATTTTCAAAGTAATTTTAAAAAAAGTTTATTTATTATTGTTTTCGCATAAGTTAGATAAGGTTAATTTTTTTTTATTTTTCTTTTATTTTAAGTTTAATAAATGAAGAATGTAACATCCCAATAAATATAGCCATACTTATTTTAAGGAGTTAACATAAATAAAAGTAAAGAACAGTTGAGAAGGAGTAAAATAAGTGAAAAAGGAAATATGAAATATCATATAGAACTTTAAACTGTAAAGGAAAATAGAAGTCTGATTACAATTTACATGATTAGACCGAATGGTCAAGGTTCTAACTTAAGACCGTACGGTACTACAGAACAGGTTTATACCGAACGGCTTTACAAAAGGGTTTGTACAGAAGGATACCGAACGGTTTTCTAAGAAATAACAATAACTACAATTTATTGATCAAACGGTCCTACACTATCTTCGGGCTGAACGGTTTGCAAGGCTTCTTCCAAGAAATCTTCGAGACCACTCTGTGCTCACATCCATTGGATGATCATCGCAGTGAAGAGAACAACCGAACGGTAAGGTGCCAAACGACAAAACAGACGTGACAGGAAAGATAAGGGTAAGCTTATGTAATTTAATTAATCAAATCAAATAGATATATTATTTAAGCATAACATAGAATGATCAAACTCATATATTCAAACATACAACCATCATATAAGTACAACAATAAGAAGGCCGAACGGTAAATCATAATAAATGACCACTTTTTGACACTGTCCAGACTGTATGAATCGTGTAGCTCGAAGTTTCTCGCACCCGTGGGTGGTAACCTAGAATTCAACCATCAGGATTACCGCGGCATGGAAAACCCTTGAGCGTGCCCACGAGGTTAGCCCGTTAAAACGTCTTAGGTCAAGGTTGTACATACCGCCCAGACTAGAGCCTGATGTTATTCCCACCACATGCGTCACCATTCTCTACTTGAGACTCGGTGACCATTGGAATGTCAGGATCAGAAACAACAACAGAGTCTGACCATGTTCATACTTCATCAATTTCCATCATCAATTATGAGATATTCCTCCTTGGAATTCTCTTACTATCCATATCATTAATATCATTCCATACTTTCATATTTCTTGAGAATCACCACAACAATATGTTTATGTCATCATACTCATGTACTCCAAATACAATCAGAATCACATATTAACAATTTCAATCAAGATCCAAAACTTAAAAAAATAAAATGTAAACTTATGAATATGATCGAACGGTAAAGACATTCTAATTCAGGAATTATGACCGAACGGTCAATAATAGATTAACTTTAGTTTAGGCCGAATACTCTATAAGACCGAACATTAAGAATTCTCTAACCTCAGGAACTATGACCTAACGGTCAACAAAAGGATACTTCAATTGGAATCAAATACAATCTAAGACCGAACACTTTTTGACATTGAGTCATAAAAGACTTAAATATAATTATAATAATTTTTATTTTGGTCTAACACTGAAAACTTAGGCCAATACTTAAAACTTAGACCGAGCACTTTATAACAGGATGATGTTCTCTTCAAGAAACCAAGTGCCAGTACAAGATCGAACACTCTTTACGACACTGAGTGTCAGTACAAGACCGAGCACTCTAAAAACATAAGTACTAATATATAATTGAGCACCATAAAGGAAATAAACGACCGAGCGGTCATAAAGAAATAAGGCACATAACAACAGAATGCTATGTTGAAGTGGATAATAACATCAGACCGATCGGTCATTAACTGAAAATTCCATAATAACAGAACTCAGTTAAGACCGAGTACCGAACAATACTAAGGGATCATTCTCACACCTAAGACCAAAAACTACTGGACTTAGGTTGAGCTCCACAAACTTGACCGAACATTACTAAAATTAAGAATTTGCCCCAACTAACTAATAAGAAAACCAAGGGAACCCAAATAACCCAATACTTATAATTAATCCATAACAAAGCGATCGGTCATTAACTAAGATTCTATACAAAAGAGAATTCAGTCAAGACCGAACGTACTAAGGAAGAACCGAACAGTCATAAGTGACCCTCAGTCATAGATACAGAATTTTTAAGAGTTTCGACTTAACCCAATTTCTACCTAAATCTCATCCATTTTTCAATCACAAACATATTCAAGCAAACATGCAATATCACGTAATCAACCAATTCATCAATATAACATCAATCCAGCATACAACGTTCAAAGAAAACAAAAATCATAATTGAATTACAAGCTTCCCTTACATCTAAATCCAGAAATACTAAGCTCTCACAGCAATGTCGAGCTGGAAACCCAATCCTAAGACTTTCTACACGTTCAGATTTTGAGCAAGAATCTTCACCTAACGTTAAGAGTTGAAAACAGAGTCAGGAAAAAGGATTGGGTGATCACATGCAAACCAAAATGGTGTTTTACATGCATCAGAAACGAAAGGAATCAAAGGAAGAAGAGGTGTTGCTCTTACCAACTCCACACAGAGAAAACCGATCAGTTAAAATGGAGAGCTGGATGCCAGAAGCCTTCAAAAGTTGCCTGAAGAGTGATCGGAACAGTAAAAACGGTGGGATTTCTAGAGAGAATGAGGAGGATTTTAGAGAGAAGGAGGAGAAAATGAAGTTCTGGAAAAATTTGAAAGAGAAGGTTGCATGCAGAGAAAATGGTATCAGATTTAAAATCTCAACTAAAATACCTCTGCCAAAACCGATCGGTCCTCTCATATTCCGCCATCTGTACTCCACTTTCTGAAGCCTTACACACCCTCTCGCGGTGCCACGTGTTTTCCACTCTCTGCACTTCCACATCCCCTCTCGGTGACATCTGGATCCCACTAAATGGGGAATTAATTGGATGTGACACCACTCACGTATGAATTTATGGGACGTGACAAAGAACATTAGAAATAAGTAAACTAATAAAATTAGATATTTAATACGTTTTTAATTCACTAATTTATTTTAATTTTATCGTTCCTAAACAAATACACCTAGATTAAAAATTATTAATTAATAGTTTGAACATTTTATTTTATATAATTAAAAATTATTATTATTTTTTTACATTTATTAAGAGAGATAATGGTTTCATATGTGGAACGAAATGAATTAGGTCAAAGTCAATAATTATATTTATAATTTTTTGGGGTGGATCTTATTAATAAGGACATAATAATTACCATCAATTTGGATATAATCACATTTTTTTAAAATTATTTTTATTAACGATAATCTCTTTGTATCATGATCGATCCATTTCATCTTCGCTTAGAGACAAATAGCTCACTGTAGTGGAAAGTATTTATTGTCCGGTCTATCTCTAATCCGGCTCTGTACAAGATTTGTGGTGTGGGACGAGATCAATTAGATCAAAATTAGTAATTATATTTAGGTTAAAACCATTTACACGTCCCTATTTTTGTAAGGTATTCCCAATTTGGTCTCATTCTTTTAAACCTTCCCAATTAACTCCTTATAAGTGCTAATTTCGAACAAATTAGCCCCTGCGTTAAAAATTGTTAACGGTGTTAAAATTGTGCAGAGGTGAGTAGATGACGTGGTTAAAATTCTCCTTTTGAGGTGTTAAAATTGTGCAGAGGAGAATGGGAAAAATTTGAACACCTTTGCATAATTTTAACACCTCTGCACAATTTTAACACCTCAAAAGGAGAATTTTAACAATGTCATCTACCCACCTCTGCACAATTTTAACATCGATAACGATCTTTAACGACAGGGGCTAATTTGTTTGAAATTAGCACTTATAAGGACTCAACTGGGAAGGTTTAAAACAAGGGGACCAAATTGGGAATACCTTAGGAAAATAGGGAAGGCTAAATGGTTTTAACCTTATATTTATAGATTTTTTTTTTTGTGATGCTTATTAGTAAAAACATAATTATGATTAATTTAAAATAATTTCATTTTATTTTAATTGATTTAGTATTAGGGATAATTAGGGATGATAAAAAAATTCATGTCTGCGGTCCGCGGATAAAATTCGCGACGGATAGTTGATACCTGCGGATATTTACTACCAGAAACCCGCAGATAGCAGATATTTTAATACCCGCTTATAAACGAGTTGGGTGCGGGTATTATATTATCTGTATCAGCAAATATCCACTATCCGCAAAAAATAAAAATAAAAATTCAATTTATATTTTATTAAGTTAAGTTTAATTAAAATTAACATTAATTTATATTTTACAAGGTTAAATTTAATTAAAATTGTATTATATGAAGTATACTGATCGAAATTAATTGTTATTTATGGACAATTAACCGGTATTAATAGGTCAGATTGTCTTACGCTTTACAAAATATATGGTATTGATTATTGATTATTGAGTTTGATTGCCTAAAAATATACTACATTAATGGTTAATCAATGGGCTTGCATGTCACATGCCCTATAAATATACAATTATGTTTAGGTACAATCATCCTCTTCTATCCTTTGTGCAGGTTAATAACCCATCGGAGTGGATGACATTCTCGAGAAGGACCGACTCTTCCTTGGACCAATTCAACCGAAACAAAAATTAAATTTTAATTTATATTTAATTTAATTTATATTTTATATATTTTTTGTAATTCTATTTAAATTTTATTTTAATAATTTATAAAAATATATATTTTTTAAATATTTACAAGTATCCGTGAATATTTTTTAAATAGGTACTCGTGCGGGTAGCGGGTCGGGTCGGGTTGCGGGTAAACACTATCCGTGCTCAACCCGACGCGACCCGTTGTCATCCCTAGAGATAATCCTTTTTATCAATCCATTTCATGTTTGCATGGAGACAAATAACTTACTTAAGTGGAAAGTATAGATTATCCTGTCTATCTCTAATCCGGCTGTGTACAAGAACATTAATTTTAACAAAATTTAAAATTTTATTTCCAAAATGTAGACATAGATTTAACATTATTATCATATATGTGTACTTTTATCTTGGTGTGGAGAATAATATAATATTTTATGTTATTTTTTTTATCATGTTTTAAGAATAACTATAAACATAATATATATGAGAAGTGGAAAATAGGAGAGGAATGAAAATATGAGAGATAGTGAAAGAGAATTATTTTATTTAGGTGAATATTGGACATCAGAATGAAGGATACGAAAATAACCGTTCTCGTTTTCCTTACTATTGATTAACAGATGAAGCGACATACGCATATTGGTCCAACGCATTTTCCTTGTGCTGACTTGTCGGGATGTTCGTTCATGCATGCTTGAAAACACCAACTAAATGAGCAGGTCCTCCTCTTAGGAGGATCTGTCAGAGCCATTTCGCACATTCTTGCTTCCACTCTCAATGGACCTTCTTTCTCAAACCCAATCGAAGCAACAACCAGCAAAACCATCACCACCAAACTCATGTTCTTCATCTTTACTTTCTCTCTCTCTAATTGCCTTCATCATCTCAATTTATGCATAACATATTTATATAACTCATTGCACGTTACAATTAATAAATAAATTCTTTCTTTAATATTTATATATTAAGACCCCCAAAATTGATAACGTCTCTATAATAATTATAATAATAATAGATTTAATTTAATAAATTTTCAAAATATTTATATTTTTTTCACTTCACAGTCTCTTTCTCTTTCCATCTCTAATGCCTTCCATATCTATCTCACTTTTTAATCATTTAATTTTTTCTACTTTAAACCAAGCAGTTCTTTAACTTTTTTTTTTCTAGGAGTTTTGATTTTCTGTTTGTATGAATGAAAAGCTGAGTATTTAAATAAATGTTTTCTAAGCGTTATTTAATAAATGTCTTTTATCTGTGATGTGATGAATTTGCATTAATGATAAATGAGTATTTTTGTTGTTAAATTGAATAGTATAGTGTGGTTAAAGTTTTTACACGGTTTGACTCTAATTCACGTGAATATTGACCTCTTTCAATTCACGTGAATATTGAACTCTTTCAGCATGATTCTACTTTAGTATTTGAGACTGGGGAACTATAACGTGTTTAGTCTAAGTTACTAACACAAATATGATATTGTACTGTGTTATTTGGTTGCTTTATTTTTATTTTTTTTTGGTTAGTAGTTGATGTAGTGAAACTTCGACTCTTTTAACAATTTGGCACTTAATATGACATTAATAATGTTTTGAACCAGACTTACGAATACCACTTTACCCAATTGATTTCAGCGCAATCATTTCAAAATTAAAAAAATATATATATTTAGTTATATTTAATAGTAATTAATATAAGTCATTAACTATACAATTCATTAATTCAAAGACAATGTAATTATACCTCACATTAAGAGCTAAAATATAAGGATAAATCAAAATCAAAACTTAGTTCGAAAACATGTATTTAAGACTAAAATCAAACCAATTCTATTTCACATATGATGTGATAAGTGCATATTTATGTCCACATTTATGTTTTAAAATTTAAATTTTTTATGAGATTATTGTGTTTAAATGATTGATTTAATGTGAATTTCTGACGATTGAATTTATTGAGTTTGTGAATTAAAGAAGCTTAAAATAATTCTTAATTGCATAAATTATTTTAGATGTTCTAATGTTTATTTGTGCAGCTGAAGCTAGAATTTTGTTCATTTAAAGCATGAAATTGAATGGTCAAATATTGTCAAATATGGTCAACTGAAGGCTCCTATGCAATTTTGAAAAGAAAGAGATGGCTAAAGTGCAATTAGAGGAAAATTCTAGACTTTTGTGCAATTTTGAATAAAATAAAATAATTGTGGGCAAGTTTAAATCTCTTAGATATTTTAAAAGATATTTTGAAGAAAATATTTTAAGATATTTTATTTGATATTGTTAAATAATTACCTTATTTAACTATATCAATAAATATCAAAAGATAATATTTGCCAAATCTTTTTGAATCTAGGAAAGATATTATCAAATATTCTTAGAAACTTATTAAATTTGTTGAATATTTGAAAGATATTAGATATAAGATAAAATATCTTATCAATAGAAGATTCAGAGTTCAAGCCCAATCAAGCCTATATAAAGAAACATAGGGGAGGCAAAAATATACTTCATTCATTCTCAAGCTCCTCCATTGGAAGCAAGCATACACCACTCCTCTCACTTTTATTTTACCATGTGTTTCACTCCATTCGTGGAAGGTTATGCTTCTAGGGCTATTCCACTATAGTTTCATTATGGATTCTGAGGTTAAGTTGAACTAATGTATTTGTTTCTTTTGATTATTGATTTGAGTTATTCTTCTTCTATGTCTTTCATCTCTCAATCATATTAAAACATTGATTTTTTTCATCATAAGGTGTTTGAATCTACATGCATATTAATCATAAGAGTTCAAGGGTTTCTAGGTTTAATTAAGAATCTACTTTGATTGAATTTAGAAACTTTCATATTAATAAATGAATTTTTGCTATCAATTGAGAATGTACTTTGATTGTTGGTAATAGTTTCAACTATAATTAATTGAGAATTTACTTTGATTAATTAGATATTAATTTGGTTAGGAGATTTAAGAATAGACATGATTAAACACAATAGAATTTGATTCAGAATGTACTTTGGTTGAATTCATTGTGAAAAATCTAGAAATGTCTTGCATTTGATTGAGACTAATTTGGTTAACTCCATGATCGCCCTCAAATTAATTAAGAATGTACTTTAATTAATTTGAAACTTGAACAATAATCAATTGAACAATGACCTGTGGAAACTGATGATGAATCTATCTTGGAAAAGCAGTGAAATTAGTCTATTTCATCATAATTGTTTCTAATTTTTCTCTTTGTTCTTCAAACATTCATCAATGAGTAGTTCCATTAGCATAATTTCTCACTTTTATTCTTAAACATTGCATAACATTCATAAGACTCAACACTAGTGCAGTAAGGGGAAATGACAACAATTATTTTCTCCCATAGGCAAAAAGGGGTAGACTTTTTGCCTCGGTTCAGAACCGAGGCATAAAAGTGTAGGATTTTCCCTCGGTTCAAAGTTAACCGAAGTAGTAGGGTTTTGATTTTTTATTTTTTTCACAAGACTTCATGCCTTGGTTCCCCTTGAACCGAGGCAGTATGTCCGCCTCTACTGCTATTAAGATGTCGATAAGTGTACCGAATCATATCAAGTAATATAAAATGGTAAGACCAAGTATCGTATCCCAAAAGACTCACGACACTAAATAGTTGTGTAATTACTTAACTAATTAAGACTGAAAAGACTATTTTGTGGTTTTTTAAATGCAAATGCAACAAAACTAAATATGAATGCAATTTGATCAATTGAGGCTAAACACCAGAATGAATGGATGAAGTTGATAATATGAGATGATAATGTTCTTGGGTTTAGATTTTACCTAATCACTCTCATACATATAAGAATTCGTCTTCGTTATTAAATGTCAATGTCACTTTCTAAATTTCTTAGAACCCGATGTCTCGGCGAAAGAAGTCTATCCTCAATTATTAGACCATAATGTCTTGCATCCCTAATAATTAATTCAGCATTACAAATGAAAGCTTAAGACAACCAAGCTTTCTATCCCTATGTCTAGGCAATAGTTCCCTTGGGATAAATGTTTTAGATCTAGGTTTCTAGGTATTTGTCAATAACAAAGAAGAACAAAAATCACGTCATAAATGAGTTAAACATAACAAACATAGAGCAAAGGAGAAAATCCCTAACAATTAATGAAAGAAGCATATAATAATTTAGAACAAATTCAAATACATGAGAGTTTAGAGGTTACATCTTCCCCAACAACAAATAAGGTTTAGTTCTCCATTGTCATGGAGAAAGTAGGTGTACAATGGAATGGAAGAGATAGAAAAACCCTAGAAACTGAAGAGGAGAGCTCCTGCATCCCCAAATTTGCTTCCAAAAGGGCAAAACGTGTGTTTCTGTGCTCAATCCATCAAGAGATACAAACCCTAGGGCGAGTAAGTCCTTAAATAGATCAAAAATAAAGTCCAAGCTCAATAACATTGGCGCTCAACGCCCCCACTTAGGACAATCGGACGAGCTTGCAGAGGAGTTGCACTCAGCGCCCCTCAAAGGGTGCCCAGGCGTGGTGCGACACTAGGAAAGTTGGCGCTCAGCGTCTCAGGAAGGGCGCCCAAACGTTGATGTGAGGCTTCAGCGCTGAGGGCCTTAGAAAGGGGCAATCAGGCGTCCATGCGAGCCTCTAGCCTTGAGGGTCCCAGAAAAGGGCGCTCAGGCATCTTGTGATATTCTGTAGCCTTTTTTTCTGGTGCTTTTTCAATCCTTTCCGAGTTCCAACTCCTAGGTACTTCAACTCCTCTTTCAAATCATTCTAATTTCCTACAAAACCAAGGGAATTAATGATAAAAATCATAAGTTCTAACCTCAACTCTCTTTATTCACAACTTAAAAAAGCAAGAGATTAAACAAGTTTCTATGTCAAAAGCATTCATTTAGTATTAAAATTGAATCACCAATAACAGTGAATATAACCATTATCAACTGCCTCGGTTGGGACCTGAATCGCGATAGTAAGGTCTTTTTTATTTTTATTTTTTTCTTCTTTCACCAGCCTTTATGCCTCGGTTGTGGCCTGAACCGATGCCATAGGGTGGTTTTTTGCCTTGGTTATAGTCACAACCAAGGCATATTCCCCTGTTTTTTTAAGAACAAGTCTGTTTCTGCAACATTCCTAACTGTAGAAATAGACCTGCATATAATTTTACAGCCAGAACTGTCCAAAACAATCCAAAAGCATATACTTTGAATACAAATTATATTAAAACATAAATACATTCAATGTAATCATAAATCAACTTTTTAGAAGCATAAATCAATCTAATGTAATCATAAATCAACTTTGAAGCATAAATCAATCCATTTTACAAAGTTAAACTAATAATAATGTACAAAAGCATGAAACAACTTAGAAGCATAAACTTAGAACTTACTATATCATAATATCTACTACATACTATTATATAATTGAATTACATATTTAGCTAGTGCTTTCCTCACAAGTTTAAGTGACTTCTCTAAAATTGGAGTAATCATATTGAATCTTTACATAAAACACAACGATTTCAATTAGTGTATATGAAATCTAAACTATAGAGAAAATAAAATTCAAACCGAAATATTATTGTTTCGTATTCACTAGTATAATGTGCACATATAGTGGTCATCACATAATTATAAAATATAACACTACAATATGACCTATTTGTCTATTACACTACAATATATCATCATAATTATAAAATGTTAAGTAACATTTTTGGAATGGTACAAAATGTAACAAAATATGGACTAAAATATCAAACCTTAAGGTTCAACCATGCAAGCTTTTTAGCTGTAGCAATAGATCTCCCAGACAACATCATATGTGTTGCAAGGGAACTATTAAAAAAAATTGCTTTAGCATAGATTTATATAATAAAGAAAGTTGAAACATTGAGGTTCTTACCAATCTACTACATGTCTAAGAAGGTTGGGAGGAGACTTGTGCAATGAACAAAACCAGACAACAGTGTTCTCCGTTATGGAGATCACAAGTAGTTGCTAGTGACGCCTGAAACTGGTAATAACTTAATTGTCATATACAAAAATTAATAGATGATACTTTAAAGTTAACAAACTTCACTTACCCAAGTATATAAGGGAGAAAATATATGTCCTTCCCCATTGCAAAATAGGTAGTGATGTATGCTTGGATATCATCAAATTTATTTCTTTCATGAGTCATATAGGGGTCAATGAACCCATATACATCATTGAACCCCATCTTGTTACTACCACCAAACATATACCTGAAATGAAGAAATGATCTGATATAAGTAATTTGATAAAAAAAAGTAACAACATGGTGAATCAATCAACTATACATCATCAAATATTCCTACTTAATTTCATTTTCCTAACTTCTTTTTGTCTCAGGAAATTCAAATTGGAAAAAATCTCAAAGGAATTCACTGACCCAAATATTCACAATGGCAAACCCAACAAAAAAATTTCAATTACCAAGCCAAGGAGGACCTTGACAAACGACTGTTGGGTCACAAACAAGTGTACTAGATCGTACAAGTAATATAAAATGGAAAGACCAAGTATCATGTCCCAAGCGACTCTCAACACTAGACAATCATGTGATAACTCGATTAATTAAGACTTAAAAGAAACGAGATCATTGGTTTCAAATGCAATTGCAGAAAATTAAATATGAATGCAATTTGAACAATTGAAGAGTAGCACAATGATGAACGAATGATGTTTTGTAATATGAGATGAGTATGTTGTTGGGGTTAGATTTCACCAAGCTTACTCTTATGTATATAAGAATTCTTCTTCTTTCGTTAAAGTCAACATCACTCAGTAAATTACTTAAAACCCGATCCCTCGGAGAAGAAAGTCTATCCTTGATTACTAGGTCACAATACCTTGCATCCCTAATAATCAATTCTACATTAAGATTAGGAGCTTAAGACGACCAAGACTCATATCTCCATCCTTGAGAAATACTGCTTTTGGAATTGATGACTTAGGCCCAAACCCATCAAATAATCAAAGTCTAACTACTAGAAGAATAAGGTTGTTGAGCGCACCCCCATTGTGCTAAATCCAGCTGTGGCAGCAAAGTCCAAGAAATAAAAGACTAAGGATGCTTAGCGCACCCCCCATTGTGCTAAGTACACCACGACACATTTTTCACACTTTACAGCACATGTATTTAGTGCAGCCATACATTCTGTATAGATTCTAGATTTCCACACGCGTCTTTCTTGCCTTGCCACGTGGATTGAGATCCACTTTCTTCGGATTTCATCCACACCATGCATAGCTAAGTGGATTTGCTATATATCCATCTTAGAATCACTTGTAATACACTTTTGGAAATATGATGAGATTTATTCTTTCTGCTAATGCATTTCCAGCAAATGAATCTCTGCCAAAGGTCCACACATGAGCTTTCTCACCTCCAACTAGCTTCCTTCCAGTGAAGGCCGCCTAAGCTAGAGTTCTAGCCACCGTAGAGCTCTTCCTCCACCACTGCATCCACTGAATTCGTTCTTCCATTGTTGCTAAATCACAAGCATTATCAACCGCTACATCCAAGCATTCCGTTGCCGTTGATTCCCGTGTGCAAACCTCTTCTCTGCTCACGAACCAATTCCACTTCCGCTGGAGCAACCTCATCATGTGGTATTTAGAGCCTAGGTTCGTGCTGAATCGCGCTCCAGATAAGTTCCATTGACACTTCTGTCGTTTGCTTCTCTGTTTCACTGTTCCATTGAATTTCATCATTCCAGTAGTTTCAATTGAGTAGTTTGATCCAACTTTGATTTGCTTTATTAGTTTTCATTTTAATCGGTCAGATATTTAAGCTTGAGTCTTTTAATTTTGCAATCTTCTCTGTTGTTTGTGGATTAATTTTGTCAAACAAATTTCTGAAGTATTTCCGGTGCCTGGATAAATCCGCTTACTGGATTGGATCTTCAACAGAAGCACATAGTGCATCTTGAATTCCACCATAAGTCAGTGCCAATTGCAGCACTAGTTGAAGTTGTTTTGAATTTTTGGTTTAAAACCGCGAATGTTGTTGCATCTGCGTAATATCGCTATATGCACGTGATTGAGTAATCTGAAGCTGTTGCATTCTGCGTTTGTGAATTTAATGCAGCAATTGAGCAAGTACGAGATGCACACTGTATCAGCACTCAAATGTGTTTGCAATTAGTGTGATTGCATTTTCGGAACACTTTGCCTGCAATAATTCTGCAGTTGACTGAACTGCAATTGTGTTGTTTGAGTTTTTCTTGATTTTTGAATTGGTTCAGTATAGCATTCTCAGCTGGACATCTTTCATAACATTTCTAGAGTCTATTCAAATTGTATGTGCTGTCTAGAGTCATATTACACCATCACAGATTGTTTTTGATTCATTTGCTTGAATTTGGATAGGAAAATTGGCTAAATTTAGTGTTCAAAAGCAACTGCACTATTGAAATTTTGATTTGGTAGCATTTAAACTCTTCTATAAGCATGCACCAATCAGTTTTAGTAAACAAAAGTTGCTCAAAGCATGAATTTGGTATTATAAACACTGTTGCATAATTTAGCCATTTAAACCACCATTATTCAACATTTCTTTTCTGATACGAGTTGCAGAAGTTTGAATGCCATTCTTATTTTGATTAATGCATCAATTTGTGATAGATTGACAGCAAAATGTTGGTTCAAAGTGAATTAAAAGAAATACATACTGCAAGTTTTAACAATTGCATTTACTTGAAAAAGTCGTGTGAACCGGTGCCAATTCACAGTTTTAAAATTATGATGCGTCATTCATGTAAATTCTTTGAGGCATTTTATCGAACGGTTGTTCCTATTTTCAAATTGAGTTGAATCAGTAGTCTATGCAACTTGTATTCTGTTTTTTATTGCTTTCTAAATCCAATCTAGAGCCTTTCTTAAGTTCATTTCGAGTGCTACCCTTCATGCAAGCCACTTAATTACTTGAATTCATTGCTTGAAAATCCTGCACATAAATTGTTTGACAAATTGATAGTTGTGCATCCTGGTTGAATAACTCTCGGTTTGAAGCAGTGTATTTTTATGGTTTCATAACTGAACATTGGTGGTCTGTGTATGAGCTTCATTGTGATGCAAAGGCTAGCTCAGATCGCCCTCTAGTCTGGTAGCGTTTTAGGAGGTAGATTGAAGATAAGAAAGATTAACATTGGAGTGAATTTTTGGTGCAGCAGAACCACGTCTTTAACTGGTCTGCACATTTTCTGGGTACTGCAGTAATTTTGTGAGTGCTGATTTGCCACTTGAAACAACCATTGTGCATAAACACCATATCTGCCGTGTGAGATTTGTTTAGTGATTTAGCCATTTTTGTTGAGAGAGAGAAAAGAGTGCAGTAGCTAAAATATGTTTTGCATCAAGCCTCATTTGATAGTAGTTACTACAAGTTTGTGAGCAACTTTGGAGTGACTAAAATCAGTGCAGAACGTGAGTGTTGAGTGTTGCACCTAAAGTCCACTAGCTTTGACTGCAAGAAGGAATATTCCTAATTGAAATGTTGCATTCAATTATTGTTTTAGTCATGGCATATCATTTAGATTTGGAAAATTGAAATTTTGATACCATTACACTTGCACATTCACTGATTTGAGTGCAACTCACATAGTCAAATTGACTTTTGGAACAAATTTGAGAAAATTGGTTTTATTTTCTTCATTTGGACATTAATTTGGACTTGTACAGCTAGTCAAATTGTAGTTTCAATACAACACTGATTTGGACCAGTTTAGTTCTTCTCTAGCTGGTAAAGACAATGATTTTGTCCAACTGAATTCACTAATAGTTTTGCTCAGTTTGGAAGAGTTGCTATTCTTGGGGTACTCTATATGTGCAGGATTTAAATCTGGTTGGTGATAAGCTCCAACATTCTGGAAATTGGAAGCACACGAATGCTAGTTAGTGCAAAAATTGGACAACTTCAAATATCACAGCAGCAGTACTTGGTCCCATATCACATCAGAATTTACGTGACAGACCTCCCAACCAAGTTCCTTTTGCAGCATATCAACAAAAATAAAAAATAAAAATCACTGAACCGTGGAAAGCATTAAAACATTGGCTGCGGCCGTAGAATCAGCAGCTGTAAAACTACTGGATGAACACCAACCTGCAGCAATGCTTATATGAACCACTAGATGAACATCAACCGTGACTTTCAACACTGTCCAAGAGAAAATTATGCAGTTGTTACAGTGTAGATTTGGTTTGATTAGAATTGGAAAGCTAGAACAACAGAATTGAGAACAAATTTGATCCTTTCCCTACGTCATTTGTGCAAAGCCGAGAGAAAAGGGGAAATTCTTTTATATTGCATAAATCTTATGGTGGAAAATAAGACTGATTTATTATTCAAATCATAAAAAATACATTCTCCAAACCTTCTATTTGTAATAATCTAGTTCTCTTAAAAAGGGAAATAGGAAAACTAGGAAACCTAGGAAAAATAAAATAAAATAAAGTATTACGTATCTATTTCCTCTAATTAGGAAGATTCTATAGATATTATTCCAGATTACAACACTCCCCCTCAAGCTGAAGCTTGGAATAGACAAACTCAATTGTAGCGAGCGTCAATAAACCAATTTGGATTGCAACGGACGAAGGCGAACTAGCACAATGAAACTTCAACTTGGACAACAATGGATGAGAGCGAACTTCAACTTGGACAGCAATGGATGAGGGCGAACTTGCACCATGAAACTTCAACTTGGAAAGCAATGGACGAGAGAGTTTTCCATCAAAAATGGATGATGACTTGCAGCAGCAAACAACAACAAACTGCAAGAACAGATGAAGGGTCTGCAGTGGCAAATAGCAACAAACTGCAGGAATTGGATTGCCATCAATAGTGGCGAACAACAACAAAACTTCAAGGGACTTAACTGCCCTAAACAGCGACAAGCCTTCAGGAAACATTTGTCCTGACAGAGGCAAACAGCAACAAACCTGCAGGGACTACACTACCCTGCAGCGGCTGGAATTAAAAAGCTATCAGCCATAAACCTGTAGGGACTTAACCACCCTAAACAGCAAGAAGCCTTCAGGAAACATCTGTCCTGACAAAGGCAAACAGCAACAGACCTGTAGGGACTACACTACCCTGCAGCGGCTGGAATTAAAAGGCTAACAACCATAAACCTGTAGGGACTTAACCACCCTAAACAGTAACAAACCTTCAGGGACTTAACTGCCCTAAAGAATAACAAGCCTTTAGGAAACATCTGTCCTGTAGAGGCTAACAACAACAACCTATAGGGATTACACTACCCTGCAACGGTTGGAACTTTCTCCTCCCCACGACTGAATAGCAAAACGTGAAGGTGGAAGAACTGGTGAGAACCGATCCGTACGAGGGACAACTCTAAATCCTATAACTTTGTATTCAATTCAGCGTTCAGTTTCAAAAAACAACTCTCAGTGAGTTGTTATAACAACACATTGGTAGAAACCAAAAAACACCATGGCATCAAAAGGCCAAAGAGAGGTTGGAGGTCCAAAGTCCTCTGTTGGACTACTCCTCGAAGGTGATACTTAACACTGTATCACAAGAAGTACGGGCTAAACTTGAGCCCAAGAAGAAAGTGACCAATGATCCAAGAAAGAACTGACGCAGTTGCGTCTGAAGTGGTCATTTTTGGTCTTCAAAATTCTGAACAGATTGATGGTGAAGGTAGAAGGCTCTTGTGAGACGAAGAGAAAACTATTGGTGGAGAAATTTCCTAGTCATGAAACATGAGGCGAAACCCATTGGTGGAGGCATAAACCGGAACGCAGTAGAGGCGGAAGCGCAGTCCGGTGATGCGGAAGTGTGCGGCGAGATGACGGAGATGTTGTGAAGACAACGAAGATGTTGTGAAGACAACGAAGATGACAGCAATGGCTGCTATGCAGGGTCAGAACAGAGAGAGGACGGTCCGATGAGTGGGTCACACCAAGGAACAGAGACTAAAACTCAGATCTACTAAAATATAGCCCAAACGAGTCGCCACCGACCCTAGGAATGGGCTTAGGAGGCTCGAGCGACCCTGTCTGCGGCGTCGGCGGCGAATGGGTCTCGCCGGAGGTGGGCGCGTGGGCTACACGCGCCGGCGACGGTGGCGACGCGTGGAGGCGCGTGGAGGCTCCGTTGACGGAGGGACTTCCGCTTTTGTGATCGTCGGTGCTGGGCGCACCTTTCTGCCCTATCGACGACCCAAACCGGCAACGGCGGCAGCGGTGGTGGATGGATAGCGGGGGCGGTGCAACATGGTGGACGGTGGACAGCGGTGAAGAACGGCGGTGCGCAACGGAAAAAACAGCGAAGGCAATACTGTTGGATTATTCGGAGAAGAGACTTTCAGTCTTAAAGGGAATGGGTTTGAATCCCACTTTAATGATACTCAGACAAACTCTCTATTTGGAAATACTGAAAAAAGAAGAACAGAACTTGGCTAGGGCAATTGGAGCCTATTAAAAAACACAGGTTAAAAAAAGAGAATTTTAGGGGGCTTGCCGGCGGCCATGGCGGTCGGCCGCCGGCAGACAGCGAAGACAGCAGAAGCGGATCAGACAAGCTCTAATACCATGTGGAAAATAAGATTGATTTATTATTCAAATCATAAAAAATACATTCTCAAACCTTCTATTTGTAATAATCTAGTTCTCCTAAAAAGGGAAATAGGGAAACTAGGAAACCTAGGAAAAATAAAATAAAATAAAATATTACGTATCTATTTCCTCTAATTAGGAAGATTCTATAGATATTATCCCATATTACAACACTTATCCTCTTGATATCCATGTAGAATCAGGTGCACTTACCATATTGTGAATCTATATTTGTTGCAGAATGGGGCTGACAAGGAGAACTACTAGAAGGAGTAAGAAGTTGTCTAGAAGTTATCAAGCACAAAGACTTTGGACAAAACCGTGGCAGCAACACTAGTGTTTGCTCATTTTGTAATAGGTTCTTGTGTTAGTTTCTTATTTGTAAACGGCCATTAAAAGTCCAAGTGGTGTGGGAAGAGTCCTTGGTGCTCTTTCTTTCAAATCTTGGCAAAACTTTTTCTTGCTTGTGTTTGAATTTTGTGTTTCTCGTTTAGGTGTAATACTTAGAGTCCACAATTAGAAGTCTAGGTGTTTTGCTTTTAATCTTTGTTTGTTTGAGTCCACTTTTAAATTCAATAGTGAATCTTCTTTTGAAAATTGGTCAAGTAAGTAACCTTAGACATTCTGACTAGGCAAGACTTGGTACTTAAATAGTCTTTGGCTCACCTCTCTTACCTGGGAATAGTCTTTTGGTGAAATCTTAAACCTTTTGAAATGAGGAACTCACTTTTGAAATTAAAAGATGTTTTCTCATCATTTAGAGAGTCAATTTGAAAATATCATTTTTTTGAAACAAAAAGAACTCAAAGAGCTCAATTTATGGTGACTAAGACAAAAGGAAAATAGGAACATGAGTGGAGTGTATTATCAAGCTGAGAGAGATATCCCATTCTTTGGTAGGAACATTAATGCATTATCATATCTAGCTTGGGAGAAGAAAATTGATGAATTACATCCATTCTTTGCTAGCATTAGTGACTCCTATGTACTTAGTCTATACATTTCCCTATTTGAAGATTATGCAAGAGAGTGGTGGGATAAGAGGAAATTTAGTGTTAGACAAGGTAGAAAATCTTCCATCCATGATTGGAGTGAATTAAAAGATTGCATGAGAAGAACCTGTCTTCCTCCTTCATTTGAGAGAAACCATGAGCTTATGAGAGAACTTATTAGAGAAGACAAGTTATTCATTAAAAATTTAAGTAGGTTCTCTTGTATGAGTTTCAAGAAAATTTTAAGAGGATATGGGAAGAGACAAGCAAATATAGAATTGAGAGATTGAAAAGAGAAAAACAAGAGCAAGAAGCAAGAGAAAGAAGAAAAGAAAACAGAAAAAGAGATAAAGAAAGAAGAGAGAAAGAAGAAGAGAAACGAGAGCATGAGAGAAAAGAGCAAGAGAAAAGAGAACAAAAGAAGAGAGAAAAGGAAGAAAGAGAGAGAAAGGAAGAAAAGCAAGAAAATAAAAGAAAAGAACAAGAACTAGGAAAAAAGCAAGCACCACCTCCTCCTACACTCCTCTTAGAACCAAGACTCTTAAGGGGAGGTTTTCTATCCTTTAGCTTTTCTCCATTTGTCATTGAATGTTCCAAATTGACCTTTTCTTTCCAAGAAATTACCATTCCATCTTTTCAAAAATTACAAATTTTAACACATGGCAATCAAAAACTTGAGTTAGAGTTACCTTTTTGGTTATCACTAACTCAAGACAAAATAAACTTTCAAATGAAATAAGTGTTGAGATTGTTCACAACACAATTTCTATATCACTCTAGTTTTTTATGATGACAACACATTGCTTAATAACACGCATATGTTGTTGCTGTATTACATGTTCTTATGCTGATTGATTGTTATATCTGTTGAACATTTTTATGTACTATGTTACATGATCCTATGTTGATTGATTGATATATTTGTGGAACGTGTCTATGTGCTTTATGTGCTACGTGCAATGCATCATTACATATGTTTTACTGCACATGTTTTAAAGCTGAAAACCACAAGCACTTTCATGAACTTATCACTATGTGACAAAGCTATAGTGCAGTCGACTATATTATTAATAGATTCGACAATCCTAAAATCTTTGTACAAATTTTGAGAATTAGTGCTTTGTGAAATTTTGAGAACAAAAGAGTTTCAAAATGTTTTGCATGTGAAATCGACTATGTGCGCCACACATTCGACTGTGTTTGTTGTCTGTTTTGAAATTATGTTATGCTCTTGCACTCTAACGGCTATATTTTCAAAAGTTAGTTGAGCATTGATGACTTGGTCAACTATATTAAATGTGTTTTCTTTTTTGGTTAACTGTAAGCTACCAGGTTGGATCTGTTATAACTATCATAATCCAGTCGACTGAATTAGTAGCTTATTTGATTGAGAAACTATCTGTTTAACAGAAATCTATAAATAGGCTGAACACTAATTTGTTCAGAGACTTTTGATGATCTAACAATTTGATTTTTGTTTCAGATTGAATTCTCTATTTTAAGAGCTCCAAGAATTCTCCAAGAAGACGGTTGATGGGTGTCGCACCCCATGCAAATTTAATGTGCAATTTAGAAATGTAGTATAGCTAGGAAATGACTCCTAGGTCGTCTCTCAAGGACCAATTTTGCGGTTCAAGAATTAAGTCAGACACGAAGTGGGGGGGTTTGTGAAAATGTTTTGGTGAATACGGATGAATAAAATCAAAACACTGACGTAAAAAGATATGCAAACTCAGATGTAAACAGAAATGGAAACACGGAATCAAACACAGAATAAAAGCGGTTGGTCATTAACTCAATTACTATGCTTCCAATCCTAGATCAACGACAAGCACACAATACTCTAATTTAAATCCGACACGAATCACCCAACTAAGTGAAGGCTAATTCGGTCTTCAGAATTGCAAACTAAGCGAATGCAATGCACAAATTTAATCAGTCATCCACCATGCAGTCTAATCAACTAAGGGAAGATTACACACCGATTAGGCAACTAAGCGTATACCTAATCGCAGGCAAACAACAGATTAAATATTGAGCCAGATTAGAGCAGCAGTAAGACAATTAAAGTGTAAGAGTCTCATAGAAGTAAAGTAATTTTATTAATAACCAACCAGACTAACCTAACCTAACATCACTACTAAATTATCACAACTAAACACATTAGACAACATTAAAGTAAAAGACGATACTAAACCTAACCCTACAAGAGACAAATATCCAGACATAATTAAAACTATTAAAATGTAACACTAAATTAGAAACATAAAACCCAACTCAACAAACTATGTAAAATAATTTAAAAGAAAAAGAAGTAAACAACACAGTTTTCTTCTAGCATTTCACATTACACATGTATCTACCAAACAATTTAAAATTGCAATTGGCCATAAAATTGAACCTTGGTCGTGACTCTTCCCTTCAATTTCCAATTGAAAAACAAAATAAAAAATTTTTGTTCAACTGTGACCCATGATGTTGTGACACCTCTTGCTCATGAGCCATGACCGTGAGCTGCTTCCTCAAATGAAAATTGCTTTCTCTCAAAATCAATCACCAAAAACCGTACACTACTCTAGCTAATCACTTCTTCAATCTAAAATAAATAAAGGTAATACTTTACTACACCTACGCCTGTCTACCTACTCCTATCTAATCCATTTATCATGCCATGAAAATAAATAAAAGGCTACTCTCCTTCTAGCATCCAACGCACACACCTAATCCACTTTCATTCATAGAAAAATTTTCCATATGAATTCTCCAAAATGCATGGAAGAAAACTGTGCACTACTTTTTCCTACAAGAAAGCAATTAATTTAAGTTGATAAAGATGTAAACACCTGCACCCTCTGTCCGTGTGCTTCTAATTCAAAGAAAACAAAATTAATTTCCAACTTCTTCCAAAAAAAATCACCGAGTGCTTGTTAAATACTAAAAAAACGAAGTGCATTAATTGAAACCAATTCCCATCCCAACACTGTGGTGTCACTGTACTGCACCATTCATTCAATGAAGCCTTAGACAAAAACATTATAAAACCTTTATTTTTCTTTTGTTCAAACCTAGAAGCAAAGACTAAATCCTTTTTAGCTCCCATTGTGTAGGATGATGTGACGGCATTTGTTGGACTAAGCAAAGCAAAGAAAGGAATTAAAAACCTGCTGGACGTGACATGGGTTGAAACTTTAACCAAGTGCATTAAACCAATGGAAAGCAAAAAGTAATATTCAGCAAAATGAAATAAATATGGAACATCTCAAGAAGATAGTGTGCCCTTCATTTCTATGTAAAACCATTCCAAAGCAAGATTAAAATCAAGTGACGACTGCCACCCTTTCTCCCAGCAAAGAAATGTGTTGGCCCTCTCCAATGTTCCAGCCAAGTGCCTAATAAAAAGTGTGTGGCGGCTGTGCAGCTAAAGCTAAAAAAACGTTCCACCCTTTTGCACCCAAAATTCGCAAAAGTCGTGACTTCACTCACCAAATCTCAATGCAAAATATAAATTCACCACATATATTAGAAAATAAAATTTGGTTCAAGCATGAAGCTAAAGAAAGAACACGCAGATTCTTCTGGAGTCTACAATGCAAAACCCGTTCAGCCCCTAAAAAAAATCAAAATGTGGTGTCCGCTGGGAGTTCCTACCAAGCATCGTAAGTCTTTAAGAAAAAAGGGGTGGGGTCCACCCATTTGACAAATCCTAGGTACCATGTGTCATCTTTTAAGGATGGGTGGGGTCCACCCAAAAACCCTATAGTGCCAAGTGTCTTCCTACCAATTGGGCTCAACAACAAATTCCAAAAATTGGTCCACAATGTAAAAGTTTGTCTAAAAAAAACTAAACTTCTAAATTACAATTTTGATTAATTCTAAACTACTAAATTAAAATATAACTAATTCTAAATTGTCCATGTAGAGAGTCTTGAATTAATTTGTCTCCATCCCATTGCTCCAAAATATATCTCCAAAATTTTTCCTGCAGTTAAAAATGCAATTAATCAACTCAGAAAATTCAAATTAACTAAAATAAAAATTTCCGGTCAAATTAAGCAGAATTAGTAGAAACGAGAAAATACCGGACAATTAAGCACAATTCCCTGATTAATTCTAGTACAATAAACTAAGTGAAATCAATAAAATATCGATTCATCAAAATAGACCACACTTGGTCTTTTGCACTCCTAGACAAAATCAAGACGCAAATCAGGGAACAGTTCAACGAACATCAGGGAATTGACACAGACTCATCACACAAAAACAAAGACTAGCCAGGACAGAAACAAAATTACGCAGTGCTCAAGAAATCTGGACAAGGAAAAGCAGTAGACAATATCCAACACAGAATCAGATAAAGCAGATACTTAGTGAAATCATCCAAGCAATTCAAAGCATGGAAAAATGATCAATTAGCTCAAGAGGTGAATCAAAAGCAATAGAACCTCACAAATGCACTATCAGTGTTTCTGTCAAGTGTCTAGGGTAAGCTATGTCAACTCAATGCACTCAAGAAAACAAGCAACAAACAAACTTGGCAAGCCTTTAATATCAACCCTCAAAACATATGCATGTTCAAATCAAAAGGTCTTTTATGAATGCAATGGGGCCAAGGACAGGGGAGGATATGATATGGATGAGAAGTTACAAACCAAAGGGAACAGAGGAGCAATGGGGAACAAGTGTAAACACATTCAAACACACCAAAAACCTCTAATTCAATCCTCTTCTTGACTACATTATTCACACAATTTTTTTTTCTCATTTTTCTCTATTTTTTTCTTTTTTCTCATCTTATCTCGTTTTTCTTTTCTCTTTTCATAACACAACTGTATGAGGCAAGATGCACACATATATTTACATAAAACAAAAACAAGAAGAACAACCAACTAGCCCATTCATCATAATCTCCCTGGAGACCACACTTATTCCCAAAACAATTCCAAAGCTCCAAAATTCCCTAACGTTAAGGTAAACATGGTTTTTCACTTAGGGCTAGTGTATAAGCTTCAAAACAAAGAAATGAGGAAAGCATAGGCTCAAAAGGGGTCATCAATGGATCAAAACAGAGTAGGCTCATTTGGCTAGAAAGGCTCAACAACAAAGCTGCCTTTATCACTTTCAAACATGTATAACAATCAAGAATCATCAAAAAGAATCAAGCCAAGGCATAAGTGCAAGCAATCAAGAGACATATCACACACAAGAAAGATCATCAAATGGCTCAAATCTCGCACAAGGTAATTCTGTCACAATCAATTCAACTCTCAAACATCATAATCATCTTCCAAGCAGAGAAAAGCAAGGATTTCAAACAAATAAGAGTATCAATGAAGTGAAAGAGAAGTCTGCAACCTAAACAAAGTCCAGAAATCAAGAGAAACATGCAAAACTGTACACAAGACAAAACATAAACTACCTAGAAAACAAAAAATTTAACGTGGAAAACAAAAACTAACAAAGAAAAACCAGAGTCTCCCCCAATAGACCACACTTAAACTACACAATGTCCTCAGTGTGTCACAGTCATCAGATCAGAAATAAGAACAATCAACAGATCATAGATAAGTGCAATAAAAGTGGGAAAGGGAGGAGAAGGGAAAAGAAAACTCCCCTGATCATGGTGGCAGTTGCCAATTTTGGACTTTCAGGGAGAGGTCTTCCACCGTTGGATTCAACAAAGAAATCTTGAGGAGGAACTGCTTCAGTCTCCAGATTTGATCAAGCAGTGAGATGTCCTCCACAGTTGGATCCAAGAAGCATTGATTGTTGATGAGTGGGTTAAGCTGGTGTCTATTAATCTTCAAATTGTCGTGTATACTAACACCCTTGTCTTCCACCGTAGAATTCAGCAAAGAAGTGTTGAGGAAGAACTGCTTCTGTCTCCAAATTTGATCAAGCAGGGAGATGTCCTCCACAGCTGGATCTAAGAAGCAGTGATTGTTGATGAATGGGTTCAGCGGGTGCCAACTGGTGTTGAAGCTTTTGTGAATGTTAGCACCTTTGTTGTCCACTGTGGGTGTTTGTTGGTTAAGTTCATGTGTACCTCCTGCAACATGGTTAGTGCAATGTGGTTCCAAAGATATAACATGTAGGGGTATAACACCCAATCTCAACGTAACAGGCTGAACCTCAGATAAACTCTCAGAACATGAATCAATTTCAAATGTAGAAACAATATCAACAACAGTCTCAGATTCATGTTCAGTGCATGGAGAACAAACATTCATATGTGATAGCAAAAAGTGGTTCTCATCATGCAGAGAGGGAGAATTAAAAGCATGCTCATCACCAATACAATCATCAATAACATACCTATCAACAACATGATCATCAACAATAGAATCAATCTTAGGTATGCTTACTTCCACCTCCCTGAAGATTTGTAAAGTGGTGGAAGGTGAAGATGGTCTACCTATCTCAAAAGTGTTGCTTATATATGCCTGTTCCTCTACATTTTCATCAGACTCATAGTAAGGATCACCCATCATAAAGTTGGAAGCTGGTTGTATCACAAAATTGATTTTAACACAAATAAAGCAAGAACCAGCTTCACAACTATATTTAAAATTTTCAGAAAACTGTGAAAGATCAAAATTTAATCCTAAGTCTAAAGCATCTTCAGTTTTTACAATTTCCATATCAAAATCATCACTAACATATGAATCTGTAGCAGAATCAAGAATATTTGAATGCATAAACAACTCAAGCAAAGCAAGTGGAATTTCAAGTTTAGAGAAAACCTGTGTTGATTCATGATTCATCTCACTAATAGAATCAGAAGGATCAACTTCATCCTCAAATGCAAGAGGGAAGACATAGGAGGGTGGAAAAGTAGATGGTGTAGTAGTAAGCTCATGACTCTGCTCCCCATCTCCTATGACACTTACATCATCAAGAATCTAAACAGTCTGAATCGGTGGTTCCTCTAAAGCTTGAGATTGTTCCTCGGTGAACTGCGCGGCCATCTGCCCCCACAACTCATTCAATGTAGGCTCAAAAGAAGTAGAAGATTTGGTAGGTGCCTCTTGCTGTTGTTGTTGCCTTTGATTTTGCTGCTGTAGCTGCCTGTTATTGTAGATGTTTGTAGCATAAGCTTGAGGCTCATCATGAGCGACAGGCTCCTGCAAAGAAGGACATGCATTTTTATAGTGGTCATTGGAAGGACATATAGCACACAGTCGTGCAATAGATGCAGATGGAAGTGCTGGTTTTTGGTTGGATGCAACTGTGTCACCAAACTCAAAAAAGAATCAAGCTTGCTTTCCAACTACTACCAGCAGCTGATGAAGACTGGTCATGCTCATGAAACTGCAGCTGCTGTGGTTCCTGGACTTTTGGAGCCATACAAGCATTCTGTAATGGTGGTTCTTGATATTGATGTTGTGAAGTACCATACCATCCTAGGTTAGGATCATTCCACCTAGAATCGTTGCTATATGAATCAAAATGATGCTGAGTAAGGTAGAATCTTTCCAAAAAATATGCTTAAGATCTTCCTAAGAAGTGATGGATCCTGGAGGAAGACAATACAACCAATCTCTTGCTGCTTCTTGTAATGAATGCGAAAATGCCGTTAAAAACATGTGATCATTAGGGACATTAGGAGGTTTCGTTAAAGAGCATAATGTATAGAACTCTCCAAATGTCTACGTGGGCATTCACCTGCAAAACCATGAAACCTAGGCAGCAAATGTATCAATCCAGTGTTTAAAACACAATGAATATCCTCCTCATCAACTGGAAACGGCTCCCTAGGAGCACTCTCATGAGATGGAGGAGGAACCTTACTGTTCTCAACACAGAAATCAACAGGAGAATCATAATCATAGGCACAGGCAGAAGAAACAGTATCCACATAACCAAAATAGGTAGACATTGGAAAGAAGGGGGAAAAGAAGGATACAATGGAAATATGCAACTAAAGTTACCTAAATGCAACACACAATGACGAACACACAAAACAGAACATCACACTCACAACATAAGACAAGACAACACACACTAACACAAGAAAGACCTAAAACCGGATTATTGGTCCCCGGCAACGGCACCAAAATTTTGATGGGTGTCGCACCCATAAAAATTTAATGTGAAATTTAGAAATACAGTATAGCTAGGAAATGATTCCTAGGTCGTCTCTCAAGGACTAATTTTGCGGTTCAAGAATTAAGTCAGACACGAAGTGGGGGGGTTTGTGAAAATGTTGTGGTGAATACGGATGAATAAAATCAAAACACTGATGCAAACAGATATGCAAACACAGATGTAAACAGAAATGGAAACACAGAATAAAGGTTGTTGGTCATTAACTCAGTTATTATGCTTCCAATCCTAGATCAACGACAAATACACACTACTCTAATCTAAATCCGACACGAATCACCCAACTAAGCGAAGGCTAATTCGGTCTTCAGAATTGCAAACTAAGCGAATGCAATGCACAAATTTAATCAGTCATCCACCATGCAGTCTAATCAACTAAGCGAAGATTAAACACCGATTAAGCCACTAAGCGTATACCTAATCGCAGGCAAACAACAGATTAAATATTGAGCCAGATTAGAGCAGCAGTAAGACAATTAAAGTGTAAGAGTCTCATAGAAGCAAAGTAATTTTATTAATAACCAACCAGACTAACCTAAGCTAACATCACTACTAAATTATCACATCTAAACACATTAGACAACATTAAAGTAAAAGACGATACTAAACCTAACCCTACAAGAGACAAATATCCAGACATAATTAAAACTATTAAAATGCAACACTAAATTAGAAACATAAAACCCAACTCAACAAACTATGTAAAATAATTTAAAAGAAAAAGAAGTAAACAACACAATTTTCATCTAGCATTTCACATGACACATGCACCTACCAAACAATTTAAAATTGCAATTGGCCTAAATATTGAACCTTGACCGTGACTCTTCCCTTCAATTTCTAATTGAAAAACAAAATAAAACCTTTTTGTTTAGTTGTGACCCATGATGTCGTGACACCTCTTGCTCATGAGCCATGACCGTGAGCTGCTTCCTCAAATGAAAATATCTTTCTCTCAAAATCAATCACCAAAAATCGCACACTACTCTACCTAATTACTTCTTCAATATAAAATAAATAAAGGTAATACTTTACTACACCTACGGCTGCCCACCTACTCCTATCTAATCCATTTATCATGCCATGAAAATAAATAAAAGGCTACTCTCCTTCCAGCATCCAACACACACACCTAATCCACTTTCATTCATAGAAATATTTTCCAAATGAATTCTCCAAAATGCATGGAAGAAAACCGTGCACTACTTTTTCCTACAAGAAAGCAATTGATTTAAGTTGACAAAGATGCAAACACCTGCATCCTCTGTCTATGTGCTTCTAATTCAAAGAAAACAAAATTAATTTCCAACTTCTTCCAAAAAAGAATCACCGAGTGCTTGTTAAATAGTAAAAAAAAATGCATTGATTGAAACCAATTCCCATCCCGAGACTGTGGTGTCACCGTACTGCACCATTCATTCAATGAAGCCTTAGACAAAAACATTATAAAACCTTTTTTTTTTCTTTTGTTCAAACCTAGAAGCAAAAACTAAATCCTTTTTAGCTCCCATTGTGTAGGATGATGTGACAACATTTGTTGGACCAAGCAAAGCAAGGAAAGGACTTAAAAGCCTGCTGGACGTGACATGGATTGAAACTTTAACAAAGTGCATTAAACCAAATGGAAAAGCAAAGAGTAATATTCAGCAAAATGAAATAAATATGGAACATCTCAAGAAGATAGTGTGCCCTTCATTTCCATGTAAAACTGTTCCAAAGCAAGATTAAGATCAAGTGATGGCTGCCACCCTTTCTCCCAGCAAAGAAATGTGTCGGCCCTCTCCAATGTTCCAGTCAAGTGCCTAATAAAAAGTGTGTGGCAGCTGTGTAGCTAAAGCCAAAAAAACGTTCCATCCTTTTGCACCCAAAATTCCCAAAAGTCATGACTTCACTCACCAAAACTCAATGCAGAATATAAATTCACCACATATATTAGAAAATAAACTTTCGTTCAAGAATGAAGCTAAAGATAGAACACGAAGATTCTTCTGGAGTCTACATTCCAAAACCCGTTCAGCCTCCAAAAAAAATGAAAATGTGGTGTCCGTTGGGAGTTCCTACCAAGCACTGTAAGTCTCTAAGAAAAAAGGGGTGAGGTCCATCTATTTGACAAACCCTAGGTGTCATGTGTCATCTTTTAAGGATGGGTGGGATCCACCCAAAAGTCCTAAAGTGCCAAGGGTCTTCCTACCAATTGGGCTCAAAAACAAATTCCAAAAATTGGTCCACAATGTAAAAGTTTGTTTAAAAAAAACTAAACTTCTAAATTACAATTTTGATTAATTCTAAGCTACTAAATTAAAATATAACTAATTCTAAATTGTCCATGTGGAGAGTCTTGAATTAATTTGTCTCCATCCCAATGCTCCAAAATGTATCTCCAAAATTTTCCCTACAGTTACAAATGCAATTAATCAACTCAGAAAATTCAAATTAACTAAAATAAGAATTTCTGATCAAATTAAGCACAATTCCCTGATTAATTCTAACACAATAAACTAAGTGAAATCAATAAAATATCGACTCATCAACGGTGATGATATTTCTTGAAACAGATTCAGCGGGAGATTGTCTGCGCACACATTGATTGATCATATTTTGCACAAAGAAGGTGCTTCTGGTTTGATCACGTTGAGGCTTGGCATCCTTGAAGACTGCTGCATATTTTCTGGCATGGCATCCGTGTAGACTGCTATTTTGGACCTGTTGATTATAGGGGATAGCTCACTTTGAGGATTGTTCAAATTGGTGATTGGCAGATTCTAGAAGAGGGGTCATCTTGCTGCAAGTGTTGCTGTTTTTGTTGCCTATAGTTTGGTTAAGGGTTAGAGAGGAGATTTATATTTTTGACGTGGAGGTCTTCTATAAATTCCTTGTTGTAAAAACCGCAACCATTATAGTGCATTTGCTTCCTAGGTTGGAAGGACAATGGATATAGGCATTGTTGGCCGAACCAGTATAAAAATCAGTGTTTGATTTTCTCTATCCCTGCACTTTTACTTTACAGTCAACTTTACATTTAACGCAAACAACTACGTTTTTCCGCTACCTACAAATTTTCATTACTTGCATTTCAAGAAATTTCAAAAAGTTTCATACTTTGATTTCAAGATTGCGAAAAGAATTTTTTTTTTTATACAACACCAATTCACCCCCCCTCTTGGTGTAAAAACGAAGCCTACCTGTTTTCCAACAATTGGCACCAGAGCTGGTTTTCATAAGATATTTGAAAAACTAGGCTACTCTGTTTTTCTTTGATTTGACTATAAACCTAGGGATGGGTTCCTGTTTTCAATCTTTTAGTGAAGGTGCTTCAACAAACAAACCACCTCTATTTGCTGGCGAAAATTATCCGTTTTGGAAAATTAGAATGCAAATATTTCTTGAATCGCAAGATTAAGGAATTTTGGATACCACTTTAAATGGTCCTTTTGTGCCAAAAAAATGGTTGAAAAGGAAATTGTTTTGAAACCTTTTACTGAGTGAACTGTTGATGAAAATAGAAAAGTTTAGTATGATATTAAAGCTAGAAATATTATTGCCTTTGCACTGACTGTTGATGAATTTTTCAGGATATCTCAATGCAAATCCGCAAAGGAAATGTGGGATGTCTTAGAGGTAACTCATGAAGGCACAGATGAAGTAAAGAGAGCAAGAAAAGAACTCCTTGATATAAGAGTATGAATTGTTCAGAATGAAAGCTGGAGAAAGCGTCTATAATGTGTAGAAACGATTCACTCACATTGTAAATCATCTCATGGCTCTCAGGAAGGTATTTGACAAAGAAGAAATCAATATCAAGATTCTAAAAAGTCTAAACAGAAATTGGCAACCAAAAGTCACAGCAATCTCTGAATCCAAAGATCTCACAACGATGAACATGGCTACCTTGTTTGGCAAGTTACGTGAACATGAATTAGAACTTGATAGATTAAAGGATGAAGAGGAGATTGAAGAAAAGAAGTTCATTGCGATGAAGGCTACAAGTAAGAACAACTTTGAAACTGACATGGACGAGAAAGAATTGATGACCTTGATGGTAAGAAAATTTAGTCAACTTATACATAATGATAGTCAATTGACTAACCATGCAAGTCAAGGCAAAAAGAATAACTTCAGTAAAAAAGTTGTCTAGTGTTACGAATGTGGAAAAGAAGGACACATCAAGCTTGATTGTCCTGAATTAAAGCCTAAGTAGAAAGGAAAGAAAAGATTCCCTCAAGGCAGAAACTTAAAAAGAAAATGAGCATACATTGCTTGGGAGAACACAGATTCTGAAAGCTTAAGTGATGAAGATGCTGATCAAGAGGAGGAATCCAACTTGTGCTATATGACTGGAGTAACATGGGACGATTACGACGGTGTTGCAAACATCTCAAATGAACTAGTGGAAATTAAGTATGATCTGCCGAAAGATGCTTTTCAAGACCTACATGCTAAAGCAATGCGACTACAGTACAAGGTTAATCGACTAAACTCTGAGAGAAGAGATTATGAAAATAGGATTAACAACCTTGTTGCTGAAAATGAAAAATTATAGAAAGAATTAAATGAAGCTTTGTTATCTACTAAGGATGTTGAAATTAAAATTGTTACAGTAGAAAAAGCTTGTGAAAATTGTCTTGCTCATATTGAAAAGATAGATTACATGACTAGCACATTAGCTAAGTTTACTCAAGGTAGAGACAGTTTAAATGTTGTATTGAAATCATCTAGTAGAGCTATATACAGGCAAGGAATAGGATACAAAGTTCAATCTAACAGAACCAGTGCTAAGAGATTTACTGATTTAAGTAAACTTGCTAAAAATGCATGTTTCTATTGTAATTGTGTTGGCCATACTGTTAGAAATTGTTATTACAGAAATGTTGTTCCTAAAGGATTATATGTATGGAAACCAAAGGAACAAGTGACAAAGACTGACAATCATGGACCCAAATTTAAATGGGTACCAGCAACCAAAACTTAAATTGTTTTGCAGGATACATAGCAGGTGCAGTTTGATCTCAAGAATGAATTAATCTAGAATAAATCAAAATCTTGAGTATCTACAACTAGTAAAACTGTATCAATTTACTGCATATTGCTAAATTTGATTGATTGTGGTTATGTGATTGCTTGAATATTTTGTCGATTTGCTTGATGGAATGATTGAGTTTGAAACTCTGTTTTCACGTGTCTTAGTCGACTATGTTATTAATTCATTCGACTATGTTCTGTATGTGTTTTTAAAACTCTGTTTTTAGAACGTTAGGATTTGAATCTGAGGGTTAATTCCAAAATCTTTGGCGTGTGTCTCTATATATATATATGTTTAAATCTATGTTTAAATCTATGAATCTGAGGGAATGAAAGGAATTTGGTTTTTCTTTCACTGATTGGTTATTTTTGAATATCTGCTATTATCTCTGATCTAAATTGCTTTTAAATATATTGTTTGAGATAATATTGTGAGATTGTTGATGACTGTATCATTGCATGCCTAAACTGTTTGATATCTTGTCCTTGATACAACTTTGTAATATATTGTTTGTATACTCTGTGACATACTGCATTGTGCATCTGATCTGGTCTTGATATCTATGCAGAATGACAAGGGAGTATTACATTTTACACATTTTTCTTCACATGCCTGCATTTCAGGGGAAGTTATCATTTACATGTGATTAAATGTGATAGGGAGAGCATAATTGCATCTTGTAAATTGCATATACTTTATGATGCATCTATGTTTGAAATATCAGCATAAATATCTAGAGGATTCCTTTTTTGCTAATGCACAAAGGAGGAGAGAATTTATGAAAGCTTTATGAAACGGGGAGAATGATTATTCTTTCTCATATTCTGCTTAATATTTTGCTGTTTATTTGTGTTACATGCAAAGTACTTGAACTGTGATATATCTTTCGTTACTCTATTTTGTATTTGTTTGTGCAAACATGGTTGGTTATTAATCATGGTTGTGCATCACAAAAAAAAGGAGGAGATTGTTGACAACACAATTTCTATATCACTCTATTTTTTTATAATGACAAAACATTGCTTAATAACACGCATATGTTGTTGTTGTATTACATGTTCTTATGCTGATTGATTGTTATATCTGTTGAGCATGTTTATGTACTATGTTACATGTTCCTATGTTGATTGATGGATATATATGTGGAACGTGTCTATGTGCTTTATGTTTTACTGCACATGTTTTAAAGCTGAAAACCACAAGCACTTTCATGAACTTATCATTATGTGACAAAGCTATAATGCACTCGACTACATTATTAATAGATTTGACTATGCTAAAATCTTTGTACAGATTTTGAGAATCATTGCTTTGTGAAATTTTGAGAAGAAAAGAATCCTTGAAGACTGCTACATATTTTTTGGCTTGGCATCCGTGAAGACTGATGTTTTGGACCTGTTGATTACAGGAGATAGTTCACTTTAAGGATTGTTGAAATTGGTGATTGACAGATTGCAGAAGTGGGGACATCAACCAAGCAAAGATGTAATCATGGATTCAAAGAACTATTCCTCGCCAAGGAAAGTGTTTCACTCAAGCAATCAAAAGTGTATCACTCAAGCACTCATAAGTGTATCTCTCAAACTCAAAGGTGTATAGTGAGGTGTAGGTGTTTCTTTCACTTTGTCATCACAATGTCACACAAATTAACTTTGCCTTTCACTTAACTACAATCAAACATACTTACAAGCAAGTTTTTATCACAAGGTCTTTTCATGGCTTGTAACATGGCTGGGCTAAGAAGAAAATTGGTTTTTTCGGACAACAAAATCCTTGAGTTAAGAGATACATCTGTGATTTCATCATTCAACATAACCTCGCTTTTCAAAAACCATCTTCACTTATTCCCAATTTTCCCTTGCAATGAGCTTTTCTTTTCTTTCTTTTCATTTTTCTTTTCTTTTGCTTTCGCTTTTCAATTGCTCACTGCTTAGCTTGATAATGGTCTAAAAACCGTTATTTTTATACATTAATTTGATATCAAAACACAATCTTTATGACTTAGAATTAGCTTAGGAATCATGCAAAACACTTTAGTTTGATTACAAGAGAGTCAAAAGTGGCTTTAGAGATATTATTCTTGGATTTACATTGTTTTGATAGGATTGGATGTGAATTGAATGATGGAAGTGAAGAAGGAAGGACTTAAACTCAAGAAGGGATGAGAAAAGATGAAAAGGAGAAGTCACGTCCACCTCTCAGTGCCATTTCCAGCGCTGAGCGCCAGAATCGCCCAACGCTGAGCGCCCAAATTGACCGTTGAGCGTCCTGTGATACTTGAGTCTACTGCTGAGTGGTGAAATGAGCGCTGAGTTCCTAAATGATGGACCTGGGCTGAAATTCTGTTACTTTTCTGCATTATAAATAGACCCAGTGCGACCCTTAGGGTTATCTTTTGGCAAACAGAAATGTCCAGAACATCTTCTTCACTCCTTGGAGGCGGTTTTTGGATGCGGGAGCTCCGAATCACCAATTCTAGGGTTTATTCTTTCATTCTTTCCATTAGTTTCATCTAGTTTCACCATGTCTATGGTGAACTAAACCCTTTGTTGTTGGGGAACAATGTAATCCTTTTGAAACTCTCTTATATTGAAATTATTATTTTATTCATATGTTTGTATTATCAATAGTTTGGGTTTTCTTCTCCTATCTTAAAGCTTACATCGTTTAACTCATTTGGTGTCATGATATTTGATTTTGTTGATACGGGGACGTACGGGGAAATCTAGAACTGGGAAGAATTCTCTTGATTATGAAATACTACCTAGGGATAGGAGTAGGACGGTCAATTGCTTTAAACTAGTAATTAATAATAGGCTCTTTTCACCGAGGGATCAAGTTTAGAGTAGATTAGAAAGCTACATGACATTGATAATAAAGCGAATTTAATATGAATAATAGATATAGGAGGGTGGATTAGGATGAAATTGTAAACCCTAACAACTCCATTAATTCATAGTTTTATTTCCAATTGATCATGTTTGCATTTGCATGTTTATTTTATATTTTACATTCAAAACCCTAAATTCAATTATTCTTTCAAGTCTTATGCAATCAATTCACATGAACGTCTAGGCCACTGAGTCCCTTGGGAAACGATATCTGGACTTATTGTTCTATTACTACTTGATACAATCTGGTACACTTGCTAGGGTCTTAACATAGCTCAATGCTTTTTCTTTTTGATTTCTTTTTTCAACTTTCCCAGCAGCCCCAAACTTGAACCTTCATCAATACCCCACAAATTTTCTCAACTTTACTTAAGGTAAAGATTTTCAAAATGGGTTTTCAAAACATGCATAAGGCTCAAGTTTCAAAGGTTAGAATAAATTGTTCTCTTTTCATTGGTCTAAAATAAAGTGTAGACTAAAAAGAAGGGATAACAATAGATGGCCTTGATCATATGAATCCTGCAAGCAAGTAGTTCAATCACAGAAAATTTGGGCAAAATCATTCATGCTTTCAAAGTAATAGCAATTATTCACAAAAAGTCTGAAGCCCAAACCTCACACAGGTTAGTTTCAAGTTCCAGAAATCAGATAAACATCCTACGTAGTATCTTAGTCAAATTTTACCTCATGCATTTCTTTCATACAAACTGTGAGCCATCACCTGTATATAAGAACATCATGCATAACCTCAACATCAATCAATATAATAGAGCATCATAAAGTAATACTTATCAGACAACAAAGCATAATCGAACCAATGCAGTAAAGTTAATTTAAGAGAAGTACAATAACCTATACTAGAACATAAACACAAACATAAATTAGAAAGATAAGTTTAGAAAATTGGGTTGCCTCCTATTAAGCGCTTCTTTAACGTCACTAGCTTGACACCATTAAGCTCAATCTGAATCTTTAATGCTGATGCTCTTCTTTCCTTCATAAATCCAACAAAATCTCAACAATTTCCTAGCCACCAACTTCACTCTCCTAGAATAAGGAGCTTCAATCTCAAAAATCCCTTTTTCTTTAAAATTCTTGACAATCCACAACCTGTTCTTGAATTTCACTAGGGTGCCATGTTTGGGTTCATCACTCCATTAACCTACTAAAACAAGGGAATTTAGTCATAAAATTATTAAGTTCAACCTCAACACTCTTATTCACACAACTTAATAGAAAACATGATTCCAAGCAAGTTTCTAAGTCAAAAGGGTGCATTTAGTATCAAAATTATATCACAGATAACGGTATTTTTAACCGTTATCAACGACGAAGTATGTGGAACGACGAGGCTGCAGCGGGGTGGTAGCGAAGGTTTTTGAGTGGCAGCGACACTGATTGGATGGCAGCAATGGCGACTAGAGATCTTACGCGAGAAAAGGAACGACGAAGGTGATGGTGTAGCGCAACCCTGTAGCGGCGGTGATGACGAACCGGCGACCTTGTGACGGAGGCAATGACGAAGCGCTTGTATGCAGCGGAGGAGTGATGAGTCGATATTTTATTGCTTTCACTTAGTTTATTGTGCTAGAATTAATCAGGGAATTGTGCTTAATTGTCCGGTATTTTCCCGTTTTTCCTAATTATGCTTAATTTGACCGGAAATTCTAATTTTAATTAATTTGAATTTTTTGACCTAATTATTTAAATTATTATTTTCAGGGAAAATTTTGGAAACACAATTTGGGACATTTGGAGGGCACCAAATAAATTCAAGACACTCAAATTAGACTTTTGGGTGGACCCCACTTCATTTTAGGACACTTGACCCTAGGGATTATAACCTAGGCAGTCGTCATTTTGAGAGAGAGAGCTCTCAGCAATTTGGATTAAAGGGCAGTAGACCATTTACTCTAGGAAATTGGCTGAAACGTGTTTTTGGTGCACAAGCCATTACTTTCATATTACCTCTCGGCACATTGTGTTTTTATTTTGGGAGATAACACTTTCTTTGCTAGAAAAATGTTGACGGTGATAGATAATGGATAAATGAAAAGCACGTTGAACTTCATTGAGAGAAACACGCTGTTTGGCTACAATTGCTTTTTGCGCATTCCATTTGGTAGCATTTATCAATTGTTGTTTTTATCTTTGCTTTCATCCCTTTCTTTAATTGGTGTTTCATTTACCTTTATGCACGTGGGTGTTGATTGATGGAGAGATAAGCTTGGTTTTACGGTTGCAAGAAATGGACCAATTTCTATTTTACCTTTTTATTGAAGTGATGGAATGGTGGTTACATTTCTTTTGATTAGTTTCTATAATTTTTTTTTTTAATTTGTGAAAGCACAATGGTTGCATTTGGAAAAAAATATTGCAGGTGAAGTGACGGGTTGATGATGCAATACGGGGATGAGCTTCCATTTCCAATTGGGAGAGAAGGTTACAATTGAATCATTTAGTTAGCTTTTAAGACATGGGAGGCAAGGATTTCTAGATTGAAGGGATTAGGTTGGAGTTGGTGGCCACTTTTCTTGGAGCAAGGGATTAGATTTTAAAGGGAGGAATGAAAATGGAAGTTGCTGCCAATTGCATTTAAGTTTCCTAACTGGAAAGGAATTAAATTTCTTGGAAGTAATGTTTACTTTTTATTTTTATTTTTTATTGAATGCAAAGGGAGAAGCACATTCTCTTTCTTAACGTTGCTTGGAAGTGGCAGATTTCATTTGCTGGATGGCACGTCCTAGAATGAAGAGGTGTTGATTCATTTGGGGGATGCAACGTCTTTCAACTTGAGAAGAGAGGTGTCACAGTCGTGGTGGTGCAGAGGTGATTTCAGTTGGGAGAAAAAATCATATGCGGTTCATTGTTTTGGAGCTTTGCCAATTCAATTTCCTTTGGTAAAAGCACTTGGTCACATGAAATGGTAGAAAAAATTTATGCTTTCTAATGTCTTTTGTCTTAGAATATTTTACATTACATGTTTAATTACTTTTCATCTTTTTAATTGAGTGTTGCATTTTAATAGTTTTAATTGTGCTTAGATATTTGTTTGCTCTAATATTGGGTTTAGCATTTTCACTCTCTGGACTCGATTTTAAAAAAATAACTGCAACCATACCAGAGGTCCAAATGCTACTTTTTATATGTCACATGAAAGATAATTGAGTCTACTTTCCAGGAAAAAAAAACTCATCTCATTTAGAGCTCTGTCGAAAAAGTTATGGGTAAAACATTGAGCAAAGGTCAGAGTTGTCCAGTTCCAGCGTGAATTTTCTTATTTACTGTAGCAGTTTCGTTTTTACTGTTTTAATTTCATTTTCATCCATGGTGAAATGTGTTGCTGCATTTAATATCGTTTTAATTGAATTTAATTACGTTTTTACATCTGCGTTTTAATTTAATTTCATTTTAATTTTTCCGCATTCACCACGCAAACCTTTCACAAACCCCCCCACTTCGTGATAGACTCAATTCTAAACCGCAAAATTGGTCCTTGAGAGATGACTTAGGAGTCACTTCCTAGCCCTATACTGCATTCCTAATATATAATTAAATTTGTATGGGCCGCGACACCCATCAAATTTTGGCGCCGTTGCCGGGGACCAACGGTTCGGTTTTAGGTCTTTTGTTGTGTTAGTGTGTGTTGTCTTGTCTCGTGTTGTGAGTGTGATGTTCTGTTTTGTGTGTTCGTCATTGTGTGTTGCATTTAGATAGCTTTAGTTGCATATTTTCATTGCATTCTTCCTTCCCCCTTCTTTCCCATGTCTACCTATTTTGGGTATGTGAGTAATTCTCATTCTGCTTGTGTCTATGATTCTCCTCCTGCTTGTTACTCTGACAGTGCTTCTCATATATACTCTGTTGATTTCTATGTTGAGAACAGAATGGTTCCTCCTCCATCTCATGAGAGTGCTCTTAGGGAGCCGTTTCCAATTGATAAGGAGGATATTCGTTGTGTTTTCAACATTGGACTGATAGATTTGCTGCCTAGGTTTCATGGTTTTGCAGGTGAATGCCCATATAGACCTTTGGAGGAGTTCTACACCATATGCTCTTCAATGAAACCTCCAGATGTCCAAGATGAGGACATGTTCTTAAGGGCATTTGAGTACTCGTTACATGGAGCGGCAAGGTATTGGCGGTTTTGTCTTCCTCGTGGATCCATCACTTCTTGGGAAGATCTTGAGCATATGTTCTTGAATGAATTCTTCTCTGCTCAGTATGGTCACAGTAATGATCCTGGAAGGAATGACCCTAGCTTGGGATGGTATGATGCTCCACCGCAATATCAACCATCTTCGAATTCTTGTATGCCTTCTCCACCTGTTCAGGAACCATAGCAGTTGCAGTTTCATGAGCCTGCCCAAGCAACTCCTCATCTTTCCACTACTGTTGAGCCTACATTGAAGGAGTTATTGGATAGATGACTATTCTGAACATTCAGTTCCGGCAAGAGACCAAAGCTTCAATTCAAAGTTTGACTGATCAGATAGGGCAGATGACCACTTAACTCACTGAGGAACAGTCTTATGTTTCAGAAGAATCATTATTTCAGACTGTTCAGCTTCTAGATGATGTTGGTGCCATCCACATAGGAGATGGGGAGCAGAGTCATGAGCTTACTACTACTCCATCTACTTTCCCACCCTCCTATGTCCCCACACTTGCACCTGAGGAGACTAATGAAGAATTGGAAGACCAGGCAGATATGAGCAACACCTTTGAGATAGGTAGACCAACTTCACCTTCCACCTATCTACCAATCTTCAGGGAAGTGGAGGTAAACATACCTTTGACTGATTCTGTTGTTGATGATTATGCTGATGATGGGTATGTTGATGATTGTATTGTTGATGAGCATGATTTTCATTCCCCCTCTTTGCATGATGAGAACCACCTTATGTTATCACATCTGAATGTTTGTTCTTTATGCACTGAACATGAATCTGAACCTGTGATTGATATTGTTTCTATTTCTGAAATTTATTCATGTTCTAAGGGTATATTTGAGGTTCAGCCTCTTACACTGGGATTGGGTGTTATACCCCTGCATGTTATATCTTTGGAACCATATTGCACTAACCATGTTGCAGGAGGTACAAATGAATTTGACCAACACACACCCATGGTGGAAGACAAGGGTGCCAGTACACACAAAAGCTTCAACATCAATAGGCACCAGCTGAACCCACTCATCAACAATCACTTCTTCTTGGATCCAGCTGTGGAGGACATCTCCTTGCTTGATCAAATTTGGAGACTGAAGCAATTCCTCTTCAACATTTCCTTGCTGAATTCTATGGTGGAAAACATCTCCCTCAAAGTCCAAAATTGGCAACTGCCACCATGATCAGGGGAGTTTTCTTCTTTCCCTTCTCCTCCTTTCCTCACTTCTATTGCACTTGTCCTTGATCTGTAGACAGTTCTGATTTCTGATTTGATGATTGTGACACATTGAGGACACTGTGTAGTTTAAGTGTGGTCTATTGGGGGAGATTTCTATTTTCTGTTAAATTTGATGTTTTCTACATTAAATTTTTTCTTTTCTAGGTAGTTTATGTTGTGTCTTGTGTACAATTTTACTTGTTTCTCTAGATTTCTGGACTTTGTTTAGGTTGTTGGTTTTTCCTTCACTTCATTGATACTCTTATTGGTTTTGAATTCCTTGTTTTTCTTTGCTTGGAAAGATGATCATGATGTTTGAGAAGGTGATTGATTGTGACAGAAATACCCTTTGTGAGAATTAAGCCAGTTTATATTCTTTCTTGTGGTGATATGTCTCTTGATTGCTTGCACATATGACTTGGCTTGACTCTTTTTGATGATTCTTGATTGATATGCATGTTTGGAAGTGATAAAGGCAATTTTGTTGTTGAGCCTCTCTAGCCAGATGAGCCTACCTTGTTGTGATCCTTTGATAGCCCCTTTGAGACTTTACTTTCCCTATTCTTTGTTTTGAAGCTCAAACACTAGCCCTATGTGAAAAACCATGTTTACCTTAACCTTAGGGAATTTTGGAGCTTTGGAATTGTTTTGGGAATAAGTGTAGTCTCTTAGGAGATTATAATGAATTGGCTAGTTGGTTCCTCTTCTTGTGTTGTTTTTGTGAATATGATGTGTATCTTATCTCTTGCAGTTGTGTTCTAAATAGAGAGAAAAGGAAAGAGACAAGATGAAAAAAATATATAGAGAAAAATGAGAAAAATTAAAAAAAAATTGTTGTGAATAATGGAGTCATGAAGAGAATGGAATTAGAGGTTGTGGGTGTGTTTGAATGTGTTTACACTTGTTCCCCATTGCTCCTTGTTCCTTATGGTTTGTAGCTTCTTATCCAGATGTATCCTCCCTTGTCCTTGGCCCATTACAACCATGAAAAGACCTTTTGATTTGAACATGCGTATGAGCTTGAGTGTTGATATTAGAGGCTTGCCAAGTCTATTTGTGTTTGCTTTCTTGAGTGCATTGAGTGGCATTGATTTACATTAAACACTTGAGAGAAACACTGATAGTGTGCACCTGTGATGTTCTGTCATTTTTGTTTCATCTCTTGAACTGATTGATCATTTTGCAATGCTTTGAATTGCTTGGATGATTTCTCTGAGTATCTGCTTTCTTTGATTCTGTGTTGGATATTGTCTACTTCCTTTCCCTTGTCCGGATTTCTTGAGGATTGTAATTCTGTTTGTTTCTTTCGTTGTCAGTCTATGTTGTCTGTGTGTTAAGTTTGTGTCAATTCCCTGATGTCCGTTGAACTGTTCCCTGATTTGCGTCTTGATTTTGCCCAGGAGTGCAAAAGACTAAGTGTGGTCTATTTTGATGAGTCGATATTTTATTGATTTCACTTAGTTTATTGTGCTAGAATTAATCAGGGAATTGTGCTTAATTGTCCGGTATTTTCCCGTTTTTCCTAATTATGCTTAATTTGACCGAAAATTCTAATTTTAATTAATTTGAATTTTTTGAGCTAATTATTTGCATTATTATTTTCAGGGAAAATTTCGGAAACACAATTTGGGACATTTGGAGGGCACCAAATAAATTCAAGACTCTTCATTTGGACATTTCAAATTTTAATTAAATTGTAATTTAGTTTATTAGAAACTTTAATTAAGCTTTTGTGCATTTGGCCCTTTTTAGTGGCAAATTTGTAAAGGCCCAAAACTTTGTGAGACACATGTTCTACCCTAGGATTTTTGGGTGGACCCCACTTTATTTTAGGACACTTGACCCTAGGGATTATAACCTAGGCAGCCGTCATTTTGAGAGAGAGAGAGCTCTCAGCAATTTGGATTAAAGGGCAGTAGACCATTTACTCTAGGGAATTGGATGAAACGTGTTTTTGGTGCACAAGCCATCACTTTCATATTACCTCTCGGCACATTGTGTTTTTATTTTGGGAGATAGCACTTTCTTTGCTAGAAAAATGTTGACGGTGATAGATAATGGATAAATGAAAAGCACGTTGAACTTCATTGAGAGAAACACGCTGTTTGGCTACAATTGCTTTTTGCGCATTCCATTTGGTAGCATTTATCAATTGTTGTTTTTATCTTTGCTTTCATCCCTTTCTTTAATTGGTGTTTCATTTACCTTTATGCACGTGGGTGTTGATTGATGGAGAATTAATTGAATTTAATTACGTTTCTACATCTGCATTTTAATTTAATTTCATTTTAATTTTTCCGCATTCACCACGCAAACCTTTCACAAACCCCCCCTCACTTCGTGTTAGACTCGATTCTGAACCGCAAAATTGGTCCTTGAGAGACGACTTAGGAGTCACTTCCTAGCCCTATACTGCATTCCTAATATGTAATTAAATTTGTATGGGCCGCGACACCCATCAAACGTTTTTGCTTGCGAGAGAGAAGAATAGTGCAGAGTAGGGTAACTTCCTTCGTGGTAATAAAAATATATTAAACCTCTACTGCCTCGGTTATCTACTTAATCGAGATAATAGAGAGATATTGCCTCAGGTCTTATGGCCAACTGGTGTTGATACTCCAGCTATACGCTTTGGTCTTGTGTGAAACCGAAGCCTAAAAGTGGACAAATAATGTTAAACGTTCAAAAGTTTGACTGTCACACCTACTACCTAGGGTCTTTTGGGGACCGATGCCTATATTCCCACGATACACCTCTGTCCTAATGGAAACCGAAGCATATAAATAGACAAATCAAATTAATGTTCAAAAGTCTAACTGTCAGTTTTTGACAGCACCTACTGCCTCGCATCTGCTAAAAATTGATGTCGTAGGTCCATGATAACGGTTGAAAAATCGTTATTTTCACATGCTATTTTGGACTAAATTATGCCCTTTACTGCTTAGAATGAGCTTGAAATCAAACAAAACTCAATAAATGAGTCAGTCGAGAGTCAAAAGCTGTTTTTAGTGATATTATGCTTGTTTTGCAGCAAAATTGATAGAAGTGAAGATTGAGACTGAAGATGAAGGTCATAGACTCGAGAAAAAGCAAGAAAATCAAAGAAAAGAAGAGTCTAGGGACCGCCCGGTGGTAGACCCCTGACGTTGGGCGGTCAAACGGGATGAGAAGACACAGCAGTGGACGCCGGGCGGCAGACCCCTGTCGTCGAGCGGTTTTGTGGCAGAAGGTCAATCGTCGGGCGGTAAACCCCTACCGTCGGGCGGTGGTGCGATTTAGGGTACACCGTTGAGCGGCAAAGTGTGACGTTGGGCGGTGGTCAACTGGGCTTGGGCCTATTTTTCTGATGCGCTCCTCACCTATAAATAGCCCTATTACGAATTCTAATTCATTCTTTTGACAGAGGAGGGCGGCCAGACCTATTTTTCACTCTCTGGGGAGGATCTCTTGGATGCTTAGGCTCCTTTTCATCTTTTCTAGAGTTTGTCTTCCATATCTTCCATTATTTTCATCTTGGTTTACCATGACTATGGTGAACTAAACCCTTTTTGTTGTTGGGGGAACAATGTAATCTTTTGATACTCTCTATTATTGAAACTCTTGTTTGAATTATATGATTTTCATATGCGTTCATTATCAATTGTTGGATTCTCATACTATGCTTAATGCCTTTATCGTTTAACTCATTCGATAACTGTTGTTTGTCTTTATTGATATGGGGACATACATTAATGTCATGAACTGGTGAGAACTCCTTGGTTAAGCAATACCACCTAGGGATAAGGGGGTAGGACAATCAATTGTATTTGCTTCTGTTTGTAATGCGTTGCTAGTTACTAGGGGAGGCTAGGGATAGCAAGCCGGTAATTAGTAATAGGCCCTTTTCGCCGAGGGATCGGGTTAAGGGGAGGCCAAGAAAGTTTGCATGCAATTAGATAATAATGCTATTTAAATAAGAGGAGTAAATAAAAGAGAGGATTAGATGAAATTGTAAACCCCCAACAACTCCATTCATCCATTGCCTAACTCTTGTCAATTGAATCATTCATTGCATGTTTATTTTCTTTCTTTGCATCACCCACAACAATTAATTTTTCCTCGCAAGTCTTACGATTTTAATTCACGCGAACGATAAGGCCTTTCGAGTCTCATGGGAAGAACGATAATGGGTTTTACCATTTTTATTACTTGATACGATTTGGTACACTTGCCAATCTGCTAACAGTCCATCTACTACCTTGGGTCTGCTGCCAACCAATGTTGCAGAGGAGTTTAAAAAAGTTGTCAATTGAATAGACAGTTTCAGGGGGGAAATATTAGAACATTACGCCTCGATTTTGCATTTAACTAAGGTAATAGACTGTTTATGCTTCAGTTCGGGGGCAACCGTGGCGTATAAGTTAGTTAAAATTGCAAAAATGTCATTACCTTTGCATATGCTTTGGTTTTATGGGAACCGAGACGTATGACCCGCGTTCTTATCCCCATTTTCCACTAGTGAAAATATTGAAAAGCAATTCCGTATTCGTTGGGAGACGATCAGGGTTACTTTAACCCTATCTACTTTCTTAACTACTGACTTGGCAATACTAAAGTTGCCTTAAAAGTAGTATTGATTGAGGTTGCTTTGATGATGCTTCTTTAATAAGAGATGCTCTCCAAGGTGTGTTGATGAAGCTCTTCAAAGGATGGACTCCATGTGAGCTAATGAATGTTGCGAAAGCTTTTCAAGATGAAGAGATGCAGTTGATGGTGTTAGATGGTCTAGGTAGAAGTCCTTCTAGGAGGTGAGGCCAACCATGAAGGAGAAAGGTAAGAAGAAGTATAGAGAAAGACATTTCTTAGAGTGGGAACTAAGGAGAAGAGAAGTCTTGCGATTTTAGCAAAAGGACTTTACATTCAATCAAGTTCTAAGGATTACAAAAGGATGTCTATCCTTTTATAGGTAAAGGAGAAGGCTAGAGTACATGGAGAACTTAGGAGTCTTTCCATCATTAAATGAGAAGCCTAAGCATTAAATGAGGAGCCGAAACATTAAATGTGAGAAGCCTTATGCTTTGTAACTAACTTAGTCAAAGCATTTAATGCAAAGGCTCCTTGCAACTAATTCCTTCCAAAACCCATTCTTAACCTATTTCTAACTCTTAAAGTCACCAAACCTTCTAAACAAAGCTAAACAAAGTGTCTTGGCCAAATACAAGGCCTAAAATTGAGCTATATTACATATTTACAAAAGGTGTTTTAAGATAAAGAAGAAGACCAAAATGTGATCTTCCATAAAAGTAGAATCCTTGAAGCTCCATCTTCTTCTTTCTAGCTATTTATGAGAGGTTCAAAGTCTTCTAAGGCTTAAGGGAAAGCAAGAACAAGCTTGGAAGTCCTTCTTCTTCTTCCAATCTCCTAGTCCTAGCTTAAGTTTATGCTTCTTTTCTAGATCTCCATTTACTTCCCAAAATGGATTTCATCATTATTAATTTGATAAACGACATCGTATCAACATGGTACACAAATGTAGAATTATTTAACATGTTAGAAACATTAAAAAAAAAAACATATTTACTTTTTTTTAATTTTATTCAAGGATTATTTGAAGACGAAATTAAAAATCTGTCTTTATTCCTCCAATTTTGATATATTTTTATTTTCAAACTTATAAAATAAATTAATATAATTCTTTTAATTTAAATTCATTTTTTTAAAATTTGAGAACAAAATATATAAAATGAATTAATATAATTCTCTTAATCTAAATCCATTATTTTTAAAATTTGAGAAAAAACCATATAAAAAAAGTTTAAAATAAAAAAGAATTTCAATTTTACTTTGCATGAACTAAAAACATTTTTAAATCCTTTCTTAGTCTTATTTCTTCCATTAACTTAATTATATTGTCTTGCTTCTCTGATCTTTTTCTCTTTCTTATTCTTCTCCTATTATTTATATTAACTTTTAATTTTGAATATTTTTTTTTTATTTTTTATTTAATAATTGGTGTAAGAACTCTTTTAGAAATTGATCTTATCTCTTTTGTTTTAATAATAATAGTAATTTTAATTAATTAATTAACTTTCTTTTTTTCATCATTTTTATATTTAATTTTAATTGTAACTCTTTTTTATTATATTTTAAGAAAAAGGACAATTTCATAATTAATATAATTATAATACATTGTAAATAAAAAGATATTGCATTATAAAATTTTATATGTTGAAGTATGAGTATATAATTATGATTAAAATTAGTATAAAATACTATTATATAAAAACTAAAGATGTATAACATCTTTACTAAGTAATTAAAGTGTTATGTTTTAATTTAATATTTTTATAATTTATACGTCCAACCATTGAATTACTACAAAAATTAAAAAAATATATATGTTTACTTATATTTAGTAGTAATTAACACAATTTATTAACTATAAAACAAAATATAATTACGAATTTTAAAATAATTAATAAAATTCATTAATTCCAAGACAATGTAATTACATCAATCAAGTCGTGACATTTATCGACGGATTAACCGAAGGCCTAGATCCTTCAATAATTACCGTCTATAAAGTTTACCGACAACATTTTTACTGACGATATATTGGTCATCGGTAAGCCGTCAGTAGAAATAACGTTTTTATACATTATCGACGAATTATGACCGTCGGTACTATCAATAATTCATGTAGTAAGCATAAATCAAAACCAAAAGTCAGTTACAAAACATGTATGTAAGACTAAATTCAAACCAATTCTATTTCACATGGTACACAGAAATATTTTACATGTTAAAAACATTAGATAAAACATTTAATTCTTTTTTCGCAAAATTATAACTGATTTTTGTTCTTGATACATTTTTATTGGTAAACTTATAAAATAAATAAATATAATTATCATAATCTAAATCTCTTTATTTTTAGAATTTGAGATGAAAATATATAAAATAGATTAATATAATTGTTTTAATTTAAATCCATTCAATCTTTTTTTAAAATTTGAAACTATATAAAAAGTAGAGGTGGGCAAATGGAACTCTACTACACTGTATTGCTAAAAATTGTACTGAACTAAAAACTAATTTGTTTAAACTGAACTGTATGAACTGAACTATTTTTTGTTTTATCAAACTAAACTGAATTGTACTGTAATAAATTGTACTAAACTACAATATAAACTGAACTACTAACTGAATTGTAAATTGTACTAAACAACAATATAAACTGAACTGAACTACTAACTAAATTGTAAATTGTACTAAACTACAATATAAATTGAACTAAACTACTAACTGAATTGTAATCTGCATTAATTTTAACTACTATATTATTTTTACTTTTTTATATGAAAAATAATCTTATTAGAAAAAAAAAACCACCTGAGTATATAAATTAATTAGTTTATGTATAAATTTGTTTGTAAAATTTCATCTCATTAATTTCTTTTAATTTTTATTTTAATATTTTTATAATTTATAAGTCCAACCATTGAATTACTAAAAAAATTAAATATATATGTTTACTTATATTTAGTAGTAATTAACATAATTTATTAACTATAAAACAAAATATAATTAAGAATTTAAAAATAATTAATACAATTCATTAATTCCAAGACAATGTAATTACTCGTGACATTAAAATATAAGGATAAATCAAAACCAAAAGTCAGTTACAAAACATGTATTTAAGACTAAATTCAAACCAATTCTATTTCACATGCTAGACAAATGTAGAACTATTATACATGTTAAAAACATTAAAAGAAACATTTAATTCCTTTTTCGCAAAATTATAACTCATTTTTGTTTTTGATACATTTTTATTGGCAAACTTATAAAATAAATCAATATAATTCTCATAATCTAAATCTCTTTATTTTTAAAATTTGAGATGAAAATATATAAATTAGATTAATATAATTGTTTTAATTTAAATCCATTCATTTTTTAAAATTTGAAACTATATAAAAAGTATACAAAAAAATTCCAATTTTACTTTACAACATGAGCTAAAACCATTTTTAACTATTTTTTTAGTGAGAGCAACCTATACATCCTTTCTTTGTCTTATTTCTTACATTAACTTAATTACAAGAGATAACTTTGAAACCCAATTTAGTTCCCAACAATTAAAAGAATAAAAAAATATGAAAAATAATTAATAGAAGTTTAAAATAATCATCAATATTTTCAAAGTAATTTTTGAAAAAGGTTTCTTTATTATTGTTTTCGCATAAGTTAGATAAGGTTAACTTTTTTATTTTTATTTTCCTTTTATTTCAAGTTTATTAAATGAAGAACATTAAAAATAAGTAAACTAATAAAATTAGATATTTATACATTTTTAATTCATTAATTTCTTTTAATTTTTATCCTTCCTAAACAAACACACCTAGATTAACAAATACATTAAAAATTTTATTTTATATAATTAAAAATTATTATTATTATTATATCCATTAAGAGAAATAATTGTTTCATATAGGGAGCGAGGTTAACTAGGTCAAAGTCAGTAATTATGTTTATAAATTTCGATGTGGATCCTTAATCACGGTCAAATTGTTCAGTATTAGAGATTATCTTTTTGTTACATAACCGTTCGATTCATTTCATGATTGCTTGATCACGAATAACTCACTTTATTTGGTCTGATTTAATACTTGATTGTCCATCTATGTTGGTTGATGCAAGCGGGAGTACACCAACTCACTGCACAGCTTTTCTTAGGAGGATTTTTCAGAGGCGAATCACATATTCCTTCTGCCATTCTCAATGGACCTTCTTTTTCAATCCCAATCAAAGCAACAATCACCACAACCATTACTACCATCCTCATGCTCTTCATCTTCACTTTCTCTCTCTCTAATGCCTTCCCCATCTCAACCTATGCATAACATATTTATATAACACTCATTGCACGTTACAATTAATAATTAAATTCATTATTGTATTAAAACCTGAGAAAAATAATAAATGAAATACAATAAATTTAGTTTATTATGTTTTAATGAATAAATAAATTGATAAATAATTTTATTCATTTATTGTTTAATAATATATGTTGCATTTATTGATATACAAATTAAATATATTTTTCTTTAAATAAATGTGGTTAACGATTTTTTTTAAAACATAAAATGGTTTGTTACTTATATTTAAACGTTAACTTATCTCTTTTAGTGATAGTTATATATATAATTGTGTAAATAATATTTTTACGTGACATTTTTGTTTTTAATTTCATGACGTATTAAAATAATCATTTCATGACGAGGATGACGCTTGCGTGAAGTTTCTGTGTACCGAACATTCGATTTGTACCTTGCTCCGAGTAACCGTCACTGTAGGGGGGTGATAAGTAGAATACACTCTATAGGTCTTTAGTAATTCAATAGTGAGTAGAAGTGAGTTTACCTCGAAATTAATCCTCTATTTATAGAGTTTATAAGAATCTGACCAATTATTTACCCCTTAATTATCATTTATGCAAACCTTAACCACTAATCAGTAGCCGTTGTAACATTAATTGTGCTTTAACTTTGCTCAACTGTTGTCGGGACCGGGCAGCCGTGAGGTGCTTTCTTGCACCTCAATTGCTCAGTCCTTTCCATCCAGTTTGTCACCATATCTGATCGGTCAGCTATAAGCCCATAGTAACATAGTCCCCCAAGCCCCAACAAAATCTTAGATATTGCGTAGGGTTTTCCAGTCTTCATCGATCAGTTTAGGATTCTTCAGTTTCCTAAACGCCACGTCCCTTCACGATCTGCAAAATGATGGGAAGAACGGAAGTTGATGAGTCACAACTGTAAAAAAGAGCAAGAAAAGGTGGAAAACGTAACGTCACAATGTTTGAAGCGTTAGATCTTTTCCCTTTGGACGCTCCATATGGGTTTGATGAACTGCCTTCACCATCTATAAATGGCGATAGGGTCATCACATATTTTCATTTCTACCCTCTAGCTCTCTGACTACCAAACGTTCTCCCTATTCTTCCCCTTCCAAAAACTCCAACCATCTGCTCTCAAGTAAACATGTCTTCTCAAAGTGCTCCTGATTTCGCCAGGAGAGAAGGCGAAGGGTATGCTGACGACAAAGTTGCAACATCTTCTTCCAACACACTAGGTGCCGGCTACGCGAGAAATTCCCCAGCCGGCGACCAGACCTTGCTAGCGACAACTGAGGACTCCTCACGCATCCTTGAAGATAGTGAGGATGATGAGGTGGGTAACAACGTGGATTTCATCGGGGCTTGGGACCAAAGGTGCATAAATTGGCCCACTGTCACCGACTATGACTGGGCTCCCCACGAGGTTAAGGAGTTGCTCAACGGGATTAACTTACTGAAAGCGATTGTGGATGCGGACTATTTTAAAATAGTCGTATGCCAGATGACCGAGCGGGCATGCCATAGTTGATAACGGTTGAAAAACCGTTATTTTCATGTGCTAATTTGGACTAAATTACGCCCTTTATTGCTTAGAATGAGCTTGAAATCAAACAAAACTCAATAAATGAGTCAGCCGAGGGTCAAAAGCTGTTTTTAGCGATTTTATGCTTGTTTTGCATTGTTTTGCAGCAAAATTGACAAAAGTGAAGATTGAGAATAAAGATGAAGGTCATAGACTCAAGAAAAGAGAGAAAATCAAAGAAAAGAAGAGTCTAGGCACCGCCCGGCGGTAAACCCCTGACGTCGGGCGGTCAAATGGGAGGAGAAGACACCAGTTTTGGGCGTCGGGCGACAGACCCCTGCCGCCGGGCGGTTTTGCGGCACGAGGGAAACCGCCGGGCGGTAGACCCCTATCGCTGAGCGGTGGCGCGTTTCAAGGTCCACCGCCGGGAGGCAAAGTGTGACGTCGGGCGGTGGTCAGCTGGGCTTGGGCCTATTTTTCTGTTGTGCTTCTCACCTATAAATAGCCCTGTTACGAAATTCAACTCATTCTTTTGACAGAGGAGGGCGGCCAGACCTACTTTGCACTCTTTGGAAAGGATCTCTTGGATGCTTAGGCTCCTTTTCGTCTTTTCTAGGGTTTGCTTTCCATATCTTCCATTATTTTCATCTTGGTTCACCATGACTATGGTGAACTAAACCCTTTTTGTTGTTGGGGGAACAATGTAATCTTTTGATACTCTCGATTATTGAAACTCTTGTTTGAATTATATGTGTCTAATATGCGTTTATTATCAATTGTTGGAGTCTCATACTGTGCTTAATGCTTTTATCGTTTAACTCATTCGGTAATCGTTGTTTGACTTCATTGATACGGGGACGTACAGTAATGACATGAACTGGTGAGATTTTTCCTTGGTTAAGCAATACCGCCTAGGGATAGGGGAGTAGGACGACCAATTGCTTTTGCTTCTGTTTGTAATGCGTTGCTGGTTACTAGGGGAGGCTAGGGATAATAAGCCGGTAATTAGTAATAGGCCCTTTTTGCCGAGGGATCGGGTTAAGGGGAGGGCAAGAAAGTTTGCATGCAATTAGATAATAACGCTGTTTAAACAAGAGGATTAAATAAAAGAGAGAGGATTAGATGAAATTGTAAACCCCCAACAACTCCATTTATCTATTGCCCAAATCTTGTCAATTGAATCACATTGTATATTTATTTTCTGTCATTGCATCCACCAAAATTATTGATTTTTTCTCCGTAAGTCTTACGATTTTAATTCACGTGAACAATAAGGCCTTTCGAGTCTCATGGGGAGAACGATAATGGGTTTTACCATTTTTATTACTTGATACGATTTGGTACACTTGCCAATCCGCTAACAATAGTCGGAAAGGATATGTCTCAAACTTCTGCTACACCTACTCAACATTATTCCGGGACATGAAGGTCCTTCTGCCCTTCTCCGATTTTTAGATGGGCGCTCTACGAGAGCTCAATGTGGCTCCTACCCAACTTCACCCAAATGGTTGAGCCTTTATGCAGGCATTCTCGGTTGCCTGCACCGCTCTTGCCCTCCGTCCTACTCCTGGCTCGTTCCTCTATTTGTTTCGCATGATGCCACACTTAAACAATCCTCGGGTTTCCCTTAATTCAATACAAGAGAGACGACTTTTAACGTTGTTCAATACCTCCTACAAAGATTTCAAAGGGAATTTTATTAAGTCGACTGAATGTAAAAGTGTAAGGATAGAGAAATCAAACGCATATTTTTATATTGGTTCGGCCTCAATACCTACATCCAGTGTCCTTCCACAATCCGGAAGCAAATGCACTATAATGGTCAAGGTTTTTACAACAAGGCTTTTATAAAGACCTCCACATCAAAAATATAAAACACCTCTCTAACCCTCTAACCAAAATATAGGCAGTATACACAATAAAGATCTGTAGCAAGATATCCCCTCTTCCTCAATCTTTAATCCACTTTGAACAATCCTCAAAGTGTACAGACTCCACGAGTCAACCTCCTGTAATCACAATAGGAAAATCCAATCTCTAGTAGATTGAAGGCAGTCTTGATCAACAAGAATACACCAGTTGTGCAGAATCTGATCAAAAAGTAAGCTTAATACAATTCTCCTTCAAAGAACCTCCTCAAAGATAGAACATCACGGTCTTCTTGATGAGTTCTTGGAGCAAATTCTTAGAGATCATAATATGTAAATCAAAATGAAAGTGTTAGAATATCCAAAGTCTATGTGATCAACTAAGGCACGTCTATTTATAGTTTTCTATAAATCAGACACTCCTGTAGTCGACTAGGCTACTAATGAAGTTGACTGTCCTAAGACAGTTATAATAGTTAAGTCAAATAGTAGCAGTCAACAACAACCAAATTGATTTTGCATTTAATACAGTTGACTATCAATAAAAGCTTTGACCAATAGTTAAGATATAGTCGTTACTGTACACAAGCATAATAGAATTTCAAATCAAATAACTAACTAAGTCGGATCCACTACGCATGTAGTCGACTTAGGCACATCAGCACAATTTGAAAATCTTTTCAATGAAAAATCACACATAGCACTGTTTTTGAAAATCTGTGCATAGTCACGAGTTTTAATCGACTTACTTCATAGTGAAGTCGACTTAAAACTTGTAGTTATGCCACACAATATAAGTTCATAAAAGTGCATGTGGTTTTCTCTTCAAAATATATGTAATGCAGTCATTAAATGATGTATCAGATATAAGCTCAAGGAGTGTGCATTCATATATCAATATCAACATAAACATGTTCAATAAGATATCATCCATAATGAGGAATAGAACATGTAACACAAAACAATACATGTGTTATTAATAATGTGTTGTCATCATCAAAAACCAAAGTGACTAGAGAACTGCGAGATTAAGGTTAACTAAACCAGTGCTTCCCTTATCAACAATCTCAACAATCTCCCCCTTTTTTGATGATGCACAACCATGATTAATAAGAAATCATGTTTGTACACAAACAACTCGTAAACAATCAATTAATCACTAGAAAACAGAGCAAATATAAACAATCAGTAGGCACAAGTGATTAAATGATCTTTCCAATATATCAGAGTAATTTTTAGTATATTAGAGCAAGTAAAATCATCAGAACAACAATTACTCTGAATAAAACAGTATCAAGCAAGTAATCACATATCATGCAATAAGGAGATTAATCTATCTTTTCAACCATATTAATCACCATATTTCTCTCCCTTTATGCATTAGCAAAAAAGGTTTGCTTGCAAATATGGATATGCTGATAAACTGTATTACTAGAGATGCATCAGAGAAAAACAATGTAAACAGATTAAACATGTAATGATGCTTCCCCTATCACAGATATTCACATGAGATATATAGACTCCCCCTAGAATATAGGCATGTGAAAAATCTATGCAATTAAGTAATGTTCCCCCTTGTCATTATGCATACAACAAAGTCAGATTTAGATGCACAATGCAGTCACACATATATCATAGCATATAATCAGTTTGTACCAAGATTGTAACAGTGTTATGATTGCAAACAATTCAATCAAGCAAATATACAACCATCAACAATCTCACAATATAATAATGATCAAGCAATGAGATTATATTGAAGAAAACTGATATAAAAATGATCAAACAACTTAATAAATCAATTCTAGTAAATGGAATTTATAACCCCCTGTAGGTAATAAGTCAAATGAACAATTTATCAAGTCTATTTCATTGCTTTTGAGACATATATGATTCCAACGGTAAGTTCCAAAGCAACGTTTCCTGCAAAACCTTTCAAAGTCTTTTGAAGCCAAAGCATTTTAGTATCATAGTGATGCAAGAAATTTAACATATGAGAAGTGAATATGCAAAACAATTTTTTATAACAATTAGTATATGCATAGTCAACTTCAATGGTCACAAAGTCGATTCAAAATTCATACAAGCAGATTCAATCAAGCAATTTTAAAGCAAATGAATTTGAATTAAAACACTAATTTCATTTCTTGTTCAAAAGGGTATTACAATTGATAGACCAGAACAAGACAGACAAGATGGCAATTCTAAACCATTCTCAAAAGAGAAACAATATACACAAAACATGAATCGAACAAGCAACACAAACACAGAAAACACAAAATGGTGTATAATTTGATCCCTATCCTTCTTCAACTGTATTCAGAGTCGTCTTTAGATGTGACTTTCAACATTCCATGTTGCAGAATTTGATCAAATTTTATCTCAAGCTTATTAAGCTTGTCAATAATTAACTAAAGTGGATCAGCAGAGAAATTCTCCGCATGATCAAATTTTTGTTCACACACAACAGAGGTGCTTCCACAATAGTACATCTGATTCTCTTTGCCTTTAAAGCACCATCCTTTCAATGTCCTTACTAATCCCAGTAACACAAGGGTATTACGATTGATTACATTTGTGTAGGAACACCAATATTTCCTTTCTCCATAGGTGCTCACTCCTTGAAGGACAAGTATATTGCTCACTAGAATTGCATAAGGTAGATAATGAGAGTTGTTGCGAGCAGCCTTGGTCGTGTGGTCTTTTAACACTTCCACCCAGTTGGTAGGTATGTCATTCTTGATAGCATGCAACAGGAATATATCTTCAGTAGTCATTTCATCTTGCATCAATCTTCCTGGTAGAATCACCCAAGAAAGTATATGTGCCAATATCATTTCTTCCAATTTAAGGTCTTCATGCAAACAAATATTCTCTCTTGTTTGACTCACAGGAAGTCTGAGCCATCCTCTGTAAAGATCTTTCTTCTTCAACTAATGATTTACTTGAGATTTTGGAAGACGAGAAGAAATTCCTTCAGCCTTTAATCCAGTTGTTTCTTGCAAGACATCATTATTGATGATAATTTGAGTCCCTCTAACCCTTGAGCAGATGTCACCATTGATAATTTTTAAGTGACGGTAGAACACTCTAATAAGACCAGGGTACCAGTCTCCGTTCATTTGCACTAGTGTAGACACATTTTGAGTCTCAATACATTCGGGGGCCCTCCTAACTGACGTTTATATGCCTGCTAGGTGGTGAATAGTCATTATTTTGCGCCATATAGACGTCAGATTCAACCAGCCCGATGTCTATATACGATTATAGACGTTTGTGCCCCTAGTAACTAACGTCTATATTCCACGAGAATATTAATTTTTAAATCATAAAGACGTCACATTAGTGGGGCCCCGACGTCTATACTATTATAGACGTCGTTCCCCCACAACAACCAACGTCTATAGGATTTTATAGTGAAACATGAACTTACAAGTAGTTACGCTCACTGTTTTATCGTCTTCCTCGCGTTCTCTCTTCACCATTGCAATTCCAGGTTCATCTTCTCTCTTTAGGACCGTTTAAATTTACTTTTACTTCGATTAAATTACTTTTTGATGAAATATCTTCAATTTGAACCGAGTAAAATTCGTTCTCATTGCGTTTTCGCGCAGTTTGTAATGTGTTCTTGGACGACATTTTTGACTCTTTTTGGCCTACATTTTTTAGCGCGCGATAATTGTTGAAAAAAAATTATATTCATGTTTCATTTGAGATCAAAATACACCCTTCAAGGCTTAGAATAAGCTTAGAATCAAGCAAAACACGATAGTTGAGTCAGTTGAGAGTCAAAAGTTGTTTTTAGCGATATTATGCTTGTTTTGCAGTATTTTTGATAAAGATGAAGAATGAGATTGAAGATGGAAAGTCTTAGACTCAAGAAAGATGAAGAAACATGAAGAAAGAATAGTCTAAGAACCGCCCAGCGCCCAAAATCCAACGCTGGGCAGCCAAATGCGAGGGGGAGCCACTATCTTGCGCCCTGGCGGTGCAGCCAAGCGGTTTTGCAATTAGAGGCAAACCGCTGGGCGGCGCAATTCACCGTCGGGCGGTGGCGCGATTATTGGCAAACCGTCGGGCAACATAAGTGTGACGCTGGGCGGTTGTCTACTGGGCTTGGGCCTAATTTCTGTGACGCTCCTCAGCTATAAATAGCCTTATTGTGACTTAAGATGGATTCTTTTGACAGAAGAGGGCGGCCAAACCTAATTTTCACTCCTTGGAGAAGATCTGTTGGATGCTCAGGCTCTGTTTTATCCAATCTAGGGTTTTGTTTTCCATTCTTCCATCATTTTTCATCTAGTTTCACCATGACAATGGTGAAGTAAACCCTTTTGTTGTTGAGGAACAATGTAATCTTTTGAAACTCTTATTTATTTATATGCTTGTCGTATGCTTTGATTATCAATTGTTGGGTTTCTCTTCTACGCTTAAAGCTTTTATCGTTTAACTCATTCGATAATCATTGTTTGTCTTTATTGATACGGGAACGTACGATACTGTCAAGAACTGGAGGAAATTCCTTGATTAAGCAATACCACCTAGGGATAGGGGGTAGGACGATCAATTGTTTTCGCTTCCGTTTATAATGCATTATTAATTACTAGGGGAGGCTAGGGATAGCAAGCTAGTAATTAGTAATAGGCTCTTCTCTCCGAGGGATCGGGTTAAGGGTAGACTAAGAAAGTTTGCATGACTATTAGATAACAAAGCAAATTAAATAAGAGGAGTAGATAAGAGAGAGTGGATAAGATGAAATTGTAAACCCCAACAACTCCATTCATCCATAGTCTTTTTCTCGTCAATTGAATCATTTGCATTTGTATGTTTACTGTTGTTTCTTGCATTCAAACCAACCACTTTTTCTTTACAAGTCTTACGATTTCAATTTGCACGAACAATAAGGCCTTCGAGTCTCTTGGGAAGAACGATATTGGGTTTACCAATTATATTACTTGAAACGATCTGGTACGCTTGCCAGTTTCCGTTAACAAATTTTTAGTGTCGTTGCCGGGGACTCGAGGTTTAAATTTTTCGAGTAGTGTAAATTGATTGAATTTGACTTGATTTTTTTCTTGTTTATTTTATTTTTGTTCTAATAAATATTTTCTAGGGTTTTGTGCACTCAATTCTACCAAAATGATTTCAACCACTGGTGGGAACCTCATTCAAACATGTATCAAAGCCAATTTGGGCAACATTCCTCTTCGCGAAAAGAAACGTTAGGGGAAGCTGGACAACGTTTACGACAGGAACTATTCTCTGTGCCAAAAGAAATGTTGGGGGAGGCTGAACAAGTTTTATGGCAAAAACTATTCTCTGTGTCAAAAGAAACGTTGGGGGAAGCACAACAACGTTTACGGTGGGAAGCTGAACAATGTCTTGGGCAAAAACAATCGTCTTTGCCAAGAGAAACGTTGCGGGAAGCTCAACAACGTTTATGGCAAAACCAACTCTCTTGCATGATGAAGTCTCTGGGTATTAGGGTTAATACTGAAGTTAACCCTAAAGAGGAAGGTCAAGTCACTATCTCTGAAAATGATAAGGTTGCTGAGGAGGAGAAGATAGAGGAAGATGAAACAGAAAGGTTGAGTAAGGGAGAGAAAGAGGATGAGAAAGAAAAGGCAGTGGTTGAGAAAAAAGAAAAAAAAAAGAAAAAATATGGGAAAATAAAGAAGAAAATAAGAAAAGAGAAAAAGAGAAAGTTGAGGGGGGAGATTAAGAAAAAGAGGAAGAGAGGAAAGAAGAAAAGATCATATGAAAAGCCCTCTCCTCATCAAAAGAAATATCATAGGAAAGAAAATAAGTTTAAGTTCTTTATTGAAATCTTCAAGAAATTGGAGATTAAAGTTCCTATGATTGATACATGGAAGCATGTGCTTGGTGTTCTCAATTTTATGAAGAAATTCAGCAGGAAGAAGAAAAAGAAAAGAATATCAAGCAAGGGGAGTATCTATCTGTTTTTATTTTTTTGTTTTTATATTTTTTGTTTTTATTTTTCTATTTTTATGTTTCTATTTTTATTTTTTATCTTTATAAAAAAACGATAAAATAAAATAAAATAAAATAATATCTTTTACAGTTTTTTATTTTTTGGGCTAATTCTGTGTTCTAGTGCAGTGTTCTTTAGTGTGTACAGGATAAAATTTTTACTAGGAGCACAAGATAATCAGGAGACAGATAAGGAAGGAGAATTGGGTCACCAACACCCTGATGTGAAAAGTGACAAACCCAAACCTGGCACACCAAGTGAAATTCAAGAATAGGTTATAGGTTGTCAAGACTATTAAAACACACAAAGCTTTTAAAGTTGGTGATAAGGAGAATATTAACACCTACTGATGGGTGTTTGAGCTTTACCAGGTCAAGCTAATGGCGTTAAAAGAGCGCTTACTAGGAGGCACCCCAATGGTCCTAGAACAATAGTTTTGTACTTTAAATTTTGTAATCTTGGTACAGGAAGGTACACCTACTGAAAGGTGTTGGAAAGATATGCACTTACTGATAAGTGCTAAGAAGGTTTGGGTCAGGCTCGTGACGTTAAACAAGCGCTATTGGGAGGCAACCCAGGTTTTATCTTTCTTTTTCCTTTGTAATTTTGATTTTTAGTATAGGAACATTTTATTTTTGTGTCTGTGCTTGGCTTGTACACTGATTCTGATGGTGGTTTCATTTTATAAAATGCATGATGAGTCTATTTGATGATGATGTGATGTGAATGATAATTGTGTTGTGTTGCATGTTGATATTCAAGTTCACTAGCAACGTGAATATATGTGTGATGAATTATGATTGTGGTTATGATGCTAAGTAAGGTGTATAAATGAATGATGTGTGAGAAAGCATGTTGCGTAAGGTATTGAGCTCTAGAGTTTTTATTGTTGTATGTATTGTTCACTGGAAAACATGAGTGATATTGCCTTAATCTTGATGATTGATTGAATTGCATGTGAATGTCATATGATCAAGGCCATTTTTGAAAACCCTTCTCTAGCCAAACCTTTCACCCAAAGTGCTTGAGATATTATACCCTTTTTGAACCTTAGCCTTAAACATGATGAGAACCTTTGATTTGAAATTCTTTACCTTGAGTTAGGTTGAGTTTAACTGTATGTGTTGACAAGGTTCAAGTTTGGGGTTGTATGGGGGAGATTGAAAGGCAATTGAGAAGCATTGAGCTCAAATGTGGAGAAAGAAAAATGCATGAGAAAAAGAAAAGAGAAGAAGAAAAGCATGAAGATGAGCTCAATGTAAAAATAAAAGAAAAGGGAAGAAGTTAGGAATAAGTGAGATTGGTGAGGTAGAGAGTTGTGCTTAAACTTTGAATATTTTTGTAGCTCTCTTAACTCAAGGATTTTGCATTCTAGAAAAACCAATTTTTCTTGTTAGCCCAGTCTCAATACAAGCCTTAGAAAAGTCCTTATGATGGCATCTGCATGTGAAGAATTTGATTGTTTGAGATCAATGGCAATTTGTTTCATGTGACTTGTGAATAATAAAGAGTTGGAGTGTCACCTTAAACACTTGAGTGATTGAGTGAAACACTTGCTTGGTGAGAATTGATAAATTTCATGCTTACATCTTTGCTTAGTGGATTGGTCATTCATAAAGTGTAACATCTATTGAGGAATATGTGATGATGTGAACTGAATTGAGTTGAAAGCATGCATGCATTTTGATTTGATTTCAATGAAAATTTGAAATTGAGCAGTTCTTGTCATGAATTTATGAGTGTTGAATTATTGGATGAAAAAGTAGAACGCCAAGTTTTGTTTTGTTTGCTTGAGGACAAACAAAATTCTAAGTTTGGGGTTGCGCTAACTGTTGAAAAACAATTATTTTCATGTTTCATTTGAGATCAATATACACCCTTCCAAGGCTTAGAATGAGCTTAGAATCCAGCAAAACACGATAGTTGAGTTAGTTGAGAGTCAAAAGCTATTTTTAGCGATATTATGCTTGTTTTGCATTGTTTTGCAGCATTTTTGATAAAGATGAAGAATGGGATTGAAGATGGAAGGTCTTAGCCCCAAGAAAGATGAAGAAACATGAAGAAAGAAGAGTCTAGTAACCCCCAGCGCCCAAAATCCAACGTTGGGCGGCCAAATGCGAGGGGGAGCCACTATCTCGCGCCCTGGCGGTGTAGCCAGGTAGTTTTGCGATTAAAGGCAAACCGCCGGGCAGCGCAATTCACCGTCGGGCGGTGGCGCGATTATGGGCAAACCGTCGAGCGGCATAAGTGTGACGTCGGGCGGTTGTCTGCTGGGCTTGGGCTTGATTCTTGTGACACTCCTTAGTTATAAATAGCCCTATTGCGACTTCAGATGGATTCTTTTGACAGAAGAGGGCGGCCAGACCTAATTTTCACTCCTTGGAGAAGATCTCTTGGATGCTCAAGCTCCGTTTTATCCAATCTAGGGTTTGTTTTTCCATTCTTCCATCATTTTTGATCTAGTTTCACCATGACAATGGTGAACTAAACCCTTTTGTTGTTGGGGAACAATATAATCTTTTGAAACTCTCTTTTATTGAAACTCTTATTTATTTATATGCTTGTCGTATGCTTTGATTATCAATTGTTGGGTTTCTCTTCTACGCTTAAAGCTTTTATCGTTTAACTCCTTCGATAATCGTTGTTTGTCTTTATTGATACGGGTACGTACGGTACTATCATGAACTGGAGGAAATTCCTTGATTAAGCAATACCACCTAAGGATATGGGGGTAGGACGATCAATTGTTTTCGCTTCCGTTTATAATGCATTATTAATTACTAGGGGAGGCTAGGGATAGCAAGCCAGTAATTAGTAATAGGCTCTTTTCGCCGAGGGATCGAGTTAAGAGTAGACTAAGAAAGTTTGCATGACAATTAGATAACAAAGATAATTAAATAAGAGGAGTAGATAAAAGAGAGTGGATAAGATGAAATTGTAAACCCCAACAACTCCATTCATCCATAGTCTTTTTCTCGTTAATTGAATCATTTGCATTTGCATGTTTACTGTTGTTTCTTGCATTCAAACCAATCACTTTTTCTTTACAAGTCTTACGATTTCAATTTGCACAAACAATAAGGCCTTCGAGTCTCTTGGGAAGAACAATATTGGGTTTACCAATTATATTACTTGAAACAATCTGGTACGCTTGCTAGTTTCCTTTAACAGCATGCAGTCCTCCATTTTCCTCCATTTCTTTTTTAATCTACTAAGAAGGTTAGCTTGTTTGTTGAAAACTTTTATTGTATGCATGTTATTGTCTTTTGTGTATGCATGTTATTGGCTTTTGCGTTTACATGTTTTTGGGTTTTAGGTATGCATGTATTATTGGCTTTTGAATATGCATGTGATAAAGTTTAGTTGTGTTATTATAATTGGCATGTTAGATATCAAATCATTTAGTGAAACTTAGTTCCCGTTTGAAATTTAAAACAAAGGATTAATCTTTTAATCGTTTGTATTAAATTTTGAATTGTCTGATTAGACAGTTTGGGAAAATTATTTTTCATAAATTTGCTATAACATGTACGTTGGAGTTTATGCATAAGATTGATAAAATTTTGGTTCAGTATTTGTGTTGTTCTCCGGAAGCATATTTGATTGTGGTCATCCTTGACTACTCTCATTTCGTGTATTTCGGAGACAAATGCGAAATGCTGCCAAAATCCTATAAAATTTATGATGTAGTCTTCTTTGCATGGGCCTAACCTTGTGAGAGTTAAAACATTGAAACTGATGGAGTATGTTACGAAAATAGTATGGATCGAAGCTGCATGAATGAACGTCGCATAAGTGAAGAATATGAGAAGGGTGTTTCGGTGTTCTTGCAATATGTTCAAGAAAATGCAAAGTCTGTGAATGGGACATATTTTTGTCCTTGTGTTCATTGTCTTAATCAAATACGGCAAGACTTAGGCAATATGCATGACCATCTACCTATTCATGTTCGAGATAATCGGAACTTATACCGTTTGGACTTGGCATGAAGAAGTATTGGGTCATCCTACCACGTCACGAGAGAATTATGTGGAAGAAAGTGATCATTTAGAGGACATGATACGTGATGTTGGTGAAGATAATTTTGGAAGAACTAATTTGTATGATTCTCTTATAAATGATTCAGAGCAACTGTTGTACCCAGGATGCTCGAACTTTACACATATGTCTGCAACTTTAAAGTTGTTTAGTTTAAAAGCAAGGAATGGATGGACCGATAAAAGTTTTACTGAGTTGTTGGAGTTGTTGAAGGAGATGCTTCCAAAAAATAATACTCTACCTATTCGTAATTACGAGGCCAAAATTTTTTTATGTCTAATGGGTCTTGAATATAAAAAGATAAAGGATTGTCCCAATGATTGTGTTTTGTACACAAAGGAGCTTGGTTTGCTAAAGTATTGTCCAACATGTGGTGCATCCCGTTTTAAAGAGAAATCTGACAGAAACACTGGTGATGAAGGTAATGATGATGTAACTGCTAAGGTGATGTGGTATTTGCCTATAATACCTAGGTTGAAACGTATATTCTCTGTTAAAGAAGATGCAAAGAACCTTAAATGGCACATTGTCGGAAGAAAGTGCGATAATTTTCTTCGACACCCAGTTGATTCACCACAATGGAAGAAGATCGATGAAACATTTCCATAATTTGGTGCAGATCCAAGAAACTTAAGATTTGCACTTGCAACTGATGGTATGAATCCTTATGGGAATTTAAGTAGCAAACATAGTTTATGGCCAGTTATGTTGATGATATACAATCTTTTTCCTTTGTTATGCATGAAGAGAAAATATGTGATGTTGTCCATGATAATATCAGGTCCTAGACAACCTAGCAATGACATTGATGTTTACTTGAAACCTTTAATTGATGCTTTTTGAAATTGTTGTGGGAAGAAAGTGTCGAAATGTTTGATTCAGATGTTCAAGAAAACTTCCGTTTGCATGCAATTTTTACATGCGGATCAAGTTTGGGTATCACACTATTCATGCCCGATCTGACCCGTTGTTATCCCTATCCACTACCCGCACAAAATAAAAATAAAAATAAAAATTCAATTTATATTTTATTAAGTTAAATTTAATTAAAATTAACATTAATTTATATTTTACAAGGTTAAATTTAATTAAAATTGTATTATATAAAGTATACCAATCAGAATTAATTGTCATTTATGAACAATTAACAGGTATTAATAGGTCAGATTATCTTATACTTTACAAAATATACGGTATTGATTATTGAGTTTGATCGCCTAAAAATATATTGCATTAATGGTTAATCAATGGCCTTGCCTGCCAGAGGCCCTATAAATATAAGTACAATCATCCTCTTCTATCCTAATAAAATATAGACCTCTTTATGTCTGACTTGAGCGTCAAAATGTCTTCTGCACGTCAACAACCCATCGGAGTAGATGGCATTCTCGGGGAGGACCGACCCTCCCTCGGACCAATTCAACCGAAACAAAAATTAAATTTTAATTTATATTTAATTTAATTTATATTATATTTTATATATTTTTTGTAATTATATTTAAATTTTATTTTAATAATTAAAAAATATATATTATTTTAAATATTTGCGAGTATCCGCAGATTTTAAAATATCAGCGAATATTTTTTAAGCGGATATCCTTGCAGGTAACGGGTCGGGTAGTGGATGAATTTTCTTTTCTCAGATCGGGTTGCGGGTAAGCACTATCCGTATCCGAGCCAACCCGTTGTCATCCCTAGTCCAACAATTAAATTATTAGAAATTTAAAATATATATATATTTACTTATATTTAGTATTTAGTAGTAGTTAATACAATTTATTAACTATAAAATAAAATATAATTAAGATTTAAAAATAATGAATACAATTCATTAATTCCAAGACAATGTAATTACACGTGACAAAATATAAGGATAAATCAAAACCAAAACTCAGTTACAATTTAAGACTAAATTCAAACCAATTCTATTTCAAATGTTACACAAATGTAGAACTATTTTAATTGTTAAAAACATAGAAAAAATAAAAATAAATATAAAAGAGAGAGAAGAAAACATTTAATTCTGTTTTCGCAAAATTAGAACTCGTGTTTGCTTTTGATTCATTTTTATTGGCAAACTTATAAAATAAATTAATAAAATTCTCTTAATTTAAATCTATTTATTTTTAAAATTTGAGATATAATATATAAAATAGATTAATATAATTTTTTTAATCTAAATCCATTCATTTTTTAAATTTAAAACTATATAAAAAGTATACAAAAAAAATTCCAATTTTATTTTACAACACGAACTAAAAGCATTTTTAACTATTTATTTAGTGAGAGCAACCTATACATCCTTTCTTTGTCTTATTTCTTACATTAATTTAATTACAAATGTTAACTTTGAAACCCAATTAAGTTCCCAACAATTAAAAGAATGCAAAATATGAAAAATGATTAATGTACCGGTCACCCGGTCCGGCTTAAGGCCGATCCGAAGCGGCACCAGGCGTAATACCGACGGACTCAAGAATAATAAAATTAGGCAATGGCCGACCGGTCGTACCCGGAGGCCCCCAAGGTAATATAACTTTAATAGGAGTTTAACGTATTTTGGGCCTTGATCAAAGTGTCATTGGGCCGTGATTAGTAGAACCTTAATCACGGGCCCAAAACTGACATTATAAATAGAAGTCAACAGTAAGAGGTAGGAAACTTAAATTGAATAGCATTTAATACTGCGAGTTTAAGACCGACCGTACTTGATTCTAACTTGAGCGTCGGAGTATCATTAAAAGATAGCCGACCGACCCAAGCGGAAGAGACAGACTGTGGATGGACGGACCCGACCGGACGGTTTGGAACATCGTGAAGTAAATGCGTAGGTAAGTGTGACCGGACCCATTACCGAAACATTTTGGCGCCCACCGTGGGGCTTGAGGACAAAAACCAATGGTGACCACGAGAACCACTAACGCTGACGAGCAAGGTGAGATGATGAGGATGTTGGAGAGACGCTTGGAAGAGAGATGAGGAAGCAGCATGAGGAGGAAATGACGGCGGTTAGGGCGGAGTGCGCGGCACAGATCACCAGGGCCATTGCTGCCCGGGGTGAGGAGGGCGTGGAGAATAGGAGGCAGGAGAAGACAGTGATTGGCACGGGGGACGAGGGAGAGCACAGTAGCGCCTCAACCCATGAGGGGGAGAAACAGGAGAAGGTGGCGGGGGACAAGGACGAAAAGGTGTTGTCGATAAGGGTCGAGGGACCGACCGTTCCTGTCCCTTTCGTCCAGGCTATAATGGATGTGCACATCTCCGAACAATTCGTCCCGCCTCAATTCAAGATGTACGACGGTACCACCGACCCGGACGCCCATGTCAAGTCTTTCACTAACGCCATGTCATTCCGCACCGGGTGTGATGATGCCGTCTGGTGCCGGGCCTTCTCTCTCTCCTTAGAAGGGGAAGCTTTAGAGTGGTTCAATGCATTGCCGACCGGTTGCATAGCCAGTTTCAAGGGGCTGGAGGCTATGTTTAAGAAGCAGTTTGCTGCATGTATAGCTAGGGACATCACTGTTGTCGACCTGATGAACCTCAAGCAGGGAAAGGAGGAGCCGTTGAAAACCTTTATGGACCGGTACCAAAAAACCGTCCGAAGGGTTAAAGGATTGACTCTGGAACTGACATTGCAACATATCATGCCGGCCTTAAGGCCCGGTCCCTTCAAAGAAAGTGTGTGTCGGACGCCACCTAAGACCATGGAGGAGTTGCGCGAACGGGCGGCAGACGAAATTAGGGTGGAGGAAATGAAGCAAAGTTACCGAAAGGCGCTTCAGGAGGTTAAGGGGGAGAGGAGCGAGGGGAAGAGGACGGAGAACCAGACCCATCGGGCCGGGGGCCCCCGACCTAGGGACGGTCCCCGGGGGACCTTGTTTTCAGCAGTACACAGCACTGAACGCCCCCCGGGCTCAAATCTTCCACGAAGCTTTGAACACCCAGCTGTTGTAGGCGCTGCAGAAACGGCCGACGCCGCTTAATGCAGATGCTACTAAGCACTGTTTGTACCACCAAAATTTGGGTCATGACACGGAGGACTGCGTCACCCTAAAGGACAAGATCGAGGAGTTGATTCGTGCGGGGCAACTGTTGAAGTACGTGAAAACGTATCGGCCGGTTCGATCACCCGTCCAGGAGAGAAGCCCTCGGAGGGCGAGTGCTCGACGGAGGGAGGATAGGAGGGGTGCCCATAACTGGGACTCGCAGTACCGGCGGCAGGAGCACCCTCGTGATGACAGGAGGCGAAGCCGGAGTCGAGGAGGAGGAAACGACCGTCCTCTGAGAGGAATGATCAACACCATCTCTGGTGGGTTTGCCGGCGGGGGTTCCTCATCCAACGCGCGCAAAAGACACATCCGTGCGCTACGGTCGGTTCACGCCGTCGACGCCCCCAGAAGGACGATGCCACCCATCATTTTCACGGATGATGATTTCCATGCGCCCGACCCAGAGCAAGACGACCCTATGGTGATAACCGCCGAGATCGCGCGGTATGGGGTCAAGAAGGTACTGGTTGACCAAGGAAGCTTTGTCAACATCCTTTATTGGAAAACTTTCCAACAGATGGACATATCGGAGGACCTGATTGTGCCGTATAATGAGCAAATAGTTGGGTTTGCGGGAGAAAGGGTAGACACAAGGGGTTACGTAGATTTGCTTACCCGGTTGGGAACCGGCCGGGAAGGGGACGAGAGAAGGGTGAGATATCTACTGGTGGAGGCAAATACGTCATACAACATCCTCCTTGGACGACCCTGTCTCAACGCCTTTGGGGCTATCATATTGACCCCACACCTGACGCTAAAGTACCCCGACCACCAGAAAACTATACGCACGGTCAGAGCCGACCAGAAGACAACCAGGGAGTGTTATGCATCTGGATTGAAACTATACCCGAGGGAGGAAAGGAGGAAGGTCCACCGCTCTGAGGTAGCTATGGCCGACCTGGACCCCAGGACAAATACGGAGGATTGGCTGGAGCCGATAGGTGAAACCAAGCCGATAATCATAGGCAAGGATTCGAACCAAACAACGGCGATCGCCAACGGCCTGGAGGCCGAGGTGGAGGAGCGGCTTAGAAACGTCATCTGGCACAACAGAGATTTATTCGCTTGGATAGCGGCCGACATGCTTGGGATTCATCCCTCGGTGGCATCCCATAAACTGTCGTTATTCAAAGAAGCCCAGCCGGTGTCCCAGAAGAAGCGGCGGCTACGCGAAGAGAAGAGGAGGGCGATCGAGGAGGAAGTCGGGAAGCTGAGGGAAGCGGGATTCATCCTGGAGGTAACGTACACCACGTGGTTGGCCAACGTCGTGATGGTCAAGAAGTCGAACGGCAAATGGAGGATGTGTACGGATTACACTGACCTTAACAAGGCCTGTCCCAAGGATTCTCATCCTTTGCCTAGCACCGACGCCCTTGTCGATGGGGCTTCCGGCCACAAAATTTTGAGTTTCTTAGACGCCTACTCGGGATACAACCAGATGCCGATGTACGCGCCCGACCGGGAGAAGACGGCCTTCATCACCGAAAGGGCCAGTTATTGTTATGAGGTCATGCCTTTCGGGTTGAAGAATGTCGGGGCTCTATTAGCGGTTGATGGACAAAATCTTTGCCAACCAGATCGGTCGATGCTTGGACGTGTACATAGACGATATGGTAGTGCGGTCAGCAGAAGCAGAGGCACATATACAAGATCTGGAAGAAGTTTTTGTGCAGGTCAGAAAGTACGGAATGCGCCTTAACCCGGCCAAATGCACTTTTGGGGTACCGGCCGGTAAGTTCTTGGGATTCATGCTGACGTCACGAGGAATCGAGGCCAACCCAGACAAGTGCGACGCCATTATTACCATGAAGAGCCCGACCAATTTAAAGGAGGTCCAGCGGCTGGTCGGTCGGTTGACGACCCTCTCGCGTTTTATTCCCAAAATGGCCGAACGAGTGCGCCCCGTGTTGCGAAAGTTAAAAAAGGGGAATTCCTGCAACTGGGACGACGAGTGTGAGCAAGCGTTCCGGGACGTCAAACTGATACTCCAGAACCCTCCGGTCATGAACCGACCTTTGCCGGGAGAAGAACTGGAAGTGTACTTGGGGGCATCGAATTCGGCTGTAAGTGTCGCCTTACTTCAAGGCGGCCGTGAGCCCAGGCTAGTATATTTCGTCAGCCGTGCGCTGCTGGATGCCGAAACCCGCTACCATCAGGTCGAGAAAGTAGCTTTGGCTCTCCTCCACGCGGCAAGAAGGTTAAGGCCTTACTTCCAAAGCCACCAAGTGGTGGTTAAGACCGACCACCCCATATCCAAGATTCTGAGAATGGTCGGTTGGGCGGTTGAATTGTCTGAATTTGGACTTAGGTACGAGCCTAGGGGGTCGGTCAAGGGCCAACACCTAGCGGACTTTGCCGCCGAGTTACCGTTGGGAGGTAGTGAAGAATGGTGTCTGTTCGTGGATGGAGCGTCCGGACGAACGGTTAGCGGAGCCGGGGTAGTGCTGGAAGGGCCTAACGGATTCCTCCTCGAGCATTCTTTGGTGTTCAAGTTCAAGGTCTCCAACAACCAGGCCGAGTACGAGGCCTTAATAGCCGGGTTAGAACTGGCCCGTGACATGGGCGCGAGAAGGGTGACGTGTCGGACCGATTCCCAGTTGGTGGTCGGCCAGATGAATGGGAATTTCCAAGTAAGGGAGGAGAACCTACTTCAATATTTCAACAGGGCGACGGCCTTAGCCCGAGAGTTCGAGGACATTCGAATTCAGCACATCCCCCGGGAACAGAACGCCCGGGAAGACGTCCTCTCCAAGCTTAGTTCAGGGAAAGAAAAGGGCCAACTCACTACCATCATAAGGCAAGTCTTGCTCCAGCCGTCCATCGAATGCCACGCTATAACAGCAAGCGACGAGACAGACTAGAGGACAAAGATTCAGGAACTGATGAAGGCTCAGGACGATGGTTTGGCGTTATCTGTCGCCCATACCAAAAAGATTGCGCGGTTCGTAATCATCGGGAGAGACTTATACTGGCGCGGTTACTCCACGCCGTTGCTTAAGTGCCTTGGCGCAGAGGAGGCTCATTACGTGATGAACGAGCTTCACCACGATATATGTGGATTTCACACTGGCCGGAGGGCCCTTAAGGGGCGTATACTCAGGGCCGGCTATTTTTGGCCGAACATAGAGGAAGACGCCAAAGTCTTCGTTCAAAAGTGCGTAGGATGCCAGGCTCACGCCAACAACCCGCGCGCACCACCACACGAGTTACACTCAATTGTATCCCCATGGCCTTTCGCCCAGTGGGGAATGGACATTGTCGGTCCATTCCCACCCGGCCAGGCTCAAAAGAAGTTTCTCCCGGTCGCCATCGATTACTTCACAAAATGGGCGGAGGCCAAGCCGCTCGCAACGATCACATTGGCCCAAGTACAGAAGTTCTGTTGGAGGTTGATTTGTCGGTTCGGCTTGCCACGAACCATCGTGACTGATAACGGCCGACAGTTTATCGACCGGAAGCTGAAACTTTTCTTCCAAAATCTGGGCATCAAACACACCACTACTTCGGTGGAGCACCCGCAGACGAACGGTCAGGCCGAAACCGTGAACAAAGTCATTGTTCTGGAGTTGAAAAAACGTTTAGGAGAGAAAAAGACGGCGTGGGTAGAAGAGCTGCCCGAGATCCTCTGGGCGTACCGATGCACGCCACACGGCACCACCGAGGAAACACCGTTCAACCTAACTTATGGGACCGATGTCATGCTGCCGGTTGAGTTAGGAGAGTCGTCCCTGAGGCGGAAGATGGAGGATATACACTTGAATGACCAAGAACTCATAGTGGAATTGGAAACTCTGGACGAGCGAAGAGGTCGGGCGGCTTTAAGAGCGGAAGCTTGCCGACGTATGGTGGAACGGCGGTATAACACGAAGGTACGGCCCAAAAATTTTAACGACGGGGACATGGTATGGCGGAAGACCGGGGAGGCTAGGAAGAACACATCCCACGGCAAGCTGGCGGCAAAATGGGAAGGCCCTTTCCGGATCACAGAAGCATTGGGGAATGGTGCCTACCGTTTGAGTAGACCGGACGGACGGCCCGTACCGAACACATGGAATGCCTCTCACTTAAAATTTTATTTCAGTTAAAGACTTATGTACTCACATGTTTTAAATAATGAAATTCGCAACGCAACAATTCTCCCAAGTCAATTCGGATTAACGACTGACACTAACAACTTGCCGAGGCATGGGGACCATCCTATCGCCTTGGCCTAGAGGCGACCGCCCAAAGGTCACGCAGATTCAGGTCGAGGAACGGATTTATCCTCTCGACCTGGCCGGGGTGGTGAACGGCAATGCCCTGCTGCCGCGACTTGCGAAGTCCAGGTCGAGGAACGAAACTGTCCTCTCGACCTAGCCGGGGTGGTGAACGGCTATGCCCTGTCGCCCGACTTGCGAAAGCAAAATCGAGGAATGGAATTATCCTCTCGAGTTGGCCGGGGTGGTGAACGGCAATGCCCAGCCGCCCTGACTCGCGAAATTCAGGTCGAGAAACGGAATTGTCTTCTCGACCCGGCCGGGGCGGTGAACGGCTATGCCCTGCCGCCCCGACTTGTGAAATCAAGGCCGAAGAATAGAATTGTCCTCTCGATCCGGGCAGGGTAAATGAAAACCAGTAAACGAGAATGTGATTTAAAGACGACATGACTTAGAGAAAAAAGAATCAAAATGTTCATTGCATTAAAAGTAAAAAGGGGACAGATGTACATTGATCCGGCGGCCACAAAATACGCCGGTCAGTCTAACAAAAACAATCACCAAAAAGCAAAAAATAATCCCCACCCCTTTTGTTCCCCAGCCTAACCCTATTGGCTGGCGTTATCACCATCATCTTCGCCGGCATCATTTTCGGCTACCCCGCCTTCTCCCCCCGTGGCCTCGTTCGCATCGGCCGGAGTAGGAACGGGCATCATCACCCCGTCAAAAATATCCTGGGCAATATCAAAACCGGCCGCCAGGGGGTCGATTTTCAGCAAATAGGCCACCTGACGAAGGGCCTTGTTAAAACCCTCTTCATGTTCAATCTGAACATTAGCACTGAGAATTTTGATGGAGTTATTGGCCGAGGCTTCCTCTTCGGTCAGCTGGGCGATCTCCTCTTTCTGCTTCAGCTCCCTCCCTTCCGCCTCCTGGAGGGACGTCTTCAGCTGCTCGTTATCCTCGGTCACTTCCGAGAATCTTGTCCGAAGGCCGGTTAGTTGTTTGGTAAGAGTGGCCACCTCTATACAGGCGCTCTCATAATCCTTGGTCAAGGTCGTCTGTGCCTCTTTGCACTTCGAGTGCTCCAAGTCCAGCGCGGCCAGCTCCGTCCGAACATCTTCGGTTTCCTTCTTCGAGGCCGCCAGTTCATGCTGGACCTCCTCGGCTCCTCGCCGATCGGCGAATCGGTTAAGATACCAATTCAACATGGCGCCGCGACAGTGAAACTCGAGGGCTGCCTTGGTAAGCTCTTTTTCAGAGAGAGATTCCACGATCTCCCTCTGAGCGGAACTCATCCGGAAATCTATCCGGTCACTGACGCCAAAGGCAGCGTCAAGCAGGCCCCCAGTTAACGGGCGAGGATCACTGCCCTCTCGCCGACTCCTCTTAGAAGAAGATTATCTGGATTTCCTCTTCTTTTTGGAGGAAGGGTTGGTGTGAGCGGAAGGAGTGGCCTGAGCGGACGTACCGGCTTGTCCGATGGGAATGGCCTGCGCGGAAGGGATGGTGGCCGCCAGTGATGACTCAAGATCCACTACAGGGATTTGGTGGGCGGCCACCGTGGCCTTCAAGCCAGCGGCATCTGCAGACGGCGTGCGGGACTCGGCGGCCGTGTTTGCCCTACTAGAACCAGCCGGGCGGGATTCTCTTTTGGGGGAGGAGGAATAAAGCTTGTGCGGCGAGGAGTAGGAAGCGCCATCCTATCTGCAACAGGAAGGGAAATTTAGTTAAGTCGACAATGAACTTATAAGAATACGGGTAAAAATAGCATACCGAACGCCACGCGGGTAAAATCCTCGTGGCAAAGGCAGCCGACCAATCGTCGGGCTTGGAGACAGCGGGGAAGGTCATTGATGGTTTTCACGGCATCACGTTCGGCAGGGGTCATGTCATCAGTAGAAACAGCACAAACCCTGGCGGGGTTCTCGGTCCAATAATAAGGAAATAGAGGTGCGCCGGCGGCGTCACGAAACTGGGAACGTCCGGCCTCCTTTATTATCACTTTAAAAAAGCTCGTCTTGAACTTTTTGAATGAATCGGCATACGCTTTGAAAAGGCAAGCGTCTTGTACCGATGTCAGTGAGACCCATCCGTGTTTTGGTGGTGGCCGAACATGAAAATAGTGGAAAAATACATTAAGAGTGGGCTTGATGCCCAAAGCCGCACACATCACCATGAACGCTTGGATGCAGGCCCACCCGTTCGGGTGCAACTGGCAGGGGGCGACATTCAGGTGGCGGAGTACTGCCGCCTGGAAATTGGAAAAAGGAATCCGAGCGAACATCCTAGTAAATAAAAAGGTATATACATAAAAGAAACCCTCGACGCTTGACTCTTTCCCGTGGAAGACGCGCTCGTTAGGACGACAGACTCCGAGACGAATCAACCGGGCGTCCTCTTCGTCCCGAACCACGAATGACTGATTAGACCATGCCAATAAGTCTTTTCGGCTTCTAATATCGGTTTCGTGGGCCGCTACATCGGGTGATGCCCAAGCATACCCATTTATGGTCGGCCACCCCCCGACCGGGGTCGGATCCATTCCATCAACCACTACTCCGCCTTCGAGGAGAAAAAAGGTGACGCCGTGCCAAATCCGGTAGCCTCCCGACCGCGAGGAACCTGAATTCGCACTGGACGATGACCCCCCGCCACCGTTGGAGGAGCCCCCGCCGTCTCCACCTGCTGACCCTGTAAAGGAAGATAAGGAAACCGTAGCCATTTATTTACCTGAAGATAAAGAAATCTTTGAGAAAGCCGACGGGCAGAGTGGTAGAGAAGAGAGAAAGGTAAAAAATAACGAAGCAGTCCCCCCTATTTATAGTAAAATTTTTATAACCGCCCACGCATCTCCACCGTTGAAAGGAACCACGATCAAGGGCTCAGATTAAGGGACTCCTCCACTACCCGAGGCACTCGACCAATCGCAAAGCGACACGCGTTTTCCCGCCTAAAGTACGAAACCATTTTAAACCCAACGGCAACTAGTTGCCTAGGGCTTGGGGGGCTTGATGTACCGGTCACCCGGTCCGGCTTAAGGCCGACCCGAAGCGGCACCCGGCGTAATACCGACGGCCTCAAGAATAATAAAATTAGGCAATGGTCGACCGGTCATACCCGGAGGCCCCCAAGGTAATATAACTTTAATAGGAGTTTAACGTATTTTGGGCCTTGATCAAAGTGTCATTGGGCCGTGATTAGTAGAACCTTAATCACGGGCCCAAAACTGACATTATAAATAGAAGTCAACAGTAAGAGGTAGGAAACTTAAATTGAATAGCATTTAATACTGCGAGTTTAAGACCGAACGTACTTGATTCTAACTTGAGCGTCGGAGTATCATTAACAGGTAGCCGACCGACCCAAGCGGAAGAGACAGACTGTGGACGGACGGACCCGACCGGACGGTTTGGAACATCGTGAAGTAAATGCGTAGGTAAGTATGACCGAACCCATTACCGAAACAATTAATAAAAATTTAAAATAACCATCAACATTTTCAAAGTAATTTTAGAAAAAGTTTATTTATTATTGTTTTCGCATAAGTTAGATTAATTTTTTTTTATTTCTCTTTTATTTTAAATTTAATAAATGAAGAACATTAGAAATAAGTAAACTAATAAAATTATATATTTAATACGATTTTAATTCATTAATTTATTTTAATTTTTATCGTTCCTAAACAAATACTTAGATTAAAAATTATTGATTAATACTTTAAACATTTTATTTTATATAATTAAAAACTATTATTATTATTTTAACATTTACTAAGAGAGATAATTGTTTGATATGTAGAACCAAAATCAATTAGGTGAAAGTCAATAATTATATTTATAGATTGTTGTTGTGATTTTGATTAATAAGAACATAATTACAATCAATTTAGAAATAATCACTTTTTATTTTAAATTATTTCTTATTAGAGATAATCCTTTGTATCATCACCGATCAATTATTTCATGTTTGCTTAGAGACAAATAGCTCACTCAAGTGGAAAGTATTGATTCTCCTGTCTATCACTAACCCGGTGGTGTACAAGAACATTAATTTTAACAAAATTTAAAATTTATACCGAAAGTGCAGATAGAGATTTCACAATAGCGTCCCGATATTTTGACACCATTAGTTTTAACACCAATTTGACATTATGACGTGGCAGCGTGCAATTGGTTGAACTTTTTCTTTTTAAAAAAATTTCAAAATTAGTTCAAAAGTTTGGATTAGATTTGAAAATCTGATTTCCGATTTTGTCCCTTGGCATTTTTAGTTTGAGAGAAACATTTTCATTCTTCATTTGTGCATTTCAGTGTGGTTGTCTCTTTCCGGTTTGTTTGAGGTCGTCGTTCTTGCCCATCGCCGACGGTATCGTCTTGGTTCCCTTGTTCGACGTCCTTGCCGTGTTCGCCATCGTTGTGCTTGCCCTTGTGTTGGTTTCTCCTTTGTTCGATCTTGGTGTGGTTGTGTCATTTCTTGGTTTGGAAATGGCAAGTTCTTCAATGAAGGTAAGCGCCATCATTGTTTTGTTTCGAAACGGTCTATTTTTGTATTTCCCCTTTTGTTTGAATTTCACAGTAGTATTTGTTTTAGGGTTTTGAACATTTGCGGTTGATGTGGTTGATGCAGTTGCGGAGGAAGGTGGACCGAGTGTGGGACGTGAAGATCCTTCCTTCTCCCCGAGAGGCATTTCCTCGGAAGGCATTTCATCTAGAGCGATGTCCACTGATGCAGCTGCATTGAAGACTTATGTCAGGAAGGGTTCACGAACGCGGTTCAAGAGCAAAGCTCTTAAAAGTCCTTTTACTGGAACTTTAAGAATAAAAGATGTGTGATGTGTGACCTAGAGATATCTTCCCAGATTTTAAACATTCGTTTATGTTGAGAGATGTTGGTTTCTTGAAAGATTTGTATAGTAATTTCAATTTGCAATGAATGTTACATTAAACTTTAATTTTTTGACATGGTATTGAAGTTAATGGAATGAGTTGTGTGATTGATATTGGGAAATAATTTTACGATGCACTTGTTAAAAATTACACTTGACAAATATTATTGTTGATGTTGTACTTAATGTACGGAAGAAACAATGCATGCGGACATGCGAATATTGTTGATTACATTAACCTGGTTCATTGAAAAAGGGAGTTGTTTGTGATGATGTTGGGTTTAGGTTGTGTGTTGGGGGGTGGAGAACTGATTTTGGGGACCCCAAATTCCTTGGAGGAAGGTCTTATGTTAAGTGAAAGTGGTGGGATGAAGTTCTCGGTGAAGTGCAGTGAAAAAGGGTGTGGTAAACGTTTACAATGAGCTGGTAAACGTTTACGCGTGTGTTTTATCCATTCAGTACAGGACTTGAACCAACTCGTTGTAGTCAATATAATTACTTCCTATACGCAAGTTCGGGTGCCCAAACGTGATTCATCACACCCAAGACACACCTAAACAACAAAAACAGGACAAAACACTTCAAACTTTGCAAAAAATTTGACAATTCACAGAGTGGTCCCCTATGTACAAAAACCTGGCTCCTACAGTACAACTTTCTGTACAAAATCCCAATTTTATGAACATAAACGTTTACAGTGTTCTTGTAATCGATTACAATGGCCAAAAATCCCTAAACTTGATTACCAATGCATAATTTGGAAGGTCTTTGAGTCTAGATTCCAACAAAACAAGAATCAACTCATTTAGAGTTCGGTGGACAAAGTTATAGGCAAAACAACCAGCAAAGGTCAGAGTTGGCAGGAATATATAAAGCGTGAACTTGAAGGAATAAACTGTACCTACTGAGATGTCCAAAAATTGCAAATTAATTGTCATTGGAAAGGTTTTTGAGTCTAGTTTCTAATAAAAAAAGAATCACATCATTTGGAGGTCGGTAGGAAAAGTTATCATTAAAATAGCCAGCAAAGGTCAAAGTTGTACTAGAGGAGCCAAAAAAATTGACAATTCACATAGTGGTCCCCTATGTACAAAAAAATGGCTCCTACAGTACAACTTTATGTACAAAACCCCAATTTTGTGCGCGTAAACGTTTACGCAGTGCATTTTTTAGTGCACTTGATTCAGGACTTCAACCAACTACTTGTAATCAACATAATTGCTTCCTATATGCAAGTTGGGGTGCCCAAACGTGATTCATCACACCCAAGACACACCTAAACAAAAAAAACAAGACAAAACACTTCAAACTTTGCAAAAAATTTGACAATTCACAGAGTGGTCCCCTATGTACAAAAACCTGGCTCCTGCAGTACAACTTTCTGTACAAAACCCCAATTTTATGCGCGTAAACGTTTACAGTGTTCTTGTAATCGATTACAATGGCCAAAAATCCCTAACCTTGATTACCAATGCATAATTTGGAAGGTCTTTGAGTCTAGATTCCAACAAAACAAGAATCAACTCATTTGAAGTTCGGTGGAGAAAGTTATGGGCAAAACAACCAGCAAAGGTCAGAGTTGGCAGGAATATATAAAACGTGAACTTGAAGGAATAAACTGTACCTACTGGGATGTCCAAAAATTGCAAATTAATAGTAATTGGAAAGGTTTTTGAGTCTAGTTTCTAATAAAAAAAGAATCACATCATTTGGAGGTCGGTAGGAAAAGTTATCATTAAAATAGCCAGCAAAGGTCAAAGTTGTACTGCAGGAGCCAAAAAAATTGACAATTCACATAGTGGTCCCCTATGTACAAAAAAGTGGCTCCTACAGTACAACTTTATGTACAAAACCCCAATTTTGTGCGCGTAAACGTTTACGTACCTCCTGTAAACGTTTACCAGTGCATTTTTTAGTGCACTTGATTCAGGACTTCAACCAACTACTTGTAATCAACATAATTGCTTCCTATATGCAAGTTGGGGTACCCAAACGTGATTCATCACACCCAAGACACACCTAAACAACAAAAACAAGACAAAACGCTTCAAACTTTGCAAAAAATTTGACAATTCACAGAGTGGTCCCCTATGTACAAAAACCTGGCTCCTGCAGTACAACTTTCTGTACAAAACCCCAATTTTATGCGCGTAAACGTTTACAGTGTTCTTGTAATCGATTACAACGGCCAAAAATCCCTAAACTTGATTACCAATGCATAATTTGGAAGGTCTTTGAGTCTAGATTCCAACAAAAGAAGAATCAACTCATTTGGAGTTCGGTGGAGAAAGTTATGGGCAAAACAACTAGCAAAGGTCAGAGTTGGCAGGAATATATAAAGCGTGAACTTGAAGGAATAAACTGTACCTACTGGGATGTCCAAAAATTGCAAATTAATAGTCATTGAAAAGGTTTTTGAGGCTAGTTTCTAATAAAAAAAGAATCACATCATTTGGAGGTCGGTAGGAAAAGTTATCATTAAAATAGCCAGCAAAGGTCAAAGTTGTACTGCAGGAGTCAAAGTTACATGGGTTTTTGATTTTTTTGGTTTTAAGATGTGTGTTGGGTGTGGTGTGTTGATTTTGGGGACCCTAAATACCATTGAGGGAGGTCTCGTGTTCACAAAAAGTAGTTGGATGAAATCCAAAGTCAAGTGTCTTGAAAATGGGTGATGTAATCGTTTACCAATAGGTGGTAAACGTTTACGCGAGTCCTTTCTTGAATTTGTACAGAAAGTCCTTCACAAGGGACCACTTTTTTGTACATAGGGGACCAAGATGTCAAATTTTAACTTTTTGCAAACTTTGCATGGGGTTTTGATTTTTTTGGTTTTAAGATGTGTGTTGGGGGTGGTGAGTTGATTTTGGAGACCCCAAATACCATTGAGGAAGGTCTCGTGTTCACAAAAAGTAGTTGGATGAAATCTAAAGTCAAGTGCCTTGAAAATGGGTGGTGTAATCGTTTACCAATAGGTGGTAAACGTTTACGCGAGTCCTTTCTTGAATTTGTACAGAAAGTCCTTCACAAGGGACCACTTTTTTGTACACAGGGAACCAAGATGTCAAATTTTAACTTTTTGGCAAACTTTGCATGAGTTTTTGATTTTTTTGGTTTTAAGATGTGTGTTGGGGGTGATGAGTTGATTTTGGAAACCCCAAATACCATTAAGGAAGGTCTCGTGTTCACAAAACATAGCACTGTAAAAAGATTTTACCAACAAATCCACCTAAATCCATAGCACTCAACCCATAAAATTATAAAAATAGTTAATGGTCCTCTATGTTACAAAAAGTGGTCCCCCACGTTGGACTTTATGTACAAATCCTCATATTCTTGCTGGTAATCATTTACCATTCCATGTAAACGATTACCACTTCATATTTTGAACCAAAACAACTTCCACTTCAATGAGCTTATGCAAACTCCCAAGCATGGATGTTTTCCTCCTTCCTGGAATTCCCAAACATCACCTCCAACACTGGAAAAAGATTTTACCAACAAATCCACCTAAATCCATAGCACTCAACCCATAAAATTATAAAAACACTTAATGGTCCTCTACGTTACAAAAAGTGGTCCCCCACGTTGGACTTTATGTACAAATTCTCATATTCTTGCTGGTAATCGTTTACCATTCCATGTAAACGATTACCACTTCATATTTTGAACCAAAACAACTTCCACTTCAATGAAGTTCTGCAAATTCAAAGTTTCATCAGTGTAATCCTTTAGCAATCTATATTAAAATGACTTATTCTTATGGACGTTTCATTTATCATCAATACACATACAACAAATAAAAAGACATTGAAGATAATATCGATTGGATATAAATCGTATGGAATTCAACTAACAATAGCTATACATTTATCTTTGTTTGTAACACATATATCATTTTTGGTCAAAATACATATAAAATTTGTACATGTCTATTTAATCCTGCATAAACCCATATTCAGTTAAAGCTTCGAATATTCTAATGTTGTCCTTGTGTAGGATCCATTCCTTTACAAAGTTCTTTCTAATTTCACGCAACTCCGCCTGAAAGAAAAAATATTTTACTTTAGATTTAGTTAACAAAATAAACGAAAAATGGTAACAATCAAGTGCAAACTTACATTGCTATACTGTGGCATGCTCTTCCCATTGTCTAGGGTTCAACATTTGCACACACCAATAAAATGGGGTCATCCTAATACGTTCAACGTGACTTTCTTTCAGTAAGCTATTCATTTCAAGAATGGTTGTTGATTCCATGGACACACGCAGATGCCACTACAAATCATTAAAAAATACACAATAAATAATAACACTTAAAACATCATCCATACCAAATGTGCACATAATAGATAGACAATCTTACACTTTGTTTTGGGGATTTCATTCGACCTCCGCTCACAACATGCACAAAACAAGATTATTCTCAACATTGTTAGGGTTCACGAATCAACACAAAGTAAATGGACAAAAGTATGAAATATGGTCCACTTCCACTTACCAAAACACACGAACACCACAGAGGAACATTGCTTCAACGCCGACAATAAAACCTCAAACCGCCGCACAAAGGACGTCAACTTCCAAACAAAACACACACCAATAGTTCACGACAGTGATGACCGAAAGCAACGAGAGTGAAGAAAACGCACAACAAAGGGCTTCAATGTCAACAAAAACCCCAAAACAATTGTTGACCAAACCCAACACTACAGTGAAGACCAATGGTTGACGACATCAACAACACCCATTCATGAGAGATGGAAGACGACACACAAACATTAAAAGGTAACGAGAAAAATGCGAGAAAGACCCTAAACGAGAGTGAAGAAACCGCGAGGCTCAAAGATGAAATTGGAAAAAATGAGAGAGAAGAAGAAACCGGGAAACCAAATATTTGGTTTTTCACTTCCAATTTTGCCCTTCGTTCACCACTACAAAAGTCATTCTTTTTTATTTCAAATCAACCAACCACATTTTGACACCTGGCTAGTGTCAAAATGGTGTCAAAATGTGGTGTTGAAATATCATTTTGCTTCACAATATTATCTTATATTATTTTTTTAACATGTTTTAAGAATAACTTTAAACATAACACATATATATATATATATATATATATATATATATATATATATATAAAATATAGAGATTTAAAATCTTAAAAGCACATCAAGGTTGAAGACTTTTTAAAAGCTATTTTTCCTAAATAAATAAATAAAGTGGAACCTTTGTTGTAGAATTTTATTTTGACATGAAATAGAGAGATGATGTGTGAGAATAAGGAGATGAAATGTAGCACATAAGAGAAAAAAAAAAGGTTCTTATGAAAGAGAAAATAAGACATGAGAAGTGGGAAATAGAAGAGGAATGAAAATATGAGAGATAGTGAAAGAGAGTTATTTTATTTGAGTGAATATTGGATATAAGAATTAAGGATATTCTTATACTATACGAAAATAACCGCTATCATTTATCTGAAATACTATAGTTAACAGATAAAGCGGCATACACATATTGGTCCAACACATTTTTCTTGTGCTGATTTGTCGGGATGTTCGTTCATGCATGCTTGAAAACACCAACTAAATGAGCAGGTCCTCCTCTTAGGAGATCTGTCAGAGCCATTTCGCACATATTTGCTGCCACTCTCAATGGACCTTCTTTCTCAAACCCAATGGAAGCAACAACCAGCAAAACCATCACCACCAAACTCATGTTCTTCATCTTTACTTTCTCTCTCTCTCTAATTGCCTTCATCATCTCAATCTATGCATAACATATTTATATAACTCATTGCACGTTACAATTAATAAATAAATTCTTTCTTTAATATTTATCTATTAAGACCCCTAAAATTGATAACGTCTCTATAATAATTATAATAACAATAGATTTTCTTAATAAATATATATAGTAATAATAATTATAAATTTTATTTAATCAATTTTCAAAATATTTATATTTTTTTCACTTCACAGTCTCTTTCTCTCTCCGTCTCTAATGCCTTCCATATCTATCTCACTTTTTAATCATTTAATTTTTTCTATTTTAAACCAAGCAGTTCTTTAACTTTTTTTTTCTAGGAGTTTTGATTTTCTGTTTGTGTGATTGAAAAACTGAGTATTTAAATAAATGTTTTCTAAGCGTTATTTAATAAATGTTTTTTTATCTGTGATGTGATGAATTTGCATTAATGATAAATGGATATTTTTTTTGCTATATTGAATAGTATAGTGTGGTTAAAGTTAGACCCATCAATTTGATATTGAACTCTTTTGGCATGATTCTACTTTAGTATTTGAGACTGGAGAACTATAACATGTTTAGTCTAAGTTACTAATACAAATATGATATTTTATTGTGCTATTGGGTTGTTTTACTTTTTTTATTTTTGGTTAGTATAGTTGATGTAGTGAAACTTCGACTCTTTTAACAATTTGACACTTAATATGAAATTAATAATGTTTTGAACTAGACTTACGAATACCACTTTGGCCAATTGATTTCAGTGCAATCACTTCAAAATTAATATATATAGTTATATTTAATAGTAATTAACATAAGTTATTAACTATAAAAAAAAAAGTAATCAATAATTTAAAAATAATTAATAAAATAAGTTATCAATTGGCACTTGATATGGCATTAATAATGTTTTCAACCAGACTTACGAATACCACTTTGGCCAATTGATTTCAGTGCAATCACTTCAAAATTAAAATATATATATATATATATATATATATATATATATATATATATATATATATATATATATATATATGTATACATATACATATATGTATACATATATATATACAAATATATATATATATATATATATATATATATATATATATATGTATACATATATATATATATATATATATATGTATATATGTATATGTATATATATAGTTATATTTAATAAAAATTAATATAACTTATTAAGTATAAAAATTTTAATTATAAATTTTGTAGGTAGTATATTTCCAACGGTCAGTTACATCGAATGGTCTTTTTGGGCTAACAGTCCATTGCTTGGATCAAATTTTATTGAGCTCACGGCCATCGCATCAGATATATATCAAAACATATCCAAACAGAGATATGTCAATCCAAACAGAGATATATCAAACTGATATATCAAACGTATCAAATAATATCCAAACAGTGATATGTCAATCCAAACAGAATATATCAAACAGATATATCAAACGTATCAAATAATATCCAAACAGATATATATCAAAACATATCCAAACAGAGATATGTCAAGTAAGTTGATTTATATTCTATTGATCTTATATCAATCCAAAGCGTATAAATAATGGCTTGAGGACTCCAAACAAGGTACGTACTCACTCACGAAAACATTTAGCATACTCTCTGCTACAATGACATTATAATTCTTCCATTCAACGGACCCAAATTAAGTACTACGTTGCTTAGAATTGGGAGATTGAAAAATCATCTCAAACCTCTCTTTTTCTTTTCTATTGCAATTTTTGGATTATTATATAACCATTTTTCAATTTTCAATTTTACATAATTTTCCATTTATAGAAATAGATAGACTAGAAATAAAAATGACATCTCTTATCTCAATAACACCAAAGATAGGGATATGAAATGAATGGAATTAGTTTATGGATGTAATATAATGAAATAGAGCCAGTTTGAGGTTCCCTATGAAATGAGGCATGGAAGGGAGCCGCTGTGAAGAAATTTGACGAGTTACGAAGGAAACTTCGAGTTCCTATTGGTCATGGGTTGAGAACGGGAATTGAACTCTATTAGATCGAATTTCCCGTTGTTCCTCAGTAGCTCAGTGGTAGAGCGGTCGGCTGTTAACTGACTGGTCGTAGGTTCGAATCCTACTTGGGGAGATTGAATGGATTCCGAAATCTGTAATTCGGAATGAAAGGGTTTGTAATATATTACTACTGATGCCTAACTTGCGTCGGAGTGCCTATATAGGTACCTCCCCCTCTACAAAATATCTATCGAAACAAATTTAAAAATAATTAATACACTACAAAAATATCATATTTTACCAGAGGGTTATTTTCAGCGATTTTGGGAACCTCTTGCAAATTATGGTAGTTTCTTAAAATCGTAGTTCAATTACAAATTTTTTCTTTAAAAATATTATTAGGTTAGCGAGTTTTTTATTTTCCTTCGTTCTTTTAGTTCATTTCTTCTTCTCCACTCTCAGAAAGGAAAAACCTAATCGCGCCTCCGCTTTCTCTTCAAAACCCTAGAGCTTCATTACACCGTTACTTCACACCAATCCGAAATCAAGAAAAGCGATGGAGCCGGAAGACGAAGGCCGACGGGACCGATGTCCACTGCTCGCAGCAAAGCATTGGAGCGTCTCAAGGTCCGCCTCAACGGAGGACGTCAATTCTATGGCACTGGACACTCGTCAACAAACGCCACGAACAGGCACGCTCCTTCATAGTCGATGATGGAGGAATCAAATACCACTTTGGCCAATTGATTTCAGTGCAATCACTTCAAAATTAATATATATATATATATATATATATATATATATATATATATATATATATATATATATATATAGTTATATTTAATAAGAATTAATATAAGTTATTAACTACAAAAGAAATTAATTATAAATTTAAAAATAATTAATACAATTCATTAATTCCAAAGCAATGTAATTATACCTCACATTAAGAGAAAAATATAAGGATAAATCAAAATCAAAATTCAGTTCCAAAACATATATTTAAGACTAAAATCAAACCAATTTTACAAGAAAATTTTGGACTTTTGTGCAATTTTGAATAAAATAGAAAGGGCTTAAATGTAATTTTGGACAAGTTTAAATCTGTTAGATATTTTAAAAGATATTTTGAAGAGAATATATCTTAAGATATTTTATTTGATATTATTAAATAATTACCTTATTTAACTATATCAATAAATATCAAAAGATAATATTTGTCAAATCTTTTTTAATCTAGGACAGATATTATTAAATATTCTTAGAAACTCATTAAATCTGTTGAATATTTGAAAGATATTAGATATAAGATAAAAGATTTATCAACAGAATATTCAAAGTCCAAGCCCAATCAACCCTATATAAAGAGACATGGAGGAGGCAGAAATATACTTCTTTCATTCTCAGACTCCTCAAGCATACACTACTCCTCTCACTTTTATTTTACCATGTGTTTCACTCCATTCATGGAGAACTAAGCTTCTAGGGTTATTCCACTATAGTTTCATTATGGATTCTGAGGTTAAGTTGAATTAATGTATTTGTTTCTTTTGATTATTGATTTGAGTTATTCTTCTTCTATGTCTTTCATCTCTCAATCATATTAAAACAATTATTTTTGCATCATAAGGTGTTTGAATCTACATGCATATTAATTATATGAGTTCAAGGGTTTCTAGGTTTAATTAAGAATCTACTTTGATTGAATTTAGGAACTTTCATATGAATAAATGGGTTTTTGCTATCAATTGAGTATGTACTTTGATTGTTGGAAATAGTTTCAGCTATAATTAATTGAGAATTTACTTTGATTAATTAGCTTTTAATTTGGTTAAGAGATTTAACAATATACATGATTAAACACAATAGAATTTGATTTAGAATGTACCTTGGTTGGCGCTCGGTGCCTCAGGAAGGGTACCCAGGTGTTGATACGAGGCTTCAGTGTTTAGGGCCTCAGAAAGGGGTAGTCAGTCGTCCATGCGAGCCTTTAGCACTGAGGGCCCTAGAAAAGGGCGCTCAAGCGTCCTGTGATCTTCTGTAGCCTTCTTTTCTTGTGCTTTTTCAGTCCTGTATGAGTTCCAACTCCTAGGTACTTCAACTCCTCTTCCAAATCATTCTAATTTCCTACAAAATCAAGGGAATTATGATAAAAATCATAAGTTCTAAACTCAATTCTCTTTATCACAACTTAAAAAAAAAACAAGAGATTAAACAAGTTTCTAAGTCAAAAAGGGTTCATTTAGTATTAAAATAGAATCACCGATAACAGTGAATTCAACCGTTATCAACTGCCTCAGTTGGGACCTAAACCGTGGTAGTAGGATCTTTTTTATTTTTATTTTTTTTTCTTCTTTAACCAGCCTTTATGCTTCGGTTGTGGCCTGAACCGCTGCCATAGGGTGCTTTTTTGCCTCGATTATGGTTAGAACTGAGGCATATTCCCCTGTTTTTTTTTAAGAACAGGTTTGTATCTGCAACATTCCTAACTGTAGAAATAGACCTACATATAATTTTACAGCCAGAAATGTCCAAAACAATCCAGAAGTATAAATTTTGAATACAAATTATATTAAAACATAAATACATTCAATGTAATCATAAATCAACTTCTTAGAAGCATAAATCAATCCAATGTAATCATAAATCAACTTTGAAGCATAAATCAATCCAATGTACAAAGTTAAACTAATAATAATGTACAAAATCATAAAACTACTTACAAGCATAAACCTAGAACTTACTATATCATAATATCTACTACATACTTTTATATAATTGAATTAAATATTTAGTCAGCGCTTTCCTCACGAGTTTAAGTGAATTCTCTGGAATTGGAGTAGTCGTATTGAATCTCTACATAAAACACAATGATTTCAATTATTGTATATGAAATCTAAACTATAGAGAAAATAAAATTCAAACCTAAATATTACTCTTTCCCATCCACTAGTGTAATGTGCACGAATAATGGTCATCATCCAATGCATGACGTAGTAACCACACTCATATGACCCATTTGTCTATTACAATACAATATATCATCATAATTATAAAATGTTAAGTAACATTTTTTAATGGTACAAAATGTAACAAAGTATGGACTAAAATACCAAACCTTAAGGTTCACCCATGCAAGTTTTTTAGTTGTAGAAATAAATCTCCCAAACAACATCATATGTGTTGCAAGGGAAATATTAAAAAAATTGCTTTAGCATACATTTATATAATAAAGAAAGTTGAAAAATTAAGGTTCTTACCAATCTACTACATGCCTAAGAGGGTTGGGAGGAGACTTGTGCAATGAACAAAACTAGAGAGCAATGTTCTCCATTATAAAGATCACAAGTAGCTGCCAATAATGCCTGAAATTGCTAATAACTTAATTTTCATATACCAAAATTAATAAATGATACTTTAAAGTTAACAAACTTCACTTACCCAAGTATATAAGAGAGAAAATATATGTCCTTCCCCATTGCAAAACAGGTGGTGATGTATGCTTGGATATCATCAAATTTATTTCTTTCATGAGTCATATAGGGGTCAATGAACCCATATACATCATTGAACCCCATCTTGTTACTAACACCAAACATATACCTGAAATGGAGAAATGATCTTATATAAGTAATTTGATAAAAAAAGTAACAACATGGTGAATTAATCAACTATACATCATCAAATATTCCCACTCAATTTCACTTTCCTAACTTCTTTTTGTCTTAGGAAAATCAAAGTGGAAAAAATCTCAAAGGAATTCACTGACCCAAATATTCACGATGGCAAACCCAAAAACAAATTCACTTACCAAGCCAAGGAGGACCCCGACAGACGATTGTTGGGTCATCGACAAGTGTACCGGATCGTACAAGTAATATAAAATGATAAGACCAAGTATCATGTCCCAAGAGACTCTTGGCACTACACAGTCGTGTGATAACTCGATTAATTAAGACTTAAGAGAAACAAGATCATTGGTTTCAAATGCAATTGTAGAAAATTAAATATGAATGCAGTTTGATCAATTGAAGAGTAGGACAACGATGAACAGATGATGTTTGTAATATGAGATGAGTATGTTGTTGGGGTTAGATTTCACCAAGTTTACTCTCATGTATATAATAATTCTTCTTCTTTCATTAAAGTCAACGTCACTCACTAAATTACTTAAAACTCGATCCCTTGGCGAACAAAGCCTATCCTTGATTACTAGGTCACAATCCCTTTCATCCCCTAATAATCAAATCTGCATTTAGATTAGGAGCTTAAGACGACCAAGACTCATACTCCCATCCTTGAGAAATACTGCTCTTGGGAATAATTCTACAAAAACCTGAATTCTAAGGAACCTCCCAACTCTCATGCAATTCATACATCATGCTATGAATGAGTTAAATAAAGAAAGCATTGATCACAGAAAAATTACCCTAACAATTAACGAAAGAAGCATATATTATTAAGAATCAATTCAAATACATGAGAGTTCACAAGATTACATCATCCCCCAACAACAAATAGAAGTTAGTTCACCATAGACATGGTGAAACTAGATGAACAATGGAGAAGAATGAGATAGAGAAACCCTAAAAGTTGAAGATGGAAGCTCCCACATCCAAATCCTCCTCTAGAGAGTGAAAGAGTGTGTTGTTCCGCATCCTCTGCCAAAAGATACTAAACATAGGGCGTCTGGGTCCTTTAAATAGAGCGGAATCAAAATAGAAACAAGGCCCAGGCCCATCTCGCAGCGCTCAGTGCCCCACTTAGGGTGCCCAGGCATCCAACGACGAAGAAACTGGCGCTCAGCGCCCTTGGAAGGGCGCCCAAGCGTGACTTGCGGCACTTAATTAGCGCTCAGTGCTACTTTTTCTGCACATTCCATCGCTCAGCCCCAGAAACTGGCCCTCAGTCCCAACGGATTTTTTCAGCACTGCGTGTTTTTCTCTTTTTCTGCAGTTCTGCTCGCTCCTTGAGTTCCGACTCCTTCATATTTTGACTCCTCTTCCAAATCACTCCATTAACATACTAAAACAAGGGAGTTTACTCATAAAATCATTAAGTTCAACCTCAACTCTCTTATTCACACAACTTAATTGAAAACATGATTCCAAGCAAGTTTATAGTTGAATAGGGTGCATTCAGTATCAAAATTATATCACAGATAATGGTATTTTTAACCGTTATCAATGACGAAGAGTGTGGAATGACGAGGCTATAGCGGGGAGGCAGCGAAGGTTGTTGGTTGGCAACAGCGACGACTAGAGATCTTGTTCGAGAAAAGGAACGACGAAGGCGATGGTGGAGTGTGACCCTGTAGCGGCGGTGATGACAAACCGGCGACCCTATGACAGAGGCGATGATAGAGTGCTTGTATGCGAATGATGAGTGGTTATTTCTTGAACTATATTTAGTTTATTGCACTTAAATAAACCAGGGAATTTTGATAAAAAAAAACACCCTTTATGACTTAGAAACTAGCTTGAAATCATGCATTTTGTCTTAGTTAGGTTATAAGTGAGTCGAAGGTGGTTTTATAGGTATTATGATTAGTTTTCCTTGTTTTGACAGGACTTAATGAAAATTGGATGAAGGATAATGAAGTAAGAAGGAATTGGACTCAAGAAAAGATGGAAAAAGGCACAAATGAAGAATCACACCCAACACTGAGTGTCAGATCTACCGCTTAGCGCCGATTTCTTCAATTTGTACACTGCCAAATGCTTAAGCCCTAACGCTGAGGCGAAAAGATAGAATCGCGCCCACCGTTGAGCACCAGATCCAGCGCTGAGCGTTGGCCTCTTTAGTAAAAGCATTGTTAGACGCCTAGGCGTGAACACTGAGCGTCCCACTTGAATGTCGCACCTACCGTTGAGCGGTGAAACTAGCGCTGAGCGGTGAACCTAGCGCTGAGCGGTGAACATAGCGTTGAGTGCTGTACTTTAGGCTTGAGCCTGTTTTCTGTAATTTTTCACATTTTATAAATACATTAGTGCGACCCTTAGAGGTCATCTTTTGATAGAAAGAGGCACAAAAACACATTATCTCACTCCTTGGAGGAATATTTTGGATGCGGAAGCTCCAATCTATCAATGCTAGAGTTATCTCTTCGTATCTTTCATTCTTTTCATCTAGTTTCACCATGATTATGGTGAACTAAACCCCTTTTTGTTGGGGAAATGATGTAATCCTATTGAAACTCTCATGTATTGAAATTCTTACTTTAATTCATATGCTTTCTTTTATCAATTGTTAGAGTTTTTCCTCCATTATATTTGTATGCTTTGCTTAAGACATTAATCAATAGCATGATTTTTTGATTCTATCTATATGGACACGTATAGTTAAGTCTAGACATGAGGGAATTCTCTTGGTAGCAATATTGCCTAGACATAGGGATGAAAGGACCAATTACCTTAAGCTTCCGTGTGAATTATGTAATGAATGATCAATTATTAGGGAAACTAGACATAGTAAATTAGTAATTAGGATTAGACTCTGATCACCAAGATATTGGAATTAAGGGAAGTTAGAAAGTGACACTAACATTGATAAAGAAGTAGAATTGAGTAAAATATATAAATACATGAGAGTGGATTAGGATGAAATCATAAACCCCCAACAACACCATTCATCCATATAATTCAACTATCAACTGATCAATCTTTACATGCATTTTATTTTCAATCTTGCATTTAAAACCCTAATTTTTCATTTCATCAAGTCTTAAGAAATCAATTCACACGAACGTTTAGGCCTAAGAGTCCTTTGGGAAACGATACTCGGACTTACCGTTTTATTATTACTTGATACGATTCGGTACACTTGCCGAAGTGTTAACAAGTTTTTGGCGTCGTTCCGGGAAGTCGTGGTTTAACTATTCTAGTAGTGTGATTTTTGATTGAATTTGACTTGATTTTTGTTTTCCTTTTGTTTCTATTTTTGTTTATTTTTATATAAAAGTGGTTTTTAGGGTTTTGTTTCTTGTGTATGCAGGATATAATTCATACTAGGAGTAAGAAAAATCAACAACCTCTTCTTGAAGGTTTAAGTGCAATTCAAAGGAGAGGGAAAGTTTGAAGATCATCTAGATAATTATTCCCCTCTCCTGAGAGACTATTGCAACCCTCACTAGAAACATCCAACCAGAGCACAAAAGATATGGCTAAGGAGGAAGCTCTTCCTGTTAGACGCACTCTGGCGGATGCAACTCATGTGGTTGGGCCTCAACACCTCAACAACATTGCAAGGCCGAGGGTCAATGTATTGAATATGGAAGTTAAACCTGCGTTGATATATTTGGTGCAAAGCAACCAATTTAATGGACTGTCACACGAAAGTCCATATGATCATCTCACCACATTTCATGATATTTGTTATACGGTGAAGATCAATGGAGTTCCGGATGAAGCAAATAAGCTTAGCTTGTTTCCTTTCTCATTAGGAGGCAATGCTAAATTGTGGCTCAATTCTTTCCCGGAAGAAAGCTTTACAACTTGGGAGGCTGTGGTGGCAAAATTTCTGAGTAAATATTTTCCACAATCTAAGATCAACAAAGGTAAAATGGAAATTTCCTCTTTCAGGCAAGGCATGGAGGAAACCCTAGGCCAGGCATGGGACAAATTTAAAAGCTTGCTAAGGACTATTGAAGCTTATGCTAGATGCCTCAGCTGGAGGTAATATCAAGAGAAATACTACTAAAGAAGCCTATGAGTTGATAGAAAGCATGGCAGTTAATGAGAATGAAACTCATAGTGAAAAGGGCATGCCAATTCAAAAAAGGGGAATGCTTCAATTGCCTACTAAAGATGCCTTGCTTGCACATAACAAGCTTTTAACTCAACAACTAGAGAATCTAGCAAAAACTATTGCTCAACTGCCTAACGAATTGAAGAATGTTTCGTAGGTACAACAACAACTTTTTGATCGTTGTGGTGGTGACCATATTAATGGTCAATGTGTTTTTCCAGAGGAGGCCTAAGAAGAAGAAGCAAATTACATGGGCAATCAGTTTCAATATTGCCTAGGGAATTTCAATCAAGGTAATTACAACCAAGGTTGGAAGAATCACCTAAGCATTGGGCAAAATCAGAATAATCAAACCGAAAAAACTGGAGGTCAATTTAACAAACCACAACAACCACCACTATGGCAACAGGTATCTGTTTTGACTGAAAACTGACTAATCTTGATGAGAAGTTCGACAAATTCTTGAAGGTGTATGACTCCAATAGCAAGGGTTATGACGCTACCTTCAAGAGTTTGGAGAAGCAAATTGGTCAATTATCCAAAAGGGTGGAGGTCACAGAGAAATATCAATTTGGAGCTAATACTGAAATTTGTTGAGATTGTTACAACACAAACTCTATATCAAACTGGTTTTTTATTATGACAACACAGTGCTTAATAACAATACATATGTTCCAATATTATATGTTCTTTTTCTGAACTGTTTGACATATCTGCTGAACATGTTTTGTTGAACTACAATGTATGTTCCTATGATTGATTATGTGATATTTTTGTGGAACATGCTTGTTTTGAAATGTGAGATAAAATGGTTTTGATTACTACACATTTCTAAAAGAAAAAGATCACAAGCACCTTTATGAACTTATATTTGTTGTGCCAAAGTTTTAAACCAGTCGAATACACTCATAATGGATTTGACTATGCTAAAATCTTTGTACATATTTTGTGAAACTGTGTTATGTGAGATTTTGAGTTAAAAAGAATTTCAAAGTGTTTTTTCATGTGGCAGTTGACAGTGTAAATCACATATTCGACTACATTACTGATCTGTTTGGAATTTTGTTAACCCTACACGCTCCAACGACTATATTTTTCAAAAGTTAGTTGAGCTTGTGTGACTTGGTCAACTATAATAAATGTGTGTTGATTTTTTTTACTGAGGAGCCTTTGTGTTGACTGTCTGTTATAACTGTTTTAATACAGTCGACTTAATTAGTAGCCTATTCGACTGAGAAGCAATCTGATGTAACAGAAAACTATAAATAAACAAAACACGAATTGTTCTGAGACTTTTGATGATCTAACATTTTCATTTTCTTGTTTCAGATTCAATTCTCTGTTTTAGAAGCTCCAAGAATTCTCCAAGAAGACGGTGGTGATCTTTCTTGAGAGAGATTCAAAGGGAGGAGTCAATTGCGCTGACTGTTTGATCATAATCTGCACAAAGAAGGTGCTTCTTTTTTGATCTGGAAGGCTTGACATCCTATGAAGACTGTTGCGTTTGATTGAAGGCTTGACAACCTGTGAAGTCTGCTATGATAGGTTTGGCATCCTGTGAAGAGTGCTGGTTACACGTTAAGGATTGTTCGACGTGGGTTCAGATTGCAGAAGAGGGGATTCTTGCTGCAATTCTGGTTTTTGTGTGCAACTATATTTTGGTTTTGGGTTAGAGAGGAGATTTATATTTTTGCGTGGTACTTCTATAAATTCCTTGTTGTAAAAATCACAACCATTATAGTGCATTTGCTTCCTGGGTTGGAAGGACACTGGATGTAGGCATTGTTGGCCGAACCACTATAAAAACCAGTGTTTCATGTTCTCTATCACTGCACTCTTTATTTCCAGCCGACTTTATTTGTTTAGCAGTCAATTGCATTTTTTCGCTGCATTGAATTTTCAATTACTTGCATTTCAAGAAAGATGAAAAAGCTTTTCACTTTGCCATAAAGATTGCGAAAAGATTTTGTTTTTGAACTAACACCAATTCACCCCTCCTCGTGGTTTAAAATGAAGCCAACATGTTTCCTAACAATTGACACCAGAGCTAGTTTTCATAAGATATTTGAAAATTCAGTCGACTTTGCTTTTTATTCTATTCAACTGTAAAACCACTGGATGACTTTTGTTTCGCATTCAAAAAGAGCTTATGATTTTAAAATTGATATTGCATCTGTTCCCTGTAATTTGAAGTCAAAATCTGTTACTGATGGTTTCTTTGAAAACTTTGAAACAGGTAACTTAGAATGCAAGGTAATTCGAGATGAAGAACCGTGTTCACAGACATAGAAATCAATCTTGTTGAACAGCTAATTTACAAAGTTCTTGAAAAAGAAGGACATTCAAGATCATTCTGTTGATGCCAAGAAAGTCAAGAATAAAGAAGAATTGATCATGATGGCAAAATCCAGAATCATCAAACCTGATCTGGAACAACAATTCAAAAGTCCTACATGGTACCTTGACAGCGGGTGTTCGAGACATATGACTGGAGATCCCACAAAGTTCACAGATATTTCATATAAAGTCGCTGGTCATGTCACGTATGGTGATAACAACAAAGGAAGAATCATCGGTATAGGTAAAATTAAAACTCCTTCATCTTATGAAATTAAAAATGTATTGGTTGTTGAAGGGTTGGAACACAATCTGCTCAGCATCAGTCAACTATGTGATAAAGGATTAAAAATCACCTTCAAACCCAAATACTGTCTCATCAGCAACGGGACAACGAATGAGTTACTGCTTGTAGGAAAAAGGGTAAACAACATCTACTTAATCGATTTTACAGACAATGCATTCGAATTTGTTGTATGCTTGATGACCAAAGAAGAAGATGTGTGGCTATGGCACAAGAGATTGACTCACATCAATATGAGTCAACTGAATAAGCTTGTCTCCGAGAAACTAGTAAATGGCATGCCCAATATTTGATTTAAAATTGACAGGTTATGTGATGGTTGTCAAAAAGTAAAGTTAACCAAACAGCCATTCAAGAGTAAGGGTGAAATGTCAACCAAGAAGGCTATGCAATTGCTTCACATGGATCTATTTGGACCATCTAGAATAAAGATTCTCGGAGGAAATTCATATGGGCTAGTTATCGTAGATGACTATTCAAGATACACTTGGACTTATTTCATTGCAACTAAAAAGGATGCACTTAAAGTCTTCAAGCGATTTGTTGCTGCCATCCAAAACGAAATGGGCCTAAAGATCAAGGCTATCAGAAGTGATCATGGAGGAGAATTTCAGAATAAGGAATTTGATGATTATCTAGCTGAAATGAGGATCATACATAACTTCTCTACACTCAGAACACCACAGTAAAATGGAGTGGTGGAAACGAAAAACAGAGAACTTGAAGAATTGGCAAGGTCAATGCTGAATGATAGGGACATGCCAAAATATTTCTGGGCAGATGCAGTAAGCACAACATGTTATGTACTGAACAAAACAATCATTAGGTATATACTGAATCTGACACCTTATGAATTGCTGAAAGGAAGAAAGCCAAATATTTCACACTTGAGAATCTTTGGAAGCAAATGCTTTGTATTGAATAATGGCAAAGAAAGTCTTGGAAAATTTGACTCAAAAGCTGATAAAGCAATTTTCATAGGATATTCCTTGAACAGCAAGGTATACCGGGTTTACAACAAGAGAACTATGAATGTGGACGAATCTATTGATGTCACATTTGATGAGTTCATTATGAATCCAAATCATTTTAAACAAGTCAGGAACTCTGTTGAAGAAGATGAGAATATAGTTGATGAAGAAGGTACTGAAGAAGTTACTGAGAAAGAAGATGAGGTTGAGCAAGTCGAATATCCTAAAGTTGAATCGATTAAAGCATGGAAAGTACCAAGGAATGTCTCAACTGAAAATGTGATTGGTGACATGTCAAGAGGGGTCTCTACAAGAAGACAACTGAACCAGTACTGCATGAACGTTGCGTTTATGTCCAAAATTGAACCTAAGAAAATTGAGGAGGCATTAAGTGATGAAAACTAGATGATTACAATGCAAGAGGAGCTAAATCAATTCACAAGGAAGAATGTGTGGGAGCTTGTACCCAGAAAACCTGATCTACAAGTGATTGGTACAAAGTGGGTTTTTTCGCCACAAAATGGATCAGTCAGGAGAAATTATAAAAAAACAAGGCAGGATTAGGTGCAAAAGGCTACTGTCAAGAAGAAGGAATTGACTATGACGAGACATATGCTCCTGTAGCCAGATTAGAAGCAATCAGAATACTTCTAGTTATTGCATCCACAAAGAAATTCAAGTTGTATCAAATGGATGTAAAGTGTGCCTTTCTCAATGGATACATCAAGGAAGAAGTATATGTTGAACAACCACCTGGATTTGAAGACTTTGAATACCCTGATCATGTTTACAAATTGAAGAAAGCCTTATATGGATTAAAGCAAGCACCAAGATCATGGTATGAAAGGTTAAGTGAATTTCTTATAAAGAAAGGTTACTCAAGAGGAAAAGTTGATTCCACCCTTTTCATAAAATGCTCAAATAGGGATAAACTTTATGTGCAGATTTATGTTGATGACATTATTTTCGGTTCTACTAACACTGTGTTATGTAAAGAATTTTCAAAAGTCATGCAGGAAGAATTTGAAATGTCCATGATGGGAGAACTGACATACTTCCTTGGACTACAAGTGAAGCAAACCAAAGATGGTATATTCATTCATCAATCTAAATATTGCAATGATCTGCTGAAAAGATTCAAGATGCTGGATTGCAAAGATGCTACTACCCCAATGGCAACTAATTGCTACTTGGATCTAGATGAGGCTGGAAAAAGTGTTGATTAAAGAATGTATCGAGGTATGATTAGATCACTACTTTATCTTACTGCCAGTAGGCTTGACATCATGCATAGTGTTTGTCTCTATGCTAGATTTCAATCTGCTCCTAAAGAATCACATCTTACAGTTGTCAAAAGAATTTTAAAGTAGCTCAAAGGTACTAAAGGCCTTGGACTATGGTATCCAAATGACACAAATCTCTTTCTAAATGGTTACAGTGATTCTGATTTTGGAGGTTGCAAACAAGACAAAAAAAGCACTAGTGGCATATGTCACTTGCTTGGATCATCATTGATCTTTTGGCATTCAAAGAAACAACCATGTGTGGCTTTATCTACCATAGAAGCTGAGTACATAGCGGCTGGAAGTTGTTATGCACAGTCTCTTTGGATAAAGAGTCAATCAGAGGACTATGGCATTATGATAGAAAACATTCCTTTGAAATATGATAGCAGTGTTGAGATTGTTGACAACACAAACTCTATATCAAACTAGTTTTTGATGATGACAACACACTGCTTAATAATAGTACATAAGTTCCAGTATTACATGTTCAACTGATATGCCAAACTAGATTGAACATTGTTTTTGTTGAACATGTTTTGTTGATTTGCAATGTGTGTTCCTATGATTGATTATGTGTTACATGTATAGAACATGCTTGTATTGAAATGTGAAATAAAATGTTTTTTATTACTGCACATTTCAAAAAAGAAAAAGATCACAAGCACCTTTATGAACATATACTTGTTGTGACAAAGTTCTAGTTCAGTCGAATACACTCATAATGGATTCGACTATGCTAAAACCTTTGCACAGACTTTGTGAAACTGTGTTGTGTGAGACTTTGAGTTGAAAAGAATTTCAAAGTGTTTTCACGTGAGTCAGTCGACAGTGTGCATCACTCATTCGACTGTATTACTGTTGTATTTGGAATTTTGTTAAGCCTACACGCTCCAACGGCTATATTTTTCAAAAGTTAGTTAAGATTGACTGATTGAGTCAACTGTCTTAAATATGCATTGATTTAGTTGACTGAGGAGCCTTTGTGTTGACTATCTGTTATAACTGTCTTGATACAGTCGACTGTATTAGAAGGCTATTCGACTGAGAATAATAGAAAACTATAAATAGGACAGAGCACGAATTGCTCTACACGACTTTTGTGATCTAACATGTTCATTGTCCTGTTTCAGAGTGAATTCTCAGTTTTGGAAGCTCCAAGAATTCTCCAAGAAGACGGTGGTGATCTTTCTTGAGAGAGATTCAGATTAAGGAGTCTTTTGCGCATACTGTTTGATCAACATCTGCACAGATAAGGTGTTTTTGGTTTTATCATGATAGGCTTGGCATCCTATGAAGACTGTTGTATTCGAATGAAGGCTTGACAACCTGTGAAGTCTGCTGTGATAGGCTTGGCAACCTGTGAAGCGTGCTCTGATATGCTTGGCATCCTGTGAAGAGTGCTGGTTATACGTTGAGGATTGTTCGACATGGGTTCAGATTGCAGAAGAGCGGATTCTTGCTGCAATTCTGGTTTTTTGTGTACAACTATATTTTGGTTTTGGGTTAGAAAGGAGATTTATATTTTTGTGTGGTGCTTCTATAAATTCCTTATTGTAAAAACCGCAACCATTATAGTGCATTTGCTTCCTGGGTTGGAAGGATACTGGATGTAAGCATTGTTGGCCGAACCAGTATAAAAACCAGTGTTTGATTTTCTCTATCCCTGCACTCCTTATGTTCATTCGACTTTAATTGTTTAGCAGTCAACTACGTTTTTTTGCTGCATTGAATTTTCATTACTTGCATTTCAAGGAAAGATCAAAAGCTTTGAATTTTTCACACCACGATTGCGAAAAGATTTTGTTTTTGAACTAACACCAATTCATCCCCCCTCTTGGTGTAAAACGAAGCCAACTTGTTTCCTAACAAGCACTAGTGCTATAAATTTAACCAAGAATCCTATTTTACACTCGAAAACTAAGCATATTGAAATAAAACATCATTTCATTCGAGATCATATAAATAAGGGTGAAATCAAAATTGAGTATGTTGATACTCTACATCAATGGGCTGATATCTTTACAAAACCTCTGAACAAAGAAAGGTTTTTTACAATTCGAAATGAATCAGGAATTCTACAGGACAATAGTTTAAAATGATCAATTCAACCAATCTCTGTTTGAAGTTAACTTTGCTTAATCTGTCATGCATCTTTACATATTGACTTCTCTTATGATATGATTTAATTCTTGCTTAACCATTATGCTTGAACTAGAAAAGGTTGTTGAAAGGTTTTGAAGAAAGGACATTGCTTTGGACATCTATAATTGAAATTCAACATTTTCAAAAGCAATGCATTCGACTGATGATTTAAAGCATTCGACTGTGTCAAAATGGGTTAACAATTCCAATACTGGAATTTGATTCTATCCTCACTGTCTGCTTAAATCAGTTATAATCTGCTATTATCTCTGCTCTTTACATGTTTCAATATCTGAATTGAGATAATATTGTGAGATTATTGATATTTGTATCATTGCATATATTTGTGATTTGATGTTTTGTCTATGATACGAATATGTGCTTAAATCGTTGATAAATCTGTGATATTCTGCATTGTGCTCTTAAATTGATTTTAAAACTCATGCATAATGATAGGGGGAGTATCATTGTTTTACACATTGTTTCATCACACACCTATATTTCAGGGGGAGTTTATATTGTTTTGTGATGAACTTGTGATTTTGAGAGCATCATTGTACTTTACAAATTGCATATCTTTATGATGCTTCTCTGTTTTCCAAAACTGCATAAATATCTGAAGCATTCCTTTTTTGTTAATGCACAAAGGGGGAGAGATATTCATGAGTGTATGAGTGCAAGTCTATATGGGGAGAATTGTTGTCTCATACTTTATCTACTTGATATTTTTGCTGCATATGCAGAGCAACTGAACTGTTTTAATTATTTCTGATATATGCTTATACTCTGTCATAAGTGGAATGATACAAACATGGTTGAGTTATTAATCATGGTTGTGCATCATCAAAAAAGGGGGAGATTATTGAGATTGTTGACAACACAAACTTTATATCAAACTAGTTTTTGATGATGACAACACAGTGCTTAATAACAGTACATATGTTCCAGTATTACATGTTCTTGTTCTGAACTGTTTGACATATTTGCTGAACATGTTTTGTTTAACTACAATGTATGTTCCTATGATTGATTATGTGATATTTTTGTGGACCATGCTTGTTTTGAAATGTGAGATAAAATGTTTTTTATTACTGCACATTTCTAAAAGGAAAAGATCACAAGCACCTTTATGAACTTATATTTGTTGTGACAAAGTTATAGTCCGGTCGAATACACTCATAATGGATTCGAGTATGGTAAAATCTTTGTACAGATTTTGTGAAACTATGCTATGTGCGATTTTGAGTTGAAAAGAATTTCAAAGTTTTTTTTCTTGTGGCAGTCCACAATGTAGATCACATATTCGACTGTATTACTGATCTATTTGGAATTCTGTTAAGCCTACACGCTCCAACGACTATATTTTTCAAAAGTTAGTTGAGCTTGTGTGACTTGGTAAACTGTAATAAATGTGTGTTGATTTTTTTTACCGAGGAGCCTTTGTGTTGACTATCTGTTATAACTGCTTTAATACAATCGACTGAATTAGTAGGCTATTCGATTGAAAAACAATATGATATAACAGAAAACTATAAATAGACAAAACATGAATTGTTCTGAGACTTTTGATGATCTGACATTTCATTTTCCTGTTTTAGATTGAATTCTCTGTTTTAGAAGCTCCAAGAATTCTCCAAGAAGACAGTGGTGATCTTTCTTGAGAGAGATTCAAATGGAGGAGTCAATTGCGCTGACTGCTTGATCATAATATGCACAAAGAAGGTGCTTCTTTTTTTTATCTTGAAGGCTTGGCATCCTGTGAAGACTGCTGCGTTTGATTGAATGCTTGGCAACCTGTGAAGTTTGCTATGATAGGCTTGGCGTCCTGTGAAAAGTGTTGGTTACATGTTGAGGATTGTTCGACGTGGGTTCAGATTGCAGAAGAAGGGATTCTTTGCTGCAATTCTGGTTTTTGTGTGCATCTATATTTTGGTTTTGAGGTTAGAGAGGAGATTTATATTTTTGCGTGGTGCTTCTATAAATTCCTTGTTGTAAAAACCGCAACCATTATAGTGCATTTGCTTCCTGGGTTGGAAGGATACTGGATGTAGGCATTGTTGGTTGAACCAGTATAAAAACCAGTTTTGATTTTCTCTATCCCTGCAGTCTTTATTTCAAGTCGACTTTATTTGTTTAGAAGTCAACTGTGTTTTTCCGCTGTATTGAAAGATTAGAGAAGAAAAAGAGAAGAGGGGAGAGAAAAAAAATAGAAAAAGAAGATAAAATTGAGAAAGAAGAGATAGTTCTTCCATACCCAAAGGGGAAAGAGAGAGAAGAGAGTAAAGCGTTTTAGAGAAATCTTCAATCAAATGGAGATTACTATACTGTTGACCGAAGCACTTCAACAAATTCCTGTTTATGTGAGGCGTATAAAGCAATATTTTGGAGAAAAGATAGATTTTGAGGAGAAAGCTACCGAGGAACAGGAAGGTTTCAGGATCCTTTGAAGAAGAAACACCCTCCAAAAGTGAAGGATCCAGGAAGTTTTACAATTCCTTGCGCCATTGGGAGTGTGAAGATAGGAAAGGCTTTACTTGATTTAGGGTTAAGTATTAACTTGATGCCTTCATCTATGCTAAAGAAGATTGCTGGTCTTACATTGATCATGGTGGATGGATCATCAAAGAAACCTTATGGTGTGGTGAAGGATGTTGTGATTCGAATTGAAAATCTTGAATTCCTGGTTGACTTTGTGGTGATAGAAATGAAGGAGGATGATAAGATCCCGGTTATTCTCGGAAGGCCATTCATGAAGATGGCTAGAGTAATCATCAATGTTTATGATGGGGTAATTATGCTTAAAGACCAAGAAGAAAAGGTGATCTATAATGTCTTCAAAGAAGAGCATATTCAAGTAAAAAAACCAGAGGTCTTGAAGCTTCAAGGAAGGATGCACAAGTGGCTAAACCTAAATCTGCTAAAGTGGTCAACAAAGGTAAGAACTGTATTTTAACGCAGATGAAGGAAGAAGAGAAAGTTGACAAAGGAAGGATGTTTCACTTTAACTTGAAGAATGCCCCATTCAAGCCTGGTTCTCCTGTAAGATACAAGAAGAAGTTGTGGGTGGTGAAAGGTTTTAAAGAGAATGAAGGGATAGAGATTGAGGCTCCATACTCGAGGCGAGCCAAAAAGGTGGACATAAAGCAGTTGATGAGTTGGTGTGATGAAGACAAAGAAGACACCAACATTAAGGATGGAACGTAAGCTTTACTAGGTCAAGCTAGTGACATTAAAAGAGCGCTTGCTGGGAGGCACCCTAGTGATTTATGAACATTATTATTTTTAATTTTGGTTTTGTAATTTTGAATTTTGTTAAACATTGTTTATTAGGTAGCATCTACTGAGGGATGCTAGGAAAGTTTTAGGTATTCACTGAAGAATACTAGAAGGTACACCTACTGAAGGGTGTTGGTAAGGTTTGCACTTAATCATTAGTGCTAAAAAGGTTCGGGTCAGGCTCGTGACGTTAAACAAGTGCTACCTGGGAGGCAACCCAGTTGATTGTTTATCTTATTTTAAAGTCTGGTCAACTGGTTGACTGGTTGACTTTTTTGCATTCTATTTGACTTTTCTGCACTGCAACCCTTGGTACTTCAACCTTTCTTTCAATTCATCCAAAAATGTTGCAAAACAATGCAAAACAAACATAATACCTCTAAAAACAGCTTTTGACTCTCAACAGACTCATTTATTGAGTTTTGCTTGATTTTAAGCTCATTCTAAGCAGTAAAGGGAGTAATTTAGTCTAATATAACATATGAAAATAACAGTTTTTCAACCGTTATCACAACCTCAAACTTAGAACTTTGTTTGTCCTCAAGCAAACAAAACAAAACTACAAACAAAAACAAAACTTGGCTTTCTACAATTTCATCCAATGGTTCAACATTCCTAAAGTACATGATGAGAACTACTCAATTTCATATCGTCAGTGATAATCAAATCAAGATTCATGCATGCTTTCAATTCAGTTATCTCACACATTCCTCAACAGATGTTACATATTATGAATGACCAATCCACTAAGCAAAGATGCAATCCTGAAATTTAGAAATTCTCACCAAGCAAGTGTTTCACTCAATCACTCAAGTGTTTAGGGTGGCACTCCAACTCTTCATTATTCACAAGTCACATGAAATAAAATTGTCTTTCATCTCAAACAATCAAAATCATTACATGCAAATGTCATCAAAAGGACTTTTCCAAGGCTTGTAATGAGGCTGGGCTGTCAAGAAAAATTGGTTTTTCTGGATCACAAAATCTTTGAATCAAGAGAGCTCATTTATCATTCAAGGTTCAAGTTTAACTCTCTTTTTCAACCAATCTCATTTGTTTCCCAACTTCTTCCCTTCTTCTTTCATTTTTACACTGAGCTCATCTTTCATGATTTTTTCTTTTTCTCATGTATTTTTCTTTTTCAACACTTGAGCTCAATGCCTTTCTTTTTGCCATTCAAACTTTCCCCACAACCCCAAACTTGAACCTTGAATATACTTACAGTCATTAACCCAATTCAAAGTAAATAAATTCAGCACAAGGGTTTTCATTCTGTTTAGGCCAAGGTTCAAAAAGGGTACAAAACTTTTAAGCACGATTGGGTAAAATTTGGCTAAGTAAGGGCTTTCAAAAATGGCCTTGATCATATGACATGTACATGCAATTCAATCAATCATCAAAATTTAGGCAATATCATGCATGCTTTCCTGTGAATAATTTCATACAACAATAAAACTCTCGAGCTCAAAACCTCACACAACATGTTTTCTCACACACATTCATTCATACCCTACTCATCATCATGACCACAATCATAATTCATCACACATCTGTTTCACAGGGTATCAACATGCAACACAACTCAATAATCATTCACATCAGATCATCATCAGACAGGCTCTTCATGCAATTATTCAGTCAAACATCTTCAAAAAAGTATTCAAGCCAAACATACACACTAAAATTAAAATTCCACCTATTCTAAAAATTTAAAATGCAAGAGTAAAGAAGAAAATCTAGGTTGCCTCCTAGTAGCGCTTGTTTAACGTCACGAGCCTGACCCAAACCTGTTTAGCACTTGTCAGTAAGTGCAGATCCTTCCAACACCCATCAGTAGGTGTACCTTCCTGTATCCTTCAGTAGATACCTAAATCTTCTAACATCAATCAGTAGATGCTATCCTAGTAGCATTCATAAGTAAATGCTAATTTTTCTTATCTTCATTGTCATCCATCAGTAAATGTCAAATCACCTAACATCCATCAGTAGCTGTTGTAGAAGCATCCATCAGTAGATGTTATCATCATTGTCATCATAAGCAACACATAACCCTAACAAAATAAAATAAATAAATAAATAAATAAAATCAAATAAAATAAAATCAAAACAACATAGAAGATAAAAAAAAATCAGAAACTAGGTTAGAAACTGGGTTGCCTCCCAGCAAACGCTTCTTTAACGTCATTAGCTTGATCTGGTAAAGCCCAAATAACCATCAGTAGGTGTTGAAAATCTATGTTGGCGTTCTTCCTTCCTTCATGACACCAACAAAATCTCAAAAATTTCCTTGTCACCAACTCTAAGGATTCTCAATCTCAAGAGCGCTCTGTTTGCTTTGATAGTCTTGACAACCCATAACCTATTCTTAAATTTCACTGGTGTGCCAGGTTTGGGTTTGTCACTTTTCACATCAGGGTGTTGGTGAAACAATTCTCCTTCCTTATCTGTCTCCTGATGATCTTGTGCTCCTAGTACAAATTTTATCTTGCAGACACTAAAGAACATTGCACTAGAGCACAAAATTAGCCAAAAAAATAAATAAATAAATAAATAAAAACAGTAAAAGAATTTTTTTTTAAAAGAAAGAAAAATAAAAACAGAAAGATAAAAAGATAAAATAAAAGAAAAAAAATAAAAAGAAAAAAAATAAAAAGTAAAAATAAAATAAAATCAAATCAAATCAAATCAAATCAAATCAAATCAAATAAAATAAAATCAAATCAAATCAAATCAAATCAAATCAAATCAAATCAAATCAAATTAAATAAAAAAACATCTAATCCATCAAGAATCACACACATAGAATAGTTCTACCATGAATCCCCTGCAGCGACGCCAAAAACTTGTTAGCGGAATGGCATGTGTACCATATCGTATCAAGTAATAATAAAATGGTAAGTTCAAGTATCGTTTTCCCAAGAGACTCACGACACTAAACTATTGTGTTTTTGCTTAACCAATCAAGACTATAAAAATAATATTTTGGGTTTCTGAATACGGAAAAATAAATATGAAGCAATTTGATCAATTGAGGTTAAACACAAAAGTGGATGGATGATGTTGATAATATGAGATGGATTTGTTGCTAGGATTCAGATTTCACCCAATCACTCTCATAAATCTACTATTCTTATTTGATTCGCTTTATTATCATATTGTCATGCAAACTTTCTTGGCCTCCCCTTAACCCGATCCCTCGGCGAAAATGACCTATTACTAATTATTGGCTTGTTATCCCTAGCCTCCCCTAGTAACTAGCAACGCATTACAAACAGAAGCAAATACAATTGGTCGTCCTACCCCCTATCCCGAGGTGGTATTGCCTAACCAAGGAATTACTCACCATTTCGTGACATTACTGTACGTCCCCGTATCAATAAAGGCAAATATCAGTTACCGAATGACTTAAACGATAAAAACTTTAAGCACAATATGAGAATCCAACAATTGATAATCAAAGCATATGAAAATCATATGAATAAACAAGAAATTCTATATATGAGAGTTTAGAGGTTACATTTTTCCCCAGCAACGACTAAGATTAGTTCTCCATCGTCATAGGGAAACTAGGTGAATAATGGAATGAAAGAGATACAAACCCTAAAAAGGAGAGTTGTCACCATCCCCAAATCTACCCCAAAGGGGTTAAAAGTGTGTTTATGTTCCTAAGCCATCAAAAGATAAAAATCCTAAGACGTTCTGGCCTTTAAATAGGGCATAAAAATGACATAAAACAAGCTCAAGCCCAAACAGATCATAAAAAATAACATAAAAGAGGTCCAGGCCCATTTGGCAACCGCCCGACACCTAATTTCACCGCCTTGCGGTTTCCCTCAAGTCGCGCCACCGCCCGGCGTCAAGGGTCCATCGCCCGGCGCTGGTCAACTGCATTATGGTCAACTGGTTGAGTTTTCTGTTTGACTATTGACTTTTCTGGTTGATTGGTTGACTTTTCTGCATTCTATTTGACTTTTCTGCACTGCAACCCTTGGTACTTCAACCTTTCTTTCAATTCATTCCAAAAATGTTGCAAAACAATGCAAAACAAGCATAATACCTCTAAAAACAGCTTTTGACTATCAACAAACTCATTTATTGAGTTTTGCTTTATTCTAAGCTCTTCCTAAGCAGTAAAGGGAGTAATTTGGTCTAAAATAACATATGAAAATAACGGTTTTTAAACCGTTATCAATGTTGAGAGGGCTGAATGTGAATATCGAACAAATTATTGCAAATGAGATCAAGAGTTGCGCTACACCTATGAGTAATAAAGCACCCCTTGGGCACCCTTCTTTGATTACGCAATTGTGCCATCAGGCTGGGGTAAACATTTCTACTCCACCATTTGAGAGGCCTAGGAAGGCCATAGATGCAGCCTATTATAGGCAATATTGTGGAGGAGATGAGGCAGCTCGACCAGTGTCTCAGAGACGACCCAAGAGAAGATCACCACAAGATGGCCCAACACATCATGCAGAGCATTTCCAGATGAGGCACATGTATATGTCCATGATGGAGGCCAAACTTAAGTCCATTCATCGAGGACAGGTGGCCACAGTTGAGATGATAGTGGGGATGTATGATACACCTCCCGCACACAGGTGGACTATGGACGAGTTTCATGATGTGGTGGCATGGCCGTAGGCGCAGGCACAGGGTAGTGGAGCTGGAGCAGCTGAAGCTCCAATCGTGGAGGATGAGGAGGAGGATGATGATTTCGACGATGCAGAGGCTGGAGAGGAGGATGACTCCAACGACAGCATGAGATGATATGGCATTTACTGATGGATACCATTTGCACCGAAACAGGAGTTTTATTTTATGTCTTTGGATTTGTAACTAAACTATATTTGCTTATGTTGAGTAGTATAGGATTATTGTACTTGGTTTGAACACTTTATCTGATGATGGTTTGACTTTTGATTGCATGATGAGTGTGCTTGATGATGCTTGATATTGAATGATGATTGAGATTGTCATATGTTGATATAAAGGTGGAATGTTCACTAGCTATGTGAACAGATGCATGATGATATTATGATTATGATTATGATGCTAAGCAGGGTGTGATTTTGAGATATGTGGAATGTTGAGAGAAGCTTAATGAGAGGTTTTGAGTTCTAGAGTTTTTTATGATATGATTGTTATCTACTTGAAAGCATGAATGATATTGCCCAAGTTTTATGATTGGTTGAATTGCATATATGTGTCATATGATCAATTTCGTTTTTGAGTAAACCCTTTCTTAGCTAAAACAAAAGTTTTCATCCCAATCAAGAAGAACACAATGTGTTCTACCCTTTTTGAACCTAAGCCTTAAACAATATGTGAAACCCTTGTTGAAAAATCTCTACCTTGAGTTAAGTTGAGAAATATTGTGTGGTATTGATAAATATTCAAGTTTGGGATTGTTGGAAAACTGAAAAAGAAAGATAAGCATTGAGCTAATGTGTTGAGTAAAGTATGAAAAGTATGATAAAGATAGAAAAGATAGGAAAAAATGGCATGAAAAGAAAAGCTCAATGCAAAAGAAAAGGGAAGTTAGGAATGAGTGAGATTGGTAAAAAGAGAGTTTGTGCTTGAAATATGAATGTGTAAATAACTCTCTTAACTTAAGGATTTTGTGATCTAGAAAAACCAATTTTTCTTGTTAGCCTAACCACATTATAAGCCTTGGAAAAAGTCCTTATGATGGCATGTACGTGTGATGATGATTGACTGTGGTAAATGAAAGGAAATGTTGTTCTATGTGACATGTGGATAGTGGAGGGAAGCAGTGAACCTTTTGACACACTTGAGTGATTGAGTGAAAGACCTTGTTTGGTGAGGAATGGTTCCATGAATTCATTATTTCATCTGTGCTTAGTTGATTGGTCATTCATAAGAATAACGTCTGTTTGAGATTATGTGAATTGGGGAACAAGATGATGAGTTGATATGGAGCATATGTGCATCTTGATTAGATTCTATTGATAAGCATAATTGAGTGATGACTTGTTGTGAAAGAAAGGGTTTTGAATGTGTTGAACAATTTTAATGATAGGTGAAAGACTAAGTTTTGTTTTGTTTGGTTGAGGAGAAGAAAAGTTCTAAGTTTGGAGTTGTGATAACGGTTCAAAAACCGTTATTTTCATACTTCATTTTGATACAAAACACACCCTTTGTGACTTAGAAACTAGCTTGAAATTTTCATTCTGTCTTAGTTAGGATACAAGAGAGTTGAAGGTGGTTTTATGGATATTATGCTTGGTTTTTCTTGTTTTGATAGGACTTAATAAGAATTGGATGAAGGATAATGAAGTAAGAAGGAATTAGACTCAAGAAAAGATGGAAAAAGGCACAAATGAAGAATCGCATCCAATGTTAAGCGCTAGATCTACCATTAAGCGCTGATTTCTTCAATTTTTACACTACCAGACGCTTAAGCGCTAACATTGAGGGGAAAAGATAGAATCGCGCCCATTGCTGAGCTTCAGATTCAGCGTTGAGCGCTGGCCTATTCAGTAACAGCATTGCTAGATGCCTAGGCATAAACGCTGAGCGTCCCACTTGAGTGTCGGACTTACCGCTGAGCGGTGAACCTAGCGCTAAGTGTCCTTTGGGCTTGGGCCTGTTTTTTGTAATTTTTCATAGTTTATAATTAGATTAGTGCGACCCTTAGAGGTCATCTTTTGACAGAAAGAGGCGTAGAAAAACACTCTCTCACCCCTTGGAGGCAGATTTTGGATGCGGAAGCTCCAATCTATCAATTCTAGGGTTATCTCTTCATATCTTTCATTCTTTTCATCTAGCTTCACCATGATTATGGTGAACTAAACCCTTTTTTTGTTGGGGGAAACGATATAATCCTATTGAAACTCTCATATATTGAAATTCTTACTTTAATTCATATGCTTTCTTTTATCAATTGTTAGAGTTTTTCCTCTATTATATTTGTATGCTTTGCTTAAGACATTAATTGATAGCATGATTTTTTGATTCTATCTATATGGACACATCTAGACATGAGGGAATTCTCTTGGTAGCAATATTGCCTAGACATAGGGATAGGAGGACCAATTGCCTTAAGCTTCCGTGCAAATTATGTAATGCATGATCAATTGTTAGGGAGACTAGACATAGTAAACTAGTAATTAGGATTAGACTCTAATCACCAAGACATTGGAATTAGGGGAATTTAGAAAGTGGCACTAACATTGATAAAGAAGTAGAATTGAGTAGAATGTGTAAATGCATGAGAGTGGATTAGGATGAAATCATAAACCCCCAACAACATCATTCATCCATATAATTCAATTGTCAATTGATCAATCTTTACATGCATGTATATTTTCAGTCTTGCATTTAAAACCCTAATTTTTCATTTCATCAAGTCTTAAGAAATCAATTCACACGAACGTTTAGGCCTAAGAGTCCTTTGGGAAACGATACTCGGACTTACCGTTTTATTATTACTTGATACGATTTGGAACACTTGTCGAAGTGTTAACATTCATCCATTCTACCATTCAATTCACCCCTTTTCATCCTAAATCCTCTGCTCTTACACTCCTATCTCAAATATTCCAACTTTACAAAGTAATCAATCAATAAAAAAACAAGTAACGAGAGGGGGTAATGTCTCGCAGTTGCTCACCGGAGGAGGGGAATCAGTGTTGGCTCCGTTTTGGATGTCTTGGGTAAACTAGAACAGTCAAATTGCATTGCATTTTAGTTCACTATTTAGCTACGAACACAATTAAGCAGCAAAGAAAAATGAACAACCAGAAAAGGAATTGGGGAGGTTTGGATAAGAACATGAACTGCCTTGTACGAAGTCTCTTCACCACCACCGTCGTTCCTTCCTCCACCTCCGCCGAAGCCCTCAACAAATCTTCCAAATCAAAACTATATATTCCCCCTTCAAAGAACACCAGTTTGTTCATCTCAGCCTCCGCAGAACCCCTAGTGATATCCTCCTTCGACGACGATATCCCCACCTCCATCGACATGGCACATGCCACCATAACAAGCTTCGACAGTTTCGCTGGATGTTGTCGCCGACGCTGAAGGCACAACAACAACAATAACAACAGTAGCAACACAACGACGAGGACAAACAGACAACGATTGTAACAATGGCGCCCTTGGAGAGCTTCTTGGACTTCTTACGCGATGTGGCCGAGGTCGACTTGGAGGAGGGAGACGGTGCTGGAGCTGAGAAGAAGGGGTTGTAGGCCTTCAATGACAGACCATAGAGATATACGTTTCCTGCGAATGAGGAGTCGGGGAAAGAGGAAAGCATCTCCAAAATGGAACTGTTGAGGCAGTTGAAGGAAACGTTGAAGCCAACGAGCTTGGCAGTGATGCAGGGGATTTTCCAGAGAAGTCGTTGTGTTCCAAGAAGAGGTCGGTGAGGTGGGTTAAGTTGACGGAGAAAGGGGTTTGACTGGTGAACTGGTTATTCTGCAGGTAGAGGTTGCAGGTGAAGGAGAGAGAGAACCAAAAAGTATTTAATAAAAATATATAAAAGAAAAAATGTTGGGGCATGGCAGGAAAAGCATAGGAGAGAGAAGAAAAAGTGCAAATTCTTTTGTCACGTCAGCTGGGAGTTAACTCCGTTACTGTCAATTTAACGGAAGGGATTTGATTCATACAATTTTTATAATTTTGGAATCTAATGTATGCACTTTTAAAACTGAGTATTAAACTGAAAACAAAAATCACTTAATATTGTGTAAGTAATATTTTTACGTGCACCTTTGTTTTATGATTTTATAATATAATAAAAAATATTATTTAAGAACGTGAAATTATGATTTTAATATGATTTAGATTCATTATAACGTGAAATTATGGGTTTAATATCGTTTGGGTTGGTTATAGTAATATTATATATATATATATATATATATATATATATATATATATATAATAATAATAATAATAATAATAATAATATAAATTCACACTTATTATGTATGGTGATAATATGTCAATAAATTTTTAAGATAATGGTTTTTTACTTTAAACTAAGTAGTTTTTTACTTTTTTTTTTTAGCAGTTTTTTATTAAAGAATTGAGATCGTAGAATTGATTTTAGTGACAAGCTCTTTAATAGATATCAATTAATTTTTTTATTTGTGTAAATTGAGTTTTAATTTTTTTTTTCCTTAGTCTTTTATTGTATATGTTACATGTGAATCTTGTTGCTTATATGTATCTTTTAAGTCATTATATTGAATCTTTGTTAGTAAGTAATTTTAAATGTGTATCCTTATTGTGATTTTGTGTTTGTAAAGGAATTAAAATTTTGATTTGCAATGAGATGATTTTGTTTTCATGATAAATGAGTATTTTTTGTTATATTGAATAGTATGGTGGGCTTAAAGTGCTAAATTGGGTTTTGAACTCTTTCTGTATGATTCTACTTTGGTAAATACATTGTTAAAGCATTGTTATGTAGAAACCTTTGTATTAGGCTTTCACTTTCACTTGTAAACCAGTAAAAGCCTTGTAACTTATTTTTTAGTATAATTTACTTGCGCCAATAATCGATTACCACGAGGGATAATGGATGATCATGTGTAGAATGGGAAAAACAGTTCAAGTCGACAATAATCGATTATCACCGAAAGTTATGATTATCCAGGGTTTGGCAATAACCGATTATCACCAAGGACAATCGATTATGAATATTTTGAAAAACTTATAACGACAAAAAATAATCGATTATCACTTTTTTTCATCAATTATTACTCGCATTTGGGAGTTGCCTTTTCAGTTTTTGACTCTGCTCAAACTTGGCTTGTAAATAGAGTTCTCCACAACTCTTAAAAGGTTACCTAAACTATTACATAGTACATAATTGGTTCTGAGGAAGCTCTAAGTGTTTAAGTGTGCTTGATCAAGTGCTTGAAGAAGGAGAATCTTATCTTAGTGTGTTTAAGGTGGTAGCAGTTCTCTAGTAAGCTGATTTAAGCTGTTTCATTCCATCAAGTGTCGAGGAAGGTGTTCATTCATCTCTTACCAACGAAGAGAGGTGTCTTCTATTTCATCTTGTTCTCATTTAAATTGTATCATTGAACTATTTTTAGTGAAAGGTTAATCACTTTTTTTAGAGTGATTAACAACTGGACGTAGAATCTTTTGATTTGAACCAGTATAAAAATTTCTTGTGTAAATCTTCTTATCCTTTCTCTATTTTGCTATATTATCTTTGAAGAATTTTTAAAGGGAAAACTAAATTTTTAATAGAACTAATTCACCCCTCCCCTCTTGGTTTGTGTTCGAACATGCCTTTTAAACATTTCGCTGTGAGATACCAATTCCTACTATAGTGTTATGAATGATGGTAGTGACTTGGAAGTCATCAAGATATGTAGATTGTCTTCTAAGGCGAGTGGGATGTCATGGTGTAAGATTGACAATCTTAGTGAGGTTTTTGGTAAAAATAGGTGGGACAACAATATTATTAACAACAGTAATACTAATAGGAAGAATATCATCACATGTTTGAGTATAATTGTAAGGTATAGGTAAAGACAAATTGTTTTCATCTTTATGTTGAGTGAAATTATAATGATATGAAAATTGATCTTCATAAAAGTAGTGTTTTTAGAAACGTCAATGTTGTGATTTTTAAGATTGAGAAAAAGGTAACTTTTTATGTGAGGCTTAAAACCAAGTAAGATGCCAAGAACTAGAGCTATCAAAACAGGTAACCCGACTCGATCCGGCCCGACCCACTACAGGTTGGTCACTTAGTGAACCAACTCAACTCGGCTCATTTATTAGCGAGCCAGAAAAATCTAAACCCGACTTGACCCACCACGGGTTGGTGGGTAAACGGGTTGGCTCATTAGCCCATTTAATTACAATTCTTTTTAAATAAAAAAATTACAAACTTTCTATATTCAAATTTAAACAAATTTCACTCCCAAAAACTGATGTTAAACTGAAGACAATTCAACATAATAATAAAAAGTACAATATAATCCAGATGTCATCCAAAAACAAACACAAAAAACATACATATAAGTTTCTTATATGCCATAAGTTTCATAAATAAAATAATAAATTAAAAAAAAATTAGGTAGGTTGGCGGGCCAACCTGGCCCACCACAGGTTCAACCTGCATAAGCCGGGTTTAAATGAGCCGGGTTGAAATCTGACCCGCATAAAATAAAATTAATTTTTTCAAACCTAACCTAACCCGGGTTGGCTCGCGGGTTGTGACCCATTTTGATGGTTCTACCAAGAACAACATGACTGTCAAATTTCTCTCTATGCAAAGTGGGAGTGGTAAAGTAGTAAGAGTAACCAAACACACAAAGACAAAAATCACACTTTATTGCAATGTTTTTCATAAGGTATCATATTAGTAAGTAATGATCTAATAATGCAATTGATAAAAAACATGTTTTGCAACAAAACACCAAAAAGTGGTTGATAGATTGCATTAAAAAAGTAAGGCTCTAGTGACATTTAAAATATACAACAAAACACCATAAGATAATAGGTAGGTTGAATTGAAAAAGTATGACTATGATATAATTTTAAGAATTAAGTTTTAAGTCTAACTCAATTTTATAAAATCGACTTCTAAAGTTCATACATATCTACTATGAAATTGTTTTAGTTTTAGTGTTCAAGCCGTTAAAATGAAAAAAGTTTGTAGATGGAATGAGTCGTTAGTATCTATTTGTGGCCAAAGACCTTCTATATTTTTTTATAAAATATAAAAAAAAACAAAGTATAATTTTATTATAAAAAATATATTTGACCTATAAAAAATTAACATTAAAATTGAAAAATCCCAAAAAACTAAATTAATATGTATAGGTTGAATTTAAATCAAATCAAACCATGCACATTTTTTATATTTAATTTATATGCACTTTTTAATAAAAAGTTTAATCAAATTACAACCACCAAACACTTCTAAACCAAGACATTATACTTCAATTAAAGCGATCCTTTATGTAATATTTTTTTTTTCAGAATTTTAACTTCATATATAAATAAAAAATAGTAATTTGATATTTTTATGAACTTAAATCTCAATCGAAAATAAATCATTCTAGAGATTATTTTAAAATCTTCCATACTTCAACTTCCTTATTATTCATCCGCTTCTGTGCACTACTCCTAAACCTTTTTCTCCATGGTTTTCCCAGGTTCGCTTCCCTTTCTGCAACTTCCATCCATGTTTTTTTGTTGTTGCTTTTTTCCCCGTTTCTAAAATCGGAATCTGGTACTCCATCAATGTTGTTGGATTTTGAGTGTTAGTTACCTCTCTCTCTGTATATATGTGTATGTATATTTTGTATAACTTGAAGTATATAAGAAGGAGATAATCTAATTCCTATTTAGGGTGATAGCATTTGTAACCTTTTTAATGAAAGAGATAATCAATAGTACACATTTAAGAATTCTAAGATCTGATTTACTGCATTAATGATTGTGAGAGTGAACAAAAAGGATTAATTTTATTTTGAAGTTTCTGCTGTTAACTAGATTTCTATTTGTCATTACTAATTTAATATTCTTGCTTATCAGTATGGTAATGCACAGTAAAAGATTTCTACCTTTTGAAATATGATTTTTTACTGCTCATCTTGTTATGCTAGCTGCTGGTATCCATTGTTATATCTCAACAATCAACCAGGTGCTTTAAAAGATTGATAATAGATCCAATATACCCGGACTGCATTATCTTAGTGTGACATTGTGTCCTGATTTAGACCCTGACCGAAAATCTTTTCAAGCTTGTGATTGTGACTCCTACTTAATGTTGGAGATTGTGATTATATAATCTGCTCTAGGGGCTGTACAAATATGCTTTTATAACTGTGAATACTAGTGTAACATTTCAATTGTCTTTTTCTCTGATCTTTGGTTCTGTTCTGGGTCTTTTAAAATACAGTCATATATCACACACAAATTTGTATTGCACATTTTGTTCCCTTTTGGTTTTCTACATATCTTGCTACATTATAGTTTTAAAAGCCAGGACCTGTGTTTTAAAAGTCAACAGATAATATCTAACTTGTTAATGTTAGTGCTTGGTCTCAGTTAAAACTAAACTATTAAAAGCATATGATAGTAGAGCTAAAATTGTCTAGAAATTGTAAACTGGCAGATTGAATGTTTGGTAAATGAAAAACAGTGAATAATGGGAGTCAAAAAGGGGGAAATTCTTTGTTAGTTGTTGGATTCTTGACCTATTCCTCCCTTGTGAGAAAAGGCATTTCCCATCATGCAAAAGTAAAGCTGATGAACTGAACATGGAAGAACAGAAGAATTCCCATGTTACAAGCATGGATTTATGCTTTCTTATTGGGCTAGTGTAACATCAACTTAAGTTCTGTTATCACTGAACTTTTCAAGATAAATGTGGTTTGTCTGTCTTACATACCCACATTTAGCAATCAAGAGGCATGGATTTTTGGTTTTCTTTGTCTGGTAGAGTAATTCATCCTAAGGTTTCTTTATTAGCAAAGGTGTGATTGAGTTTGTCTTATATACTTATATGCCCAAATTTAGTGATCAATGTGTTACTGGGGATGGTGTGGAACCTTATATCTGTAACAGAAGCCTAAGAATATGCTATTCATATTTAGACAGGTGAGTTTGTGCGATTTTGGATTGAGATAATGTTTCTTGTGGGAACTATTGGTATCTTGTCATGAAGTACATGTTATTACAAAATAAAGTATGTATTCTAATTGAGGAAAACTAAATCCTAATTCTAAAAATCTGGAGGCATGAGTGCATGTGAACCTTCTCATTATTTTTGGAAACCCTCAATGCTGCACATCTCATTTCATGCAACACCTCTACTGGCATGACTGAATGAACATAAAGAAGCGTCATTGCTTCACCATCCAACCTTTATTAGAGAAATTATTTTTTTTTTTCTGTTTTTTACTATGACATGATCAAATGCATGGTTCAATTTGAAAAGCCAAAAAGATTTGACAGATTCAAGCTTGAATTAAAAGTTTTGATTTGCTTAGCTATTGCCAGTCCAAAATATAAAGGGCCACTTGCACTTGAGCTATCTTACAAGCTATCATCAGTATTGAATATAGTAAAACTAAGTATAGGATTAATCTCCCTTGTGTCTAAAACACACTTGGGGTAATATATTTATAACGAAGAATCATACAAGTATATATAACAACCAAACATAAATATGGTAAATAAAAGATATTGTTAAAAACAATATCAACAATATCTACAATATCAAACAATAGCAAAAGTCTACGTTTCCTTAATTAACATAAAACGCAATATATCTAACAATCCTCATCATTATGGTGCATATAAATCGTGTGTACCAAACTTGTTACAAATATAATCAATTCTTTCCTTTAAAGACTTAGTGAAAATATCTGCTAAGTAATCATTTGAGTTAACGAACTTAATTTTGATGTTTTTAGATACAATCTTTTCTCAAATGAAATGACAATCAATCTCAATTTGTTTGGTTCTTTCATGAAAGACATGATTAGAACTAATATCATATGAATAGTCACCTGATTGTCACATATAATTTTCATTTGAGTGACAGTTCCAAATTGTAACTCTCTAAACAATTTTTTAAGCCAAACAAGTTCACAAGTGGTTGAGGTCATAGCTGTCAAGACGCATAGTTGAATAATTGCATTTGGACAAAAATCAGGAGGATGTTGAATTGGTTTCTTTAATTAATTTCTGCTTTTAAAAAAATTTCCTTCTTTATAAACCCGCTTTACGAATAATAACATAAAAAGTAAAGAGTATAGGAAAGAGAGATTTGCAAAAGTAATTTTTATAGTGATTCAATCAAAAGAAATTATGTCTAGTTGTTGATATCTATAAAGAGGGATTAACCAATCACTAAAATAAACCAAAACTTACAATCACATAGAATAAAGTTAAGGTTTAGAAAACACTTATCTTGGAGTCACACAAGATGAAAAACACCTCCCTTGAAATTCACAAGGGATGAACACTTCCTTTGAGTCCCACAAAGATGGAGACACATCTCTTGAATCCCACAAGAGATGGAGAGCCACCTAATGAAAACCTCCTTTGAATCACACAAAGGATGAATGATTTCTTCTAGCAACAACAACAACACTTAGTCACTCATGATCACACATATTGAAAGTTCGTGCTTTACCCACACTAGGTTTCTCAAAGCCTTTCCATAGATAGTTCTTGAATACTCAAACTTTAGTATTTCGTTTCTTGCCTTTAATTTCCAAACGAAAGCCTATCCCTCTATTTATGGGCTTCATTCACAAATTTGGTGTAGAGTTTTTGTAGTCAATCCACAACTGCCACTAATAATTGATTATCCAAAATTGAGAATCGATTATTGCAGAAACTGAAGAATCAAGGCACAAATGCCACTGATAATCTGTTATCCTCTGGTGATAATGGATTATCATAATGGTCAATGATAATAGATTATAAATGAGTGATAATCGATAATCATAATTGTCAATGATAATCAATTATCATTTTGCAAACCTCACCTTACAAGTCGGTTTTGTGGAGTTGAGTTAGGCTTAAAGTCCACTTTTTAACAACAATCAATCCATTTCATCCTATCTCTTCCTCTCTTTATATTTCTCTATCTCACCCTTCTAGTTCAACAGGCCTGATCGATTCAATCAGAAAAAGAGCTCAGAGATCAGCCTTTGCAATTTCTATCCACCTTCATCTTTAAGACTGATTTCTTTGCCTCACCTTGGGAGAGAATTCTATATAGTGGTCATGGCCTAGTTCATTAGGTGAAGCATTTTATAGAGTCATGTAATTCTAATATTGATCTATATCGTGGTAGACAATGTGTCAAAAACTTAGTTGTTATAACCTCTCTTTCTTTTGTAAGTACAACTTTAATAACATGCAATTTAACTAAGCATAAAAAAATGAAGGATTTATGATGGAGATTTATATAGTAGTTTGTCTTTAAAATCAAACTTTGTCTAGTTCTTGATCAAGTTTCATTAGGAAAACTAACACTGTGAAATTGCAATAAATAATTATAGCAAACTAACATTGTGAAATTACAATAAATAATTATTTGAAACTCAACCACTCTTAGCTAGATAACCGAAGTATTGTTTGAACTCTTAGCCACTCTCGTCCAACATCCAAAAGTATCGTTTAGAACATACTCACATTTAGCTTAATAACCCAAGAATTATTTCGATGGATTCAAGGTTAATGCACTCTTCTAGTTTCTAAATAAACACAAACAATGTTCTTGTGAAGCCTAGGGCGTAGAAAGCTTTGACCGTGAATATTGATAGCGTTTCCAGATCTCTTGTATGTTTTTTATATTGGAAGACTGCTTTATTTAGAGTTAAGAAAAGAGTGGTTGAAAATCTTTTTCTACTCATTGAGAAGCTTGACACTTCATGTCTTCACTTAAATGCTTTAAATGTCCTCTATGCAACATTAAATGCTTTAAATGTCCTTCATGCAACATTAAATGGTTATCTCTTTTCTGAGCAACATCGTAATAGTTGTCATGACTTATTGGTTATAGAGCTTTCACCCAAATTGGAGTATAATATTAACATATAGCCTTTCCAGAGTTGACATAAGGCATGTCAAGATGTATGTTGGCGTAGAACAACTTTAGCATGTCCCTTGATATTTTTGATGTTGACAAAAGCTACATGAGATCTTCTTGGTAGACGTGAAGATGAAAACATTCCTTGCAACACAAAATAAGCTTATAAATAATTTTGTTTTGTACAACGTTAACTTAACTGTGTTTATTGTCTAACTAATGTTTTACTATCATACAAGGCAAGAAAACACAATATGCTATATTGTGTGTTAAACGGAACGCTTGTAGCTCACATGACTTGTTTGAAAACTGTAATCTTACCGATGAAGCTTATTCATGTTTGCACTTTGTTGTCTAACAACACTTAATCAAAATCATCCAGGGTCTATTAAATACCCTAATAGATACCAATTTGAACTATGTAAGAAAATAAAAAGTTATTTTATCGATAGTGGTCAAACATTACATTTTTATCATCTTTATTTGTAACAATCTAATAGGTTTTCCGACCTATAATTGTAAAGATATGTTTTTCCTAATCAATATGGAGATAGTGAGGATATTTTTTTCCTTTGGATCCCCTGTTTACAACAATCCACATACACAGACATATATTTCAAAACATGTGTATTCATCTTTTATCATTCTTGGGAATAAAAAATGACATAAAACAAAATCTTCGAATTTGTTTGATTCAGGATATCAGGCACTTACTCTTTATTTCATTATCTTCTTCTTCTTTGCTTATAAAAATTAAAGGTAACCTTATAGTCTTACTTATCATGTTTCTCTTTTTCATAAAATTTTACCCCATTTGGGAATCGGTTGGATTATTAATCATTAATAATTTTGGTTTTCTAGCCCTCAACCAATGTGTTCTTGCCCTCAACGGTTCTTTATCCTACCCTAGGAGGAAACATGCATACTTTTAAGGCAGTGACTCCCTGTGCAATCTTTGATGTATTATGTCCACCTTATTCTTCAGAACATGGGCGACACTGCACCTACTTCCGAAAATCACAGAGGAAAGACCTTCCAGGTGATCTTATGTTATATATTACTTAAATCAAACTTTATCTTTTTAGTTTTATTGAGACAAAGTATTTAACTATTTTGCCCATTATAATTACATGTTTGTCTATTATCACTTTGCTTACATTTTTTATGGAAACAAATCTTATTATGTTTATAATACAATATTTTATTCTTTTAATATTCTAAATACGGTAACTCTCACTTTTGACCCACCATGAATGATTAATTTTATAATAGATAACTGGTTACTTAGTTAACTTTTTAATAAAATAAATTTTAATATTTTCATCTCATTTTGAGTTGTCAACACCCAATTTCGTCCGGGTGAATAAATAATAGTATTTGTTTTTACTTTTGTTTTCATTTTCATTATTTGGTATTTAATTTAGTTAGTTTTATTATTATTTGATTTGTTTCTATTTTCTTTCTAAAAAAAGAATAGGAAAACATGAATAAAAAAAATATGTATTTGAGAATGTTAGTTGTGACACTTGTGAACATCTAATTTTTCCGGATAGCTAAAATAAAAATAAAAAAATAAAATATAAAACTAAAAATATTTTGTAAATATTTCTTTCTTCGCTTTATTTGATTTTTGAAATTTCATTTTTAAGGGATCTTTATTTTATTTCTTTTTTTACGTTTTTTATTTATGGAATGATTTTATTTGGTTTTATTTCGTTTAATTTGTTTAATGTGAGTTAATTTGGTAATATGTGATTTAATTTGATTTTTGTTTCAATAATTCATTCTAATCCATTACCCATCTTTATTCGTCATTTTCCTCTTTTAAAAATAAAAATGTATAAAATAATATATTTTATCTCTTTCCTTTTTTTTTTCATTTGCAAAATAATTGTACCCATTTTTTCTTTGCTGCCGACACTTCCACTACTCCGCCATTTCCGCAATTCAATCACTGTGCAACTAAATATTTTTTTCACCCAATTAGAGTTACCGAGCGTCCTCCAATGATCTTTTTGTTCTAAGGGTTCATTTTGTTCTATAAGGGGGAGTCTCTCCACTCCTCTGAGGATGAGGATCACACGGCCCAATTCTTCTGACACACCCATTTTCACACCATATCCTTCATCTTGCTTCTCTCGGCTTGGTCCCAATCACCATTCTCTTCTCCTCCAACCCAACTCATCATCCACTACGCCATTTTCCCCCAACCTCATGCTCCTAGATTAGGCATCTTAGTCGTCCAACCATCAATAATCATCTAGGCTTTCCTTCATCAATCCAACATCACAAAATCATCCCACCTTCTTCCCCTGATCAGAAACACAGAACAACATTTTCATCATTGTCATTTCATCATTGTCATTCGAACCTGCAAAGTGAAACCATAGCAAACAGAGAAACCATTTTCCATCACCTCCACAGACCTCGTCTTCACACACAGCCCCCTCTTTGGCTAGCCACCACCTCCTCTGTCACAGATCACAGATCACAAAAACAAAACCAAAGCAAAACAACCAAAACCCACACACAGCGCACTATGCTATGCTTTGCTCTCTAATCCATTTGCGTCGTTACGCTGGCGGTGACTCTGAAACGCATAAAGCCTTCAACCCTGATCAGAGCAAAGAAACAGAGCAAGAAGAGCAGCAGACTTGGAGTCACATCTGTGGAGGAAATAGGCGAGGGTTTTGGCTCCCCTGGTTCAGATAGTCTTCTCCGATAAGGACTTATGCTGGAGGTGTCTTTGTCCCACGCGTGAAAGAAAACGCGAGAAAAGGTAAAGGACCGCGACAGGCGGCTGGGCAGGTGTTGCCTCCGGCGATACCCGTGGAGGCGTGAGGTCACCGGCTATTGGGAGAAGGAGGTGTTTATTGGTCTCGTGGATTTCGTCTGATGCAGTTGCGGCGATGACCTTGGCGGCGGCGCGATGGTGGGAGAAGGAAGATTCAACGAGGAACGACGACCCTGGCTCGGTGGCAGCAGCAACCTGCGCGACAAACGGGCGGCGACGTTGCGATTCGCAGCGACCGGCAAGGTCTGTGGCCGGCAGAGGTCGCGGCGGTGATCGGCGTCATTAGGCGACGCCTTGGACGGTGGCTTGTGGAGGCTGGTATGGTGGTGGCCGGTCGAGTGGGGGGCAGGGTGGTCGTGAGCAGCAGAGTTATCTCTGGGTTCTTCTTATCAGAGGAAGAAGAGACTTAGGTCTCTGGGTGCAAATGATGAATGAGATGAAATTAGGGACACCCCTATTTTCTGAACCAAGGGCTTTGGGCCCGACGTGGGCCCATTCTCTCTTCCAGCCACCACGTGCAATGTTATTCACACTCCCAATCTATTCTGCAAATAAAGAAAAAAAAGGGGAATTAGGTCACCTACAACAATTATTACATGGCACTCCTAAATCTCCTTGTTACACCCATTGTTACACCCCCTTTCACTTGGGCTGTAGCCCATCTCGTTGTTAAAAAAAAAAAAAGGAGGATTGGGTTGGAACATGCAATTTCGAAATGCACCCCTCGTTTTCCTATTCACCCTTCCACTGCGCTTCTATAAACAAAAAACGATAAAAGGATCTTTCGGCAGGCTAGTGGGCCGCATGTTTCTCCTGTTGCCACGCGCAACTCCCATCCACACCGCTTCTGTTTGGACTGAATCCTTTCTCTTCCCGCCACCACTTGCATTCCCATTTGCACCCCCAATCAGTTTCTGCAAATAAAAAAAAAGGGGTTTGGGCCTGGTCATTGGGTTGCGGTTTCTCTGCCTGTCACCGTGTAACTCTATTTGCACCTTCATTCCTTTTCTGGCAAACAATAAAAGAGGCTTTAGGCCCGGTCAACAAAATATCCAGTGACACCTCCAAACTTCACAGTTGCACCCCTCATTCATTTGGGCTTGGGTCAAGGAAGTTTCCATGCCACCCAACTTAACTTCCTACACCCCTTTTTTCGCTGCTGCACCCCTCTGGGCCTGGACCAAGAAATTTCGAGCTGCACCCCCATTTTCAGCCATGCACCCCTGATAGACTACAAGACTAAAGGGCCACAATTTCGTTCGTCACCCCTGATTTTTAATTTCTGCACCCCTATTCTTATTGGGCTTGGATTGTATTGTTTTTTTTATACTGTCTTTACTTTTATTTTTTTAGCTTTAGTATTTGTTTTATTATTGTTTGTTTGATGTATTCAATTGATGAAAATACAAAAATATAATAATCATAAAAAATAAAAAAATATAAAATAAATAAAAATAACAAAATATATGATTATCATAACAAGTTTCGGACTTGTTTAATGATTATGTTTTTCGTAATTATTTTGATTATGTCGAATCTCGTATTTGCTTGATAATTAAATAAAAAAAATATATAAAAAAAAGAAAGAAATATTTTTCGTGTAAATAAACATTTGTATGATTCTTTTTGTCTTCTTATCTTATCAATTGAAAATCATAAAAAATACAAAACTTTTAAAAACCACAAAAATAATTTTTATCTTCCACTTGTTTTATATATCTAGCTCATTGTTTATGTTGTGACATTTTTTTTCATAATTCAAAAATATCCAAAACAAATATAAAATCTTTAAAAATAAAAAATGTCTTCATTTACAGATTTCCAATCAATTCTCAACATTTTCAAAACAAATTTCCAAACAAGTTTTCCCAATCAATTTTTCAAACAAATTTTCAAACATTTTCCAAACCAACAATCATCAAAACGTAGTAGCCAGAACTATGTGATCCTTGATTCTTTATCAAAAGTGGAGATACATAGGAGCAAGGCTAGTCCTTGTCAGGTTCACTTCCCAAAAATCCAAATATTTTCTAATATGATTTTCCAATATCATCACTTTGCTTAATTTTTTATGGAAACAAATCTTATTATTTTTATAATACAATATTTTATTCTTTTAATATTCTAAATACGGTAACTCTCACTTTTGACCCACCATGACTGATTGATTTTATAATAGATAACTGGTTACTTAGTTAACTTTTTAATAAAATAAATTTTAATATTTTAATCTCATTTTGAGTGTTCATGCTTTTTCTAACTAATTTTTTAATGACCCATAGTCATTATGTTTTCAATTATAACTAAATAATCAATTCATTATTAAAACATTTTTTTCTTTTATTTTTAAAACCTATAATCACTTATAAATGTAGCTAATTTTTTTAGTTATACTTATTTTTTCAATTAACTAAATAACGAATTCTTCATTAAAATCTTTTTTCCTTTTATTTCTGAAACCTAGATTTAGTTAGACATGTAATTAATATTAAATGCATTGATAAAGAATTTGCAATATTTAAAAAAAATGTGAGAATGTCTATGATTAAATGTCTGTGATAAATAATTGACTGTCTATTATTAAATGTCTATGATAAATAATTGACTGTCTTTGAAAGAAAAATAAAAAGGTTAAATAATTGTTAGAATAGTTTTTTACGAAACTAAAATCTTATAGATTGCCTTTCAAAATAATGGTTCATAAATGCTTTTATTCTTTTATACTCAATTCTTCAAGAACAAGTCATTAAAGTTATTTAAATAAGTAAAAGAAAATAAACGGGCCAACTAATTTGGATCATGCATTTTCCAACTAATTTTTTCAATACCACAATTAAGTAATATTAAATGTCTATCATTATTTTGAAAAGAAAAATAAAGAGGTTAAATAATTTTGTTAGAATACTTTTAATAAACCATATCTCCAATCGAATTTTATAATGTGAATATAAATGATGGTAAATCTTACATGTTTTTTCATTTGCATATTTCATTCTATGGTCAAAGAGAGATTAGAGAGCAATGGCCAAAATTTCTTTTGAGAAGGCTTTTTGTGAATTTCCATCAAATCTGAGGGTACTAGCTGTTGACACTAACTCTAATGTTCTTGAATTCATCAAGAAGATGTGTGAGGAATATTGCTATGAAGGTTAGTATAGAATACTAAAGTGATCACTATTTGTTGAAATAAGAGATAATATTTTGTTTTGTTAATGATAATTTTAAGGTTGTTTGCAGTTATCACATGCACAGAATCGCTACTTGCTACTGAGATTTTGCAGGAAAGAAAAGTGGGGATTGATTTAGTACTGATGGAGGTTCGTATGCCAAAGATGGATGGCTATGAATTCTTACTTGCCAACCAAGAAATTGATGTTCCTATCATCAGTACGTAACTACTCTTTTATGTTTTTCCTTAGATTTTGAACTTGTTTAACTGATCAAGTTTACTTTGCAGTGATGTCTTGGGATGATAACAAGAAATCTGTAATGAAGAGTATAAAGCTTGGAGGTTGTGATTATTGGATCAAGCCTTTGCATGAGGATCAACTCAAGAACATGTTGTTAGGAAGTCCATGAGTGAGAATAGGATGCGAAAAGATCATTTTAGCGGGAATTCTGAATTTGTTTCTTCTTCTACTCTTGAAATTTCAAGAAAAGTTGATAATGTTGGTGAATCACATTCGAGAAAGAAGTCTCGTATGGTATGGACATCAGAACTGCATGGTAAATTTGTCAAAGCTGTCAATCATATTGGACTTGCTAGTATGATTCTTTAGCCCTTCTTCTATTTTTCTCTATTCATCAAATATTTAGATTTAATTTATGAGATGTATGTATTAGTCCATATGCAATAAGGATAAAATGAATTTAGAAACTGTTTTTGTAGAGTTTATTTATACTTAAAAATTTATTTTTAAACATGATTTAACAGTTTTTATTGTTACCTTTCAGATGCTGTGCCAAAGAAAGTTCTTGAGCTCATGAATATTCCTGGTTTGACAAGAAACCATGTTGGTAGTCACTTACAGGTTTGTGTCATTTTACATGCTTGCACATGTTCAAAGTAAATAAATTTTTTGTTCGTAGATCCTTTATTTATTAAACATTTACAACATTGATTGGCAGAAATATAGAAATACTTTGAAGAGAAAACCTCAGCAATCTGCTACAGATATACCACTGCATAACCATCTTCATGCAGAAGAAGCTTTGAATATGGCACTTGATCACCCAATGGCTCCCTATACTGCTAACTTTGTTTTTCCACAGTCCTCGGAAACTATGCCTAACAGTGTGTCAGTGGATACATTGCAAGAACAGCAGCAAATGCAACCGTGGATGGAGTCTTTCTTTTAAGAGTTTCTATCATTTTTAGTTTTTCTTTATATGTAGGAATCCAATGGTTTTTTTTTTTTTTTTTAAGTTTTTCCTTTTTAAAATTCTTTTTGTATAAATTTTATACAGTTAAATGTAATAAGGATTATTCAATTTTGTAGATTTTTTTTATGAATATTTTAGTTGTTCTTGATATTATGGTTTCAAATTAACATTACGTTATTTTCGTGTTTGACTAATAAAAGTATTAAATGATTATAGTCCATCAAAAATAAATAGATTATAAATGTATATAATAAATAATTGACTGTCTTTAATCAGAATTGGTTATATTTTTGTTATAATTTATTACATTAATTTTTACAATTAATGAATAGTGTGTATAATAATTATCTTCAAGAAACAATCTTTTTAAAAAAAAAATAGTTATAATAACCTATTATTAGTTAATATAATTGATGTCAGATGTCGTTAGGAAAGGAGCGTCAATAAAGAAGATCTTTTCGCAATCAATTAAAGAAAATATAGAAGTTTGTTTTTTATATCAAATATTATCAAGTGCTCTTAAAGATTCATCAACTTCTCTCAAACTTTTAAAAATTTATCAAAGGTTATGCTCCAAAAGATTTTAAAATGTTTTTGTTGTAGTAATGTTATATTTAACCAGATTATTTCCAGGTTTGTGGTTGCTTTGTAACTAGATAGTAGTTCTAGTCGTGTTTTCGTGTGATAGAGTTTATAAAGTTAGATATCTTCTTATATAGTTAAAGAGTGGATAAGACCACGATCCTCTTTAATATCTAACGTGAGATTGAAATCAACAACTTCTAGAATTTTTTATTGATAACAAAACTATTTTTTTTTTCTTGAATTTAAGGTCATTGAGATATAAAAATCATGCCTTTTTTTTCCTTTATCATTATTATTTTTTATTGTCTTTTCTATTTCTTGTATTAATTAGTTTCAAGAAAAGTACCGTGTTGATAAAAATATAAGAAAATATTTAAATTAATTCACTTCCACTAAGCTTCGACATTATTGAAGTAGAATTTCTGCTTATTAAATTCTTGGAATTTAACTCCATGACTTCAAGCATCTTTATCAAAGCTTAGCACCATTGAGCTTGTGTTTTCACATTTTTCTTATCATACCATCTCATTTTATTGAGTTAAAATTAATATTTATACTAGTTTTAATTTTATAATTTTATTTAATTAAAAAATATCTGTTATTATTTTCTATATTTGATGTGTAATTTATAATTTGAATGAAAACAATGTTGGAGAGAGAATAGAGTAGTGTGATGACTATCAGTTTTTTAATTTTTACATATAGATTGAACAATTTATTCTATTTATGTATAAATACTAAAAAAACTAGAAAAATACATGGCATTACCATATTAATTGTTATTTAAACTTAGCTTCTTGTTAGTTCTGTTGACCGGTCGGTCCGGTCGGTTTGTTAGCTCTGTTGAGTTTTGTTTTTGTTTGACCGGTTGCGCGCTTGCGCTTGTGTTGGTTACATTTTGTTTGCTGGTTTTGTCTGTTGCGCGCTTGTGTTGGTTATATATATAGTAACCAACTCCTCCTTATTTTGTAACTTTTTAATCATTCAATACTATTCAGATTTCTCATTCTCACGCTCCGCTCTCGCTCTTCTATCTTTCTCTGAAATCTGGGTTTTCTCGAAACGCTCCAGAACCTAACAATTGGCGCCCACCGTGGGGCACAGTTTCAAGAATTCCAAAGCAGCAATGGCAACCAAGTTCGACGTAGAGAAGTTCAACGACTCTAATGATTTCGGGCTGTGGAAGATCAAGATGGAGGCTATCTTGATACAGCAGGGATGTGATGAAGCGTTGAAGGGTGAGTCGAAGATGAGTAATGCCATGACTCAAGAAGAGAAGAAGAAGATGGGAGATAAGGCAAGAAGTGCAATCATCTTGTGCCTTGGTGATAAGGTACTGAGGGAGGTTGCGAAGGAGAAGACTGCCGCTGAAATCTGGGCAAAGCTGGAGTCTCTGTACATGACGAGATCGTTGGCTCATAGGTTGTGCCTGAAGCAGCAACTCTTTGCGTTCAAGATGTCAGAATCAAGAACGATAGAGGAGCAAATTGCAGAATTCAGCAAGATAGTTGATGATCTGGAGAATATTGAAGTGAAGTTGGAGGATGAAGATAAAGCTGTCATCCTGTTGAATGCGCTTCCAAGAACCTTCGAGCATTTCAGGGATGCGTTACTCTACGGGAAAGATCAAGTGATCACGTTAGAGGAGGTTGTGACGTCAATTCGAACCAAGGAGTTCCAAAAACTTCAAGATTCGAAGGCAACCGAGGAGGGAGCGTCTGGATTGATCTCGGTGAAAGGGAAATGGAACAAGCAGGCTGGAAAAGAGAAGAAGCTGAATCCGGACGGTACGAAGCAGGTGCGTTGCTTCAAGTGCCAGAAGATGGGTCATATCAAGAAGTTCTGCCCGGAGAAAGGAAAGGGCGGTCGGCCACAAGAAACCGCTGATGTGGCAGAGGCGTCTGAGGGATATGAATCTGCTGGAGTGTTGGTGGCTTCGTCTGAAGATTCTCAAAGGAGCTGGGTCATGGACTCCGGCTGCACCTATCACATGTGCCCGGTGAAGGAGTTTTTTGAGAATCTTGATCAGAAAGAGCATGGAAATGTACTGCTCGGAAATAACAAAGCTTGCCGAGTGCAAGGTGTGGGGTCGGTGAGGCTGAAGATGTTTGACAATCGTGAGATGGTGTTGCAGGCTGTAAGGTATGTGCTCGAACTAAAGAGAAATATGATTTCTATTAGTTCTTTTGATCTTAGAGGTTACACCACTAAAGTTGAAGATGGAGTAATGAGGGTGTGTTCTGGAGATTCTGTGGTTGCCAAAGGCAGAAGGAGGAACGGCTTGTACATTCTGGAGGGATCAACTGTCATTGGTCATGTCTCAGTAGCAAGTGGGACCGAGAATACCGCCCGGCTATGGCACTTGAGGATGGGACACATCAGTGAGAAGGGTCTTGAAGAATTGGAAAAGCAAGGCTTGCTTCTGGGAGATAAACTGCAGAAGCTGGATTTTTGTGACCATTGTGTCTTAGGGAAATCACACAGGATACCGTTCGGAAAAGGGAAACACTCAACCGAACGTCCCTTTGAATATGTCCATGCTGACTTGTGGGGACCGGCAAGAACCTTAACTCATGGTGGAGGAGCGTATTTCTTAAGTATAATTGATGATTTCTCAAGGAGAGTGTGGATTTACGTTCTAAAAAATAAGTCTGAAACATTTCAGAAGTTCAAAGAGTGGCACACACAGATTGAGAACCAATTGGGGTGTAGGCTGAAATGTCTAAGAACCGATAATGGGCTGGAGTTCGTTTCAGAGGAGTTTAATGGGTTTTGCAAAGAGAAAGGGATCAGGAGGCACAGAACGGTCGTTGGAACTCCTCAACATAATGGATTGGCCGAACGGATGAATAGAACCATTCTGGAGAGGGTTCGGTGCATGTTGCTGGGATCAGGGTTGTCAAAGGCTTTCTGGGGAGAGGCTGCTAATACGGCCGTCTATCTGATTAACAGGAGTCCGTCTTCAGCACTTAATTTTAAAACGCCAATGGAAGTGTGGAGTGGACGACCGGCTGATTACTCACACTTGAGAGTGTTTGGTTCTTTGGCGTTTGCTCATGTCAGGGGTGATAAGCTGGATTCCCGGGCGGCGAAATGTATCTTTCTTGGATACGGCGAAGGTGTTAAGGGATACAGGTTATGGAGGTTAGATTCTAGACCTTCAAAACTAATCATTAGTAGGGATGTCATTTTTGATGAAACAAGGATGGCAATGCACCCTGAAAACTCTGGAAGTGAGAAGAAGATTCTCGTGGAGGTGGAGCATACTACTAATGGAGCTGGCACGCCTGGTGGGACTGAGGAAAACCAAACGGGTGAAGGGCAAGTTGAAAACAGTCAGGAGATAGAGGAGAACCGATCGGATGAATTTCGAACAGACCTTGATGATGATACAGATGGTATGTCTGGCGAGGGAAGTCATGGAAAAGCTGCTGGTGTTGATTTGAGAAACTATCAGCTTGTTCGTGACAGAGAAAGAAGGATCTCTAAGCCAACCAAACGGTTTGGAGAGGCAGATCTAATCTGCTACGCCCTGAATGCTGCTGAAGATCTTAACCGATCGGATGAACCGAGAAGTTATAAGGAGGCTCTTGACAGCAGCGAACGACATTTTTGGCAGGGTGCTATGGAGGAAGAGTTGGAGGCTTTGAAAAAGAATAGCACCTAGAGATTGGTGGATCTGCCGAAGGGAAAGAAGGTTATAGGTTCGAAATGGATTTTCAAGAAAAAGGAAGCTATACCGGGTGGTGAGAAAGCGAGGTACAAAGCTAGGCTTGTTGCCAAAGGCTTTACTCAGATTGAAGGTGTAGACTATCATGAGATCTTTGCTCCAGTGGTTAAGCATTGTTCGGTCAGAGTTCTGATGGCAATAGTTGCTCATTGCAACTTGCATCTTGAACAGTTGGATGTTCGGACAGCTTTTCTGCACGGCGATTTGGAGGAAACCATCTATATGAAGCAACCGGACGGTTTCGCTGTGGATGATAGGGTGTGTTTGTTGCAGAAGTCACTTTATGGCTTGAAGCAAAGCCCAAGGCAGTTGTACAGGAAATTTGATGATTTTCTGATAAAGCTGAACTTCAAGCGGTGTAATTATGATGACTGTGTTTACACTCTAAATCATGACGGTGAAATGTTATATCTCCTGCTTTATGTGGATGATATCCTGATTGCTAGCAGTGACAGGGGCATGATCGGTGAGACGAAAGCAAGGTTGGGGGATGCTTTCGAAATGAAGGAGCTAGGAGAAGCAAGGCGGATTTTGGGCATAGACATTAAAAGGGATAAACCGGGCGGTAACCTTTTTCTGTCTCAGGAGTGTTATTTGCAGAAGGTAATTTCAAGGTATCGGATGGCTGAATCTAAAATGGCCAGCACACCAGTCGGTCAACACTTGAAACTTACCAAGGAACAATGCCCAAAGACCGAGGAGGAAAGAAGGAAGATGGAATCTGTTCCATTTTCAAATGGGATTGGGAGCATTATGTACGGCATGGTCTGCACAAGACCGGACCTGACACACGGTGTTAGTGTTCTCAGTCAGTTCATGGTTAATCCTGGACCAACACACTGGGAAGCGTTGAAGTGGATGCTCAGATATATACGGGGGTCTCTCGATACTGGATTGTCTTTCCAGAATAACTTTCAAGGTGGAGGTTATATTGAAGGTTTTGTTGATTCTGACTTTGCCAGATGCATGGACACTAGAAAATCCCGTTCGGGATATGTGTTTACGTTGTTTGGGACTGCTGTTAGCTGGAGGTCTACATTACAGTCGGTTGTTGCTTTGTCAACTACGGAAGCTGAGTACTATGCTCTTGCTGAAGGAGTTAAGGAGGCACTGTGGTTGAAAGGCTTAGTTCAGGAACTTGGTTTTAATCAAAAATCTGTATGTGTTCATTGCGACAGCCAGAGTGCCATTCATCTGGCCAATCATCAGATTTATCATTCCAGAACCAAGCATATTGACGTCAAGCTGCATTTTGTCAGAAGCATTGTTGAATCCGGTGACGTTCAAATCTGCAAAATTGCATCCGAAGAGAACCCTGCAGATATGTTGACAAAGTCGCTCGCTAAGGAGAGGTTTCTCTTGTTGTTGTCCAGGATTGGGTTTCTATCGGTCGGTCACTAATTGTTTGACCGTCCGTGTTTCGTTTTTTGTTCTTTGAAGCAAGTCTAGGTGGAGAATTGTTATTTAGACTTAGCTTCTTGTTAGTTCTATTGACCGGTCGGTCCGGTCGGTTTGTTAGCTCTGTTGAGTTTTGTTTTTGTTTGACCGGTTGCGCGCTTGCGCTTGTGTTGGTTACATTTTGTTTGCCGGTTTTGCCTGTTGCGCGCTTGTGTTGGTTATATATATAGTAACCAACTCCTCCTTATTTTGTAACTTTTGAATCATTCAATACTATTCAGATTTCTCATTCTCACGCTCCGCTCTCGCTCTTCTATCTTTCTCTGAAATCTGGGTTTTCTCGAAACGCTCTAGAAACCAACATTAATTAATTGTAAAAGTTCACAGGTTTCAAGATAAAGAAAAACATGCAAATAAATGATAAAAAAAAACCTAGGTTGTCTGTGGCTGCTCCTCACTACTACACTACTATAATTAACTTTCATAACTTTGATTGAGAATTGATCTTTGTCTTCCAAAAAAAAAGGGTAAGTATATAGGATATTGTAAGTCTTGAATCTTGTCTGTTAAGAAAATAGTCTAAAGTTTCCTTAATAATAATTAGTATTTATATTTCCAAATAAAATGTTACGCTATGTATTTTCAAATAATAAGATGTCTTGCAAAAATATATATCTATTTTCCAAATTTAATTTTTATTTTTTCACATTTTATTTTCTTTTACTTATTCTTGCATGTTACCTTATCTATTTTTATTTTAAATCCATATAACTTTCTACGGTCTCGGATATTTATCAAGTTTGAAAAACAAGATATTTATATTCATTTTATTATTTAATTTAAAGTTAAATTTCGATAATATAAATTTGAAAAGTTCCAGTTAATATATTTTCAAAATAATTTCAAATCAAACTCTAAATATCCTAATGCATTTTGTTTTCGGTGAAAAAGTTCATTTTGAATAATTGCGTAGTGGTAATATTTTTATGGGCAATAGGTAATTCAACATCACACATATTTATATCAATTATCGTTTTTTAAATTTAACTAATAACTTTTTATATTCAAATTTATTATTTTCTATTTTTTTTAACTTAATTAAATTTTAATATTTTTTAAATAAAATAAATTTGATTTCTTATGTTAAATTGACAATAAGGACCTTTAGAATCTTGTGTTAAAATCTCAAAAATATTATATACCAAACCATTTAAATGATATAAAATTTTAAAATTGAAAGATGTCAATATCAAAACAAATAACTGTAAAAGATGTCTTAAATTTTAACATAACAATTAAAATTAAAATGAATTATATAATTAAATATTTTGATCAATTTATTAATTAATTTTTTTATATGATATTATATATATATATATATATATATATATATATATATATATATATATATATATATATATATATGTGTGTGTGTGTGTGTGTGTGTGTGTGTGTGTGTGTGTGTGTGTGTGTGTGTGTGTGTGTGTGTGTGTGTGTGTGTGTGTGTGTGAGATATTAAATGGAGGCCACTGCCAACCAAGTAAAACCTACTCCGAATGTATGATATTAAATGGAGGCCATTGCCAACCAAGTAAAACTTAATCTCAACCAACCATCTGCAACAGTGTTTCAATGGAGGCCACTGTCGATCTCTCGTAAATAAAGCCTTCTGATACATCCAGGGGGATGTAAGGAAGATGCACCGTGAGTTTGGAGTGGAAATGAAGCTCAGTCATAGGAGGAAACCAATGGAACAGTGTTGCTGGTTGATCTGCAAAGTAGGAATAACAGATCTGGATTTCCTCTCGGTTTGGCTGGATTGTGAGGTGTGTTGCAGCGGATTGTTGATGTTTGTGGTGAGGTGAGATGGAGGCTAGCTTGGAAGGATGGTTCACAACTCAAAAGGCTTCCCAAGGTGGAAGAAAGTTGCAATGGAGTTACAAGCAAGGTAGGTGACTATCGGAAGAAGGAATTGTGCTTTCATTTGAGCAGAATTTCTTTACTTGATTTCCAAAAGTAACAGTTGCGCATTATATACTAAGAGGATGGATCATCTTTGGGCTGTCCAGGCCGAGACTGTAGCAGAGATCAGTAGCATAGGATTGATTTTTTTGTAATTTTTTTATTTTTTGTTTAATTTGATGGGCTTGTGTTAGCCCACTGTCATTTGTTAGTCTTTAGCTGTAGTTTTTTTTTTAAAAGGGTCTTTTATAAAGTCCAAGTCTGGAAGAGTCCTTGGTGCTCTTTCCATTCATGACAACTTTAATTGTCTTTGATATTGTGATTCACGTGTAGGTGTGACCTTGTCACATTAGAGTCCGTACGTTTTAGGGGTCTTAGAATCCGCTCATTGTTTTTGTTTGTTTGTTGTGTCCTTTGATTTTTTTTTTAAAGAATAAAGGATGTCTAGTCATAGGATTAGAGAATTGGATAAGCAAGATACTCTTAGGACCATAATGAATGAAGTTGGTAATATAAGAAAGAGTTTGACTCAAGATAAGCTTAATAGGGAGGTGCAATTCTCAATCTTACAAAATTAACCTGAGAGTCATAAAAAGAGAAAGAAATCAAGAGCTTTTAAGAAAATTAATTCAAAAGGGTAGAGCTTTCACTAAAAGTTTAAGTGGATTTTATTGTCAAGAAAGAGAATTTACAGATAAACTCGTGAATTTCTTGAATGAAGGAAGTAAAAGAGACAGGGAGAGAGAACAGAGAAAATTACAAGAAAGAATAGAGAGACAAGAGAGAAGAAAAGAGATAAAACGAGAAGAAGAAAAAAGAAGAGAAAGAGAGAGAAAGAGCGAACAAAGGAGAGAAGAGGAAGAAGAGAGAATAAGAAGAGAGGAAGAAAAGAGAGAAGAGGAAGAAGAGAGAAGAAGATAGAAAGTAAGGATAGAAGAGGAAGAAAGAAGAGAGCAACATAGAAAAGAAGAGGAAGAAAAGAGAAAGAAGGAAGAGAGACTACAAAAGAAAGAGAAGGAAGAAATTGAAAGGAAGAAAAGGGAAGAAAAGAAATTAATGATAAACTTTTAAATGAAGAATGGTTTCTTTGTACACATCATATTGAAAATTTTAAAACTAAGAAACCATCTTCAAAAATTGTTCTTTTATATACTTTGGGTCATAGAAAACTAATTAGTGTTATGTTTAATGTTTATTGCAGATTTATCTTTGACCCAGGAGGATTTTGTAAAGAATCAACCAAAAATAAGTCCTCACAAGAACCATCAAGATTTGAGGACAAATCCTTTCCAAGAGGGAGGGGATGATACGCGGGGCCCAAGCCCAATTTCTTAAGTCTAGAATGTATTTTATGTACCTTGTAGTATGATAGGCATGTGGGACTTTTAGTCCTATAAATAACCATGCCTAATCCTTTTGTAATCAATTTTGAGAATAATGAGAATTAGATTTCTGAAACCCAGAATTAATTCTCTCTTGAGAGTAGACGTATCAATTTAATCCATGGCCCCAGGGCCAGTCCCAACCCATTATTGAAAAAGCCTTATTTTAAGAAGCCCCTCAAGTAGGGGGCTAGAAAAAAGCCCTAACCCCCAAAGCCCCCTCTTAAGTGGGTCTGGGTCAGGGTCAAAATGGGTTTAGCCCCACTCTAAAAGTATAATGAATTCTCTCTCCCTCTCTTTCTCTCTCCCTTTCTCTCCCTCTCCCTCTCTCTCTCTCCCTCTCCCTCTCCCACTCCTTCTCCCTCTCCCTCTCCCTCCCTCCCTCTCCCTCCCTCTCCCTCTCTCCCTCTCCTACTCCTTCTCCCTCTCCCTCTCCCTCTCCCTCTCCCTCTCCCTCTCTTATAAAATCAAATTTCAGTTTATATATGTGTATTTTATCATTTGTATTTAAAATTTTTATACTTTTTAGTTAAGTATTTTCGTTATTTTACTTTTTATATTTATATATTAAAAATATGAAAATTTACAATTAATATAAAATAATATTAAAATAATAAAATTATTTATTATTTTACACTGATTATAATATTATTATATTAAATCATAATTTAATCAAGATGACGTGATCAATAAAAACATTATAATAAAAGATAATTGACAAAAATTTAACTAAAAATATCTAAATTTCCGAACGGCTAAAAATTTAACTAAGGCAAAAAAAATATGATAAAATCATAAAATGAGCAAATAATAATTAAATATATGAAGGAAACAAAGTATATTTTTTATTACGTAATTATTTTTAAAAAATATAGTATAAAAAACTGTTTGATGTTTTAACATAAAAATATTAACAACTACCAAAGAAAATATACAATATTTACTTATTTATTTTAATATTATTAAAAAATTGAATTTATTTATGCCCAACCCTCATATTCACTCAATGAATACTACATGTAACTTCCAATGAAAAGGCCCCACGTAAGATTCAAAGTTTGACAATGGACATGGACATCGTGGTTGTGCAGCCGCAACAGTTTTAATATATATAATTTTAAGTACGAAAAATAAATATTTATTCTATATAATAGAAGAAATAAGTAGGTAATTTGGTCTATCAAATATAATTGGATCATATGTTATATCCTGACTAGTTTTCTAATTTAAAATTTTCAAGTTATAACAGTTAAAATATGTGTTCCCTTTCCTCTGCAAAAATATAATTTATTGTTGGATATTTAGTTTTTTTTTTTTTAAAAAAAGAATGCCTATGGGCTAGTCCTGACCCACAGGGCTTTGGGGCTTTTTAGTCCTGGGGACTTTTTTAATAAAGAACGTTTTTATTCCTCAGGGCCAGTCCCAACCCATTATTGAAAAAGCCCTATTTTAAGAAGCCCCTCAAGTAGGGGGCCAGAAAAAAGCCCTAACCCCCAAAGCCCCCTCTTCAATGGGTCAGGGTCAGGGTTAAAGTGGGTTTAGCCCGACTCCAAAAGTATAATGAAATCTCTCTCCCTCTCCTTCTCTCTCCCTTTCTCTCCCTCTCCCTCTCCCTCTCCCTCTCTCCCTCCCTCCCCCTCCCTCTCCCTCCCTCCCCCTCCCTCTCTTATAAAATCAAATTTCAGTTTATATATGTGTATTTTATCATTTGTATTTAAAATTTTTATACTTTTTAGTTAAGTATTTTCGTTATTTTACTTTTTATATTTATATATTAAAAATATGAAAATTTACAATTAATATAAAATAATATTAAAATAATAAAATTATTTATTATTTTATACTGATTATTATATTATTTTATTAAATCATAATTTAATCAAGATGACGTGATCAATAAAAACATTATAATAAAAGATAATTGACAAAAATTTAACTAAAAATATCTAAATTTCCGAACGGCTAAAAATTTAACTAATGCAAAAAAAATATGATAAAATCATAAAATGAGCAAATAATAATTAAATATATGAAGGAAACAAAGTATATTTTTTATTACGTAATTATTTTTAAAAAATATAGTATAAAAAACTGTTTGATGTTTTAAGATAAAATTATTGACCACTACCAAAGAAAATATACAATATTTACTTATTTATTTTAATATTATTAAAAAATTGAATTTATTTATGCCCAACCCTCAGATTCACTCAATGAATACTACATAGATTCACTCAATGAATACTACATGTAACTTCCAATGAAAAGGCCCCACCTAAGATTCAAAGTTTGACAATGGACATGGACATTGTGGTTGTGCAGCAGCAACAGTTTTAATATATATAATTTTAAGTACGAAAAATAAATATTTATTTTATATAATAGAAAAAATAATTAGGTAATTTGGTCTATCAAATATAATTGGATCATATGTTATATCCTGACTAGTTTTCTAATTTAAAATTTTCAAGTTATAACAGTTAAAATATGTGTTCCCTTTCCTCTGCAAAAATATAATTTATTGTTGGATATTTAGTTTTTTTTTTTGTAAAAAAGAATGTCCATGGGCTAGCTCTAACCCACAGGGCTTTGGGGCTTTTTAGTCCTGGGGATTTTTTTAATAAAGAACGTTTTTAGTTTCCAGGGCCAGTCCCAACCCATTATTGAAAAAGCCCTATTTTAAGAAGCCCCTCAAGTAGGGGGCCAGAAAAAAGCCCTAACTCCCAAAGCCCCCTTTTAAGTGGGTCAGGGTCAGGGTTAAAGTGGGTTTAGTCCGACTCCAAAAGTATAATGAAATATCTCTCTCTCTCCCTCTCCCTCTCCCTCTCCCTCTACCTCCCTCTCCCTCCCTCTCCATCTCTCTCCCTCTCCATCTCTCTCTCCCTCTCCCTCTCTCTCCCTCTCCCTCTCCTTCTCTTTCTCCCTCTCTCTCCCTCCCTCTCCCTCTCCCTCTCCCTCTCTCTGTTTTATAAAATCAAATTTCAGTTTATATATGTGTATTTTATCATTTGTATTTAAAATTTTTATACTTTTTAGTTAAGTATTTTCATTATTTTACTTTTTATATTTATATATTAAAAATATGAAAATTTACAATTAATATAAAATAATATTAAAAAAATAAAATTATTTATTATTTTATACTGATTATAATATTATTTTATTAAATCATAATTTAATCAAGATGACGTGGTCAATAAAAACATTATAATAAAAGATAATTGACAAAAAAATAACTAAAAATATCTAAATTTCCGAACGGCTAAAATTTTAACTAAGGAAAAAAAATATGATAAAATCATGAAATGAGCAAATAATAATTAAATATATGAAGGAAACAAAGTATATTTTTTATTACGTAATTATTTTTAAAAAATATAGTATAAAAAACTGTTTGATGTTTTCAGATAAAATTGTTGACCACTACCAAAGAAAATATACAATATTTACTTATTTATTTTAATATTATTAAAAAATTGAATTTATTTATGCCCAACCCTCAGATTCACTCAATGAATACTACATGTAACTTCCAATGAAAAGGCCCCACGTAAGATTCAAAGTTTGACAATGGACATGGACATCGTGGTTGTGCAGCCGCAACAGTTTTAATATATATAATTTTAAGTACGAAAAATAAATATTTATTTTATATAATAGAAAAAATAATTAGGTAATTTGGTCTATCAAATATAATTGGATCATATGTTATATCCTGACTAGTTTTCTAATTTAAAATTTTCAAGTTATAACAGTTAAAATATGTGTTCCTTTCCTCTGCAAAAATATAATTTAATGTTGGATATTTAGTTTTTTTTTTTTAAAAAAAAAAGTCCATGGACTAGTCCTGACCCACAGAGTTTTGGGGCTTTTTAGTCCCGGAGACTTTTTTAGTAAAGAACGTTTTTGGTCCTGTGGGCTTTTTTTGGCCCCAATCCACGTGAACTAGGGCTAGGGCCTATTAATAGGACCTATTTGACAGGTCTACTTGAGAGTCGTAGGCTAGAGAGTCCAAAGACTTCCTCTAGCCACTTTCCAAGCACCTTTCCTATTTTCTCATTTTCCATTTCCATGGTGCTTTCTATCTCATACACGTTACTCCATTAATCATCAGACAGGTCTTCAGCTTCCCGTGCAAGCCTCAACCAATCCTCCACGTCTTCGCACACGCGTCAGCACTACTCTAAATCATCAGCGCATCCTCATCCTCATTTCACAAACGCGTGCATCTTCGTCAACACTTTCATTCTCGCGTCTTCCTTCAAGAGAGCGTTTTCCCTCTCAACAACTCTCGTCTTCATCTACATCTGTCCGCTAAACACAGATCCACCTTCGTTGCTTGGTAAAAGCCATTTCTCCACCGATTTGTATTTTCCTCCACCGTTTCATCAACTTCTTCAAATTTCTTCCACAATCACTGATTGTTTTCTCTATATCCTCCGATTAAAATCTTTGTTGAACTGATACAAACCATTACCACCATTCAAACACCATTTCTCACCGTTTAATCGGTCCAAATCAAGTTTCCCCTCTTTTCTAGGATTCGTTCATGATTTTAGGGTTTCCTTTGAACTTATGAGCGATTCTCCCGATTAAACCACCATATCTAGACTCTCCGACCAACAAAACCACAAATCTAGGGTTTATTTTCCATTTCAGTCTTCTGCTGCCTCTCTTGGTCCTATTCCTATCTAGATCTACATCGGATCTAGGGTTCCTCGCCGGAGTGGACCGTATCACCTTCCCTTCGTAGTTCACAGCGACGCCTCCAGACCTCTCACTCTTCAGTAAAACGACATCCGTCGCACTGTGAAACGACACCGCCGCCGAAGCTGAACCCTAAAACTTTGGGGCAACGATGCAGCACGACGAGGTCATATGGCAAGTTACCAGGCACAACCATTGCATTTATTTGGTTAAGTAAGCAGTTCCCTAACTTTTTTATTTCGATTTTCCTTTTATTTACTCTCTCTTCCGATTTATGATTTTGTTTTATTGATAATGCTCTGACAAGATAATCATGCACCCTTTTTTTTCCTGGTAGAGTTACGACGGGGAATTTCTGTAGAAACCCTTACAACGTAACTGGGGTTTGTAATAGAAGTTCGTGCCCTTTGGCTAATAGTCGATATGCCACTATTCGAGAAGATAATGGTACTTTTGCTTACAAACACTTTTTTTTCCTTTTTGGAGCTAGGTTTTGCTTTGGCTGGAATTGATGCTTTGTACTATGTAGTAGTGCTGGTTACAAGGTAAGACCAGAGAAAAATGTAGGGTTTGTATATAAGTCTTAAGTGTTATTAAAATTTGCATGAGTTCACAAGGTGTTGTGTAGTTTAGTTAGTTAGTGTGCAGATCTTGAGAAGAACATAAAGCTCTATATTATTTATTTATTTTGTTGATATGATCTGATTATTAAATTTGTGATGTGTTATATTTTAGTGTGAAGAGTTGGCTTGTTGATAAAAATGTTTATTTAGGATTAATTGTAAGAGAGTTGAGAAGTAAGTTGTTTGATTTTATTTATATTTTCTTAAGGGCAAGAATGTCCTTTTCATTTTGTAATTGAGGTGTGAAAGTTATAAATAAGTGTGTGGAAAATAAAGGAAAGTACTTTAAATAATATAAATTGAAAATTTGAAAAAAAGAGGGTAGGAGGTTATTTTTAGGAACACTACTTAGGTGGTTTCTTTTAATTATAATATGATTTATTTAAAATAAAAATAAAAATGAGGTTTATAAAAGAAAGGAAAAGAGATTACGTTATGGATGGAGAGAAAGAGAACAGATAGCATCGTAAATCAGAAATTTTTTTTGAAGAAGATAAATCTTTTCTTTTAAAAGATATATTCTTGATTGATGTTTTGAAATTGGTTAAGGTATGAGAAGCTTACCTTGATATTATTATATGATGAATATAACTGTAATATTGATTTTGAGTATTTATTTAGTTATTTGTTTCATTGTAAATTAATTTTAGAAGCTAGATGTTTGTAGTGTAATTGCATGATCTTGGAATTCTTAACAAGCTTTCAATAATGAAGATACCATATTTAATTATTAAACATTAAATACTATTATATCAAACTGCCTTTAGAATTCACGTTTTTGAATTCTGACAAAGAATTAATTGAATTCCTTAAATTCTTCCCCAAACAAGAATTCACGTGTTTCTATCTCAAATGAAGATTTGATTTCTTTTTTTTAAATAATAAAATTAGGCTTTCATTTAATTATAATTAACATCAAAATTAAAGTTTTGGAAATTTTGGTAAATCAGGGGTTGATTAGGTTTAGGGTTTTGTTAATTAGGTTTAGGGTTTTGTTAATAAAAGTTTTCATTAGAAACTTAATCAGAGTGTAAATCTTTGTTTCATAGGAGTTTTTTTTTTTTTCTGATTCAAAGTGGGCTTGAGTGGGTTTCAATCCATGGATCCAAATAAGGGTCCAAATTTCATTCTTTTGGAAAGGGGTCACTTGCAGAGGCTCATTTTGTCCCTTGTCTTTTTTTTATTTTGTGTCCTGGAACGCTCAAGGCAGAAGCGCGGTTTTCCTTTTTTTTTCTTTCTCTCCTTCCTTCTCTTTCTCGCGGGCAGTGGTGAGAGTGCAGTAATGGAAGTGAAAGATGCGACGAGGTTGCGACAGAGTCGAGGTGATGACGGAATGATGGTGCAACGGAGTCGTGACGACTACGCGAGGGCATTGGCCGTTCGGATTCACGACACAAGTTTCCTTTCCCTCCACCTTTCTCTGTTTTTCGTTTAAGCTTGGGGATTTTTCCTATTTTCGTATAAGGACGCAGGTTGGGTGTGAAGGATGTTGCATGGACGAACAAAGGTGGCGAGGACGCGTGTGAGGAAGACCGACACTGCAGCGGATTGAACTGTGTTCCATTTCGACATTTTAGGGTTCCTGATCTGATTCTAGAAATTGGAAGTTTGGGGGGTTTTGATTCTGTGGTTTAGGGTTTTGGATGTTCTTCATTTTGGGGGTTTCTACTGTGTTGAACTGTTGATTTGATTCCTTCTATGATTTGAGACTTAGGGTTCCATTCAAATTGAATTTGGAGTTCTCTGTTGTGGTATTTTAATCTCGTAATTTCGGTTAAGATAATGACTTGGATCTGGGGTTCGTCTCTATTTGGGGTTCCTAATATGATTTTGGGTTGCTCTCTGGTGGTTCAAGTGGTGGCCAGGGAGACGCTGACGGTGGTAGCCGTGAATGTCAAGGTGGTCGGCGTTGACAACTTCATCCTGATTGGGCTGAAAAATCTAGGTTGTTCCTGTGGGAACCTATTTGGGCCGCAGGCCAGAGTTGATCTGAAATAATTATTAACTGCAATAATAAAAAAGTTTATTTGGGTCTGATTTCGGGTGTGTAAGATTCGTGGTTATCCGATATTAACTAATAAAATTAAATTGTAAAGAGAGAGAAGAAAATGGTAATAATTATTCTAAAGAGAAATTTATTGTTTAGTAATTAATTGGAATTAAATTAATTACTGGAAAAGGAAAAATTAATTTGGAATGAGAAGGAAAGTAATTTATTGGAAAATAAATCAATTAAAATTAAATATTTTGGAATTTAGAATTTATTAACAACATAATTAGAATTAAAAGTGAGTTGGTTTGGCAAAGAAATAATATAACCCGTATAAGATTTTTAAATTATTTGAAACAAATTTATTATTTTATTTCCAAAAAGAGACAGTAATGAGATTTGTATAATTAATGTAATAAATAATGTATTATTGGATTGACAGGATATTTATTTATTTATTTGGAATGATATTTATTTAAATATTTATTTGGAATGATGTTTATGTATTTATTTATTAGTTATTTAATTATTTATTTAATTGTAATTTACTGAATCCGAGAGAGTTTAGTTTGAGCATATTAGATTTTTGAATGAGATTGTAGATAAGGAGGAATGAAAGAATTAGGTGGAGAGTGAGAATGTTTGTTGTATTTAGATATATATACGTTGAACGAGTAAGTGTTGAGATGTACCTAAGGGTGTAATTGATGAGTCCAAGAGTGAAAGATAAGTCCACTTTTTTGTACCTAGTAAAGCCTGAGACTATCAATCGATCGAGATAGCAACTTCCTTTGGCTTTGTGTGCGAAAAGGGAGTGTTCGGGTATTGAACCCTCCTTGTGTGAGGGTGATGGTGTTTGCCTTGTCGGTGGGTGGCAGGAAACATGTTCCTTAGCCAGGTAGGCAGGACTACTCGAGCAGACCTGTAGGAGGGGCTACAGGGGACTTGTGGGAAGGCCACAAGTTTGAGGTAGGGTACAAAAGTGTGACTGGTTCTTTTCACTATGGAGTTATGGTATTGTGGAGGCTCATGGTGTGATTCATGATGAAAGATTCAGGATGAGGTTAGTTTTGGTGGAGGTACATGTAATGTTGATTCATGATGACGATGTGATGGGAAATGATGATGTGGAGGGTATAGTCACCTTATAGGTAACGAGGATGTTGATTATGTTCATAGTATAGAAACAATTATGTGAGTATGAGTAACATTGTAGATGAATGTTATTATTATTAAGTTGTGCTTACTTATCTTGTACATCTTTCTATTATTATTGGTTGTGTTATGGTAGCTTACCCATATTTGTTTGTGTTTGTGGATGTGTATGTCTTGCGATGATCGTATAACTTTTGGTTATACGGGAGCAGATGTTGCGGATGTTTCAGATGCATGATAGCGACGCGAGAATGGGGAAAAGACTGATGTTAATTAAAGTCTTTGTATTATAAATGTTAGAGATAATGTAATCGGGTTTATTTTATTTTGTTTCTATTTTACTAATTGTACGGTGGTGTATCCCCAAAGCCAAACGGCCGGCCTTACAGGGGCCCATCACAATGCCAATAGTTATTGGGCTCGAAGCCCAGCACCAGAATAAAAGATTCCCAGGTATATCAATCATATATTCTAAACAGAAATATATCAACCAGATATATTGCAATATCAATCATATATATTCTAAACAGAAATATATCAACCAGATATACTGCAAGCACAAATAAAATCCAAACGAAGATATTTTATTCAGAAATATGCCAAGCAAGATTATATTTTATTTTATCATATCAGAAATATGCCAAGTAAGGTTATATTATTATATTTTATTCTGTTTATATTTTGTTCATCTTATATCAATCCAAAGCCTATAAATAAAGGCCTGAGGACTCCAAACAAGGTACGAGTTCTACACACTCCCAATACACTCCACTCATAGTTCCTTAGCACATTCTTTGCTATCGAACTCTCTTAATCCTCTCTCACAGAGGGTCTAATTCTCTACTCACGCCTAACTTGAGCGGAGCGCCTTTTCAGGTACTCCCCCCTCTCGGTCAGAGCTCTAGCAACATCGGACGGCCGCAGCAGATACCAGCCGGACGGTCGCAGCAGATACCAGCCGGACGGTCCTGAAGAGGAAGAAGCAGACGGAAGAACGGAAGGTGACGTGATCAAGGTTTGACCTTTCGGTCCCCCAATTTATACCGAAACACTAATTTTGGTATTTTATAAGTGGATTTCCGCGATAGTATTATAACTTTTAAAAGTTTCCGTAATAATTAAGACATCCAAAAAATCGGGATGTTACATTTGGTATCAGAACACGGTTTTCGAAAATCCTTTGGGGTCTTGGGGGAGTGAGCTCGTCTAATTTCTGTTGTGTATCTCTATGATTGTGTTATGTATGATTATATTGCAGTGTTGAGGTTGATTGTTTATTGTTTGTTATTTGAAATTGTTTCAGTACATTTGATTAACGTTGTTTCAAAAGATTACAGACTAAATGTCTGAATACGCAGAGGCAGCACTTGCCTTCCGGACTAAACGTCCATACAGACTAAATGTCTGAATACGCAGAGGCAGCACTTGCCTTCCGGACTACACGACCGTACAGACTAAATGTCTGAACACACAGACGCCCAAAAGACGCCAACGGAGCACAAAAACGCCGAGACCGAGCGCTTCTGCATAAGCAAGTGAGTTTACGCTAGCCTATGATATTTACTATGTTACTTCATTTCCACTAAGAAAATTCTAAGTGAAGAACACTCCTAATTACGCCAAGATAGCGAAAGGAGACATAAGGCCGAAAGCCTTCAAAGATGCATAACAACATAACGCAGTAATATGACAAATGTGTGTGGCCGAAAGCCTTAAACATAGGTTTCTCCAGGCGCAAATGGTCAAATACCAGAATTTAAATTTGTTCTGAACCCACAACAGGAGATAGCAAACAAACGAAATAAATGAAGTTCTGAAATCATCAACAATTCACAGGAGCTTGCTCGGTGATGGACACCTCACCAACGTCTACATTGTTGCCACCACCTTCTTCTGGCTGATCAGTTGTGGACGGGTCTTCTTCCTCCTCCTCCTCCTCCTCCTCATCATCTGGGTAGGTCCCAGCCGGAACTTCTTTGGATGGAATGATTTTTCCACCAAGAACGTCATTGTTCACGTCGAGAGGAAGATCTTCCAAGGAGCGGTCAAGAAGAAAGGCGGTCTGCCTGATAGCCTTCTTGAAACCGCGAGTGTGCTCCAGGACGATTACCACAGCCATTTGCCTTTCTTTGGCTTCGGAAGTCATTAGGGAACTCTTCAAAGTGTTCCTTTCCATAGTTGCTTCATCCAGGGCCTTACGAACGGCTGCTAATTCAAGGGCCTGGTGGTCTTTCTCCTCTTTGGCGGCCTGCAGGGATTTCTTTACCCCTTCGAAAATGGCGCGCCCATCATTAATAGTCTTCCTCGCTGACTCATATTTCGGTCCACATTGAGAGTGGACAAGGGTAAGGTCCATCAGTTGTTGTTGCAAGCTCTCGAGATCGGCCTTCTCTTTGTCGGCCGTATGAACCAGTTGCCATACAGAGGCAGTAGCACGAGCACAAAGCTCCAAGCAGTTCTGAGTTAGTTGCTGGCGAGAAGTACTCTACAGCACCTTCTTCTCGGCTGGATCAAATTGGAAATCTATCTTATATCCCAGGTCGAAGCCAGCGTCCCATATGCCGTTGGGAAGATTACGGTCGGCCTCAGGATGAGTAGATTCTTCAGTTGCCTGTCCTTTCCCAATGTTCTTTGTTTTCTTACCGACCGGAGAATCTTTAGTCGGAGGCACTACTTTTCTTTTTCTTTACAATTCCAGTCCTTGTGAAGGACTATCTTCCTCACCTTCAAGGTTGACGACTACATGGGCGGCCAACTTGGGCAGCCGGGATTGACGACCACTTGGGCGGCCGGACGACCCTTCTCCATGAATAACCTCCTTCGAGCAGTTGAACCAATCAAATGAGTAAGTTCATTAAACGATTAATTGTTAGTGAAAGAACATACCGGAGATCTTCGAATCTAAGTCGTCGTACGCCAGACAACTGACTATTTGCCTTGAAGAGAAGGGGCGAAGAGCTAAGCCTTCTAGTACACTGATGGCCTTTGACTCGTAAGTTGACAGTAACTCCTTACTCCAAGAAGTTATTGACCGAGGGTTTTGAGTCCAATACAGAGGGAACCTCTCGCTACCGTCTTCATTAAAGAAAAAATGATGTCCTAATTCGGTAATGAGTACTCTAAAATAATGTTTTTTAAAATCTTTGTACGAGTCAGCATACAGCTTAAACCGGGTATTCTTGGGGTCAGAGATAAGTGAAACGCAACCCCTCTTATGAACCGGGCGGGTCATGGAGAAATACAAAAACATGGGGGCGGTCGGTGTTATGCCTAGAAACTGGCAGACCACACAAAAGGACTGAATGTAACCCCAGCTATTCGGATGAAGTTGCGTAGGTGAAACGTTCAAGTTTCTTAGCACATCTATGTGAAAATCAGAAAACGGGAGTCTAAGGTACATATCAAGGAATAAACATGAATACATGTAAAAGAAATTTCTTTCTGAACTATGTTTACGGTGGAAAACCTTTTCATCTTCCCGGCATGGGGCTAATCTTATGGAACTACCGTAATCTAGACTTCTTAGAACACAGCTCTTTTCTATCCAAAATTCTAGGGATAACTTATCAGTAAAGGAACTGGAAATGTCATTAACATCTCGCGATGCCCAGTCGTAGTTAATAACGTCGGCACTAGGTTCGGCAGGGTCGTCTACTGCGACACCACCGTGGACAAAAATCCTACTACCGTGAAGATTGGTGGGAATACCTACCTGGACTACGACGGAGGGCCTATCAGATGAACTCGTTGGCATCTCTTGCCCCCTTTCTTCCGCCGTCGAAGACGGACAATCCAGGCCAAAGGAAGAACTCATGTTTACCTGAGATAATAAGGTGGCTCGGAAAACTGGGGAAAAAAGGGTTCCGATGTAGCAGCACGAAGAAGAAAGACGCAAAGATGCTCTGAATCTCGAAATACAGGGAAAACTGAAATGACGGTTGCAAACCCCGCAATAATGACTCTGATACTGGCGAAAAGCGTCAGAAGGACCCTCAGCCGTTAGATCAAAACCATCTGACGGTCACGAGATCTTGACTCCTCAACTACTCGCAAGGCGGGAAATGTTAATGATGGCTGAAAACTTAAACGACACATCTCAAAACGCTGCGTAGCGATAACTATTTTGAACCGATCGGCCTATAGATTGCTCATGGCATGAATCGACCAAGTCTGAAATGATCGTCGCAACAAGATTACTTGTTGCATAAAACGATCGGTCAGTTGACATCACACAACAACTTAGTTCATTGATCCTCCGCACTCTAAAGTCCTGCATTCAATCGTTGATAAAGCCCAACGCTTCATTTGGACTTGGGGGATGATGATGTACGATATGATATTTGCGCCGAGCGGGTACACTCTAAAATCCATCATGATTAAATAATCCAATCCTAAATATATCTTAACAGAAGTTATAAGTATCAGACAATCTGAACAATCGGGTATTTAGATATAGCCGTTTATATTCATAAGAATATAGCACTAAACCCTAAACCGGTCATAAGAATATAGCACATGAGATCATTTCCCCGTGGCCTTTCGCACAGTGGGGAATGGATATCACCGGGCTCCTACCGGTCGGCAAGGCGCAATGCAAATACCGGATGGTTGCAGTCGATTACTTCACGAAGTGGATTGAGGCAGAAGCCCTCGCAGTAATAAGTGCTCAAAAGGTACAGAGTTTTATCAGGTACCACACAAAATCATAACTGATAACGGGCGGCAGTTTGTTGAACGAAATCATAACGTCATAAGCAATTTTGCAGCTCCTTTCAGATATCAAGAAGCCAACAATCCCATACGGCCGATGCGTTCAAGGCAATTCAGAACACCGAGAGCTATCAAGCAAAGTAAAACCCTTTGTTACACCAAAGGATAAAACAAAAAATTTAGTCAAGGGCCGAAAGCCTTCGAAATATACATGCAATACCACGCTAGGGGCCGAAAGCCTTATATACCTATACTGATTCCCAAAACAGTTGCATAATAAAAACCATCAAAAGTAACATATAACAAAAATGCGGAATAATAAAAGAGTTCAAACAAAAAGGAGTTTTTTGGTCATCCCCAGAATAATGAACATTTGGTTAAGGATCTAAATTCCTTCGGTGTTCACTTCCTCGCCAGTGGTCTTCTCAGGAAATTGGCACTTCAGTAACATCAAATGGCACATTGTTGGTCTCTACAAGAAGGGGCATCAGTCTGTTCGCTTGCAGCATCTTCCTCTTCTTCATTATCTGAATACGTTCCAGCAGGGACCTCTTTCGATGGGACTATCTTTCCATGGAGAATATCCTTCTCCACGTCCAGAGGAAGATTTTGTAGAGGTCGGTCGAGTAGAAAGGTAACCTGCCGGATTGCCTTCTTAAATCCGCGAGTGTGCTCCAGAATAATGGCTCCTGCCATCTCCCTTTCTCGAGCCTTGGCCGCTATTAAGGAATTCTTCAAAGTGTTCCTTTCCATGGTAACTTCATTCAAGGCCTTTCGGGTAGCGGCAAGATCAGCAGTTTGACGATCCATTTCCTTCTTCGTTGCCTGAAAGGAAGTTTTCATGTTTTCAAGTATGACACGGCCTTCGTTGATCATTTTCTCAGCCGCCTCATACTTTGGTCCGCATTCGGAATGAAGAAGGGTGAGATCCATCAATTGTTTCTGTAAACCTTCAACTTCAGCCCTATCCTGATCATCCATATGGATCAGCTCTAGAGTAGAGGCAGTAGCACGAGCGCAAAACTCCAAAATATGTTGGCGGAGTTGCTGGCGAGGAGTATTTTTCAGCACCTTCATCTCGGCCGGATCCAGCTTGGGATCTATTTTATACCCCAAATCAAAGCCGGCATCCCACACGCCGTTCGGAAGGTCGCGGTCAGCTTCAAGATGTCCGGTTTCATCAACAGCAGACCCCTTTGAGGGATTCCTCGTTCTTTTACCGGACGGAATTTCTCTATGGGGGATCACCCTCCTTTTCCTTTTCAGAGAAATCTCTTCTTCACCCTCCAGATTAACGACCCGCGCGGTTTGTGGAGGAGGTGTAGGAGTTTGCACGCTGGAGGATTGACCTTGTATCAGGTCCTTTGAGCAGTTGAACCAATCAATAGTGGTCTTCTTCTTGCCCATGATACCTGATACAGAAGAAATTTCAGTAAGCAAGATCATCAAGTAATTAATAATTGTTAGTACGAAAACATACCAGAAACTCTTGAATCTAGGTCGTCGTGCGCCAGGCAATTCACTAGCTGCTTCGAAGAGAAAGGGCGAAGAGGCAGTCCTTCCAGTGCACTGATGGCCTCTAATTCATAGGATGACAATGAATCCTTATCCCAAGAAGTTATTGAGTAAGGGTTTTGAGTCCAGTATAAGGGAAATCTCTCGCTATCATCCTCATTAAGGAAAAACGGACGGCCTACATCGGTAATAAGTACTCTGAAAAATTGTTTTTTAAAGTCTTTGTACGAATCCGCGTATAGTTTGAACAGGGTATTTTTGGGATCGGAAACAAGTGAAACCCAACCCCTTTTGGGAACCGGACGGGTTCTAAAGAAGTGTAAAAACATGGGAGCGGTCGGTTTTATATCTAAAAGTTTACAAACTACGCAAAACGACTGAATATAACCCCAGCTATTTGGATGAAGTTGCGTAGGGGCGACGTTTAGGAGTCTCAACACATTCATATGGAAATCAGAGAATGGAAGTCTAAGATACATATCAACAAACAGACAAGTGTACATGTAGAAGAAATGTTTTTCAGAACCACGTCTATGATGGAAGACCTTCTCGTCTTCCCTACAGGGGGCCAATCTCACAGAACGCCCATAACTCAAATTCCTAAGGATGCAACTATTTTCTATCCAGAATTCTAAGGATGCTTTATTCACGAAAGTGCTAGAGATGTCGTTAACATCTCGTGATGCCCAATCATAGTTAATAATATCAGTGTAATTTTCGGCATGGTCGTCGACTGCGACGCCGCCGTGAATAAAAACCCTATTACCGTGGACAAGGGTGGAAATACCTACTTGGTCCGCGGTGGAAGGCCTATCAGATGAACTGGTTGCTATCTCTTGCCCCCTTTCTTCCACCACTGACGACGGCGAACCAAGATTAAAGGAAGAACTCATAATTACCTGAAAGATTGGAGCTACTAGGAGGAAGGGAAATCGATGTTCGGGTGAGGACGAGAGTGTTCCAAAATTTGGGGAACAGAGGAAATGAAAGTGGCGATTACAAAAACCCTACATTAATTACCCTATAACTGGTCGCAACTGTCAGAAAAACCCTTGACCGTTGGATCGAAATGATCTGGGGAACAGAGGAAATGAAAGTGGCGATTACAAAAACCATACATTAATTACCCTATAACTGGTCGCAACTGTCAGAAAAACCCTTGACCGTTGGATCGAAATGATCTGACGGCCAAGCGAACAAAACTCTTCAACTACTCACAAGGCGGGAAAAAATTAATGATGGTTTGGAACTCAAGCGACGAGTTTGAAAAACGCTGCGTTACGGTGAGAATTTAAAATACTTCTCTGACGATTGAATGACTGGCTACTTAAGGTTACTTATGATCGCCCGGAATGTCAAGTCTACATCTCCTATAAAGCGGTCGGTCAAGATTCCCTCACACATCAAAAGTCCTACATTCATTCGTTGGTCAAAATTCAACGCTTCATTTGTACTTGGGGGGATGATGTACGATATGCTATTTGGGCCGAACGGTTGCAATTAGTAACCGCACGGCCCAGCATGCTTATTGGGCCTCAACCGTATTAATGATAGGCCATTATCGTTTCCGTTATTAGGCCAACGGTCCATCACGACGATATAATCCATCGCGAATAATATCTTAACAATCTATATCAGAAAAGATTAATTAAGATATGAACAGCGAGGTATTAAGGTATAACCGTTTATATTATATTCTGTTTATAGTTGATAATAATCTATATATACAGGGCTGGAATCGTATACCTGGTACGCTCTCTCATACACTATTCTGCTATACAATATTATTCAAGGTGGAGTTTCTTACTTCCTTTGTGCAAATAAAAGTAATTGTCTCTATAATTAATCACTCAATTATCTACTTATGGAATGTATGCTAATTAGCATATAGGTAATTGCAGACCCATATATGCAAATAATTTATCCCATCTCACAATCCATATTAGCCGAACAGATCTTGGTAAGATATTCCAAAAAAAAAATCCACTCTCCTTTCAATCGACACGTCTTTGCGTTCTGCTTCAGTATTATCCCAAACAGAGTGTTGAATGAGTTGTTGCACCGCACAGTGATGAGTGTTCAGCTATCAGCTTTATGGGTCCCCAACTCTCCGTCAATTCCCACAAACTTCCTTCCCAACCGTCGAAGATTCTCCGTATCGGCTCTCTCATCCCAATCCCCCACTATTCAGGCATCCCTTTTCCCCTTTTCACTCGGCTTTCTATCTTTTTCCGATACACTTTCACCTCCCGATATTGCATCTCTCGCGCTTTGTTATTTGTTATGTGTTGCTATTTCAAAAATTCAAGCTTTCATTTTTTTTCGTAATATATTCAGTTTTTTTTATGCAGATAATTGGCGTGGGAGGCCCCAGTTGGAGGGATAATGGATATGGAAATCCCAACGGCAACTTATTTGATGGGTTTCAAGGAGATAGTGTTCATTGGAGTGACCTGGACACTGACCTTTATCACTGGACAAAAACATTGCGCCCTGTGCAGGTAAGGTATTTGTTTATGTGTCTCTCCATTAATATGCATTCTGTACTGTTGCATTAGTGCAAAATTCGGAGTGCTGATAGTCTTGTGGGGCATGGGGCAGTGGTTTCCTGGTCATATTGCAAAAGCAGAAAAAGAACTGAAGGAGCAGCTCAAGTTGATGGATGTTGTGATAGAGGTGCGGGATGGACGAATTCCCATGTCCACAAGTCATCCACAGGCAAGTATCTTTATTTCTTTTTTAAAATTTAAAAAATATTAACTTTGTTAAGTATCCGCTTAGAATTGACATGAATGATGTCTTGTGCTATGAGGAAGGCTGCATAGAAGATGCTAAAACTAGCTTTGGAACTTTCATATTTTGCATTGATCGTTACACATTACAGAACCCTTAATTAAATAGCTGGTTAAATGGATGACAACCCTATAAGTGTGATCGTCTAGTGTTTACGGAATTAAAATTAAAGTAAAAACTAATAGTATATATAACTCCTCAAGCACAACCAATAAAATCAATCAGCCATTTAATTTTATTTCTCTTGGGCCTAAGGGTGCCCAATCTATCCTTTGCACCCAAATCTATCATTTATCCTTTGCACCCATTGTTATCTTGAACTAAGAGCCAATTTGAACAAACATCTCAGCACGCACAGAAGTAGAAAGTAAAATGAGTCAAACTACATGAACACGTAAAAATCAACTTGTACACTTCACTTGTGGGAATTAATGTTGGCGAGGAAAAAAAGTTGAGGTGCATAACTTGATTCTTTTTATTTTCTTCTGCCACAAGTGCTTCTTGAGAAGTATATCCAAACTAGCTGCGATTGCATTTGATAGAGCTCTTTTTTGTTTTCCTCACTCCTTCGTATTATTTAAAGCCTAAGAGGTTTTCTTTCATCATCTTCAATTTGGTTGAAGAAATATATACTTGTTTTTTGCAGTTCTCTATTGTTAGTCTTAGCGTCTTTATTTAACAGGTAGTCCAGTTATAAAGTGTTGCAGTCAGTTTACATGGTTTCTTTCTTTCGCAACAGTTTATTTTTTGTGTCTATGCTAAATTTTTTTATTAATGTTACATAATATTGGGACATGAAGTATTAGTAAGCTTAATAAGACATTACATCCCAATACCATATCGAGACCACATGTTCTAGGATGATTCGTTCCTATTCTTCATCTTACTGTTACTTCTTTTGTAGATGGATGTATGGCTTGGAAATAGAAAGAGAATTTTGGTCTTAAATAGAGAAGACATGATATCAACTGCAGACCGCAATGCTTGGGCAGACTATTTTACTAGGAATGGAACAAAGGTTGTCTTCTCCAATGGGAAGCTTGGAATGGTATTGAAACAATATATTTTTTTCTCCCATAGCCCTCCATATTCTGAAGTTTCATTTACAGGATGCCTGATCACGTGTTGTCAGTACAGGGAACAATGAAGCTAGGCCGGTTAGCAAAGGAATTAGCAGCTGATGTAAATATTAAGCGTAGAGCCAAAGGGCTACTTCCTCGTGCGGTGGGTTGCTCCTAGTAATTATTGCATACCCATTTTTATTGTCTTTTGCTCATTTTCTTATGCCAAGTCTCTGGTAAAAGTCCTGCTTTTCTTTTTAAAGAATAAGGAAAACACATCTTTTATCGGAGAAAGAAATAACTGTACTGTGTGCACACTAGCTTTCGCTATTCTCTTTCTCACTTGTAACTTAAAAGGGCTACTTTTCCATCAAAAAATAAAGCAACACATGGTTTGTTAGATAAAGAAAGAGACGAGCGCCTTCTTGTTTCCACAAGTCACAACACTCTTTCTCATTGATATCTTGTTCTCTAATTTAAAATGTGCTCAGTAAATTGTATATGATAAAAAAAATTTGCCTATTGTTGTCATTCACTTGAATGCCTCCCAAGTTATTATCACGTAAAGAATGTATGCTACTGTTTAATAGATTCGAGCTGGAATAGTTGGATACCCTAATGTTGGAAAATCATCTTTGATCAACCGTTTGTTAAAGCGAAGAATGTGCCCAGCAGCTCCCAGGCCAGGAGTTACAAGAGAGTTGAGGTAGGTTATTCATTTTGTTTAAACAAATAATTCTTTTTATTGAGAAATTGGGAGTATTAAAAATTTGCAGCAGTTTCTTTTATTCATGAATAATTTGTATTTTATTTAACCTATTACTCAAGCTAACTTCAGTACTTAGTTTGTATGTCATCTATTCTTGATTCTTAAATGACAACTAAAATGAGAAAAAAGGAATGGACTACAAAATCTCATGGTTGCATCCTGTCCTCTGAATTTCATCAGTTAATTTTTCATCCCAAATGTTGAAAATTATAAATTCTGGGTATTTTTTTACTCAACTAACGATATACATAGTACATTCTGTTCAAGTGCTAATAGCGTCAAAAACAGTTTCCTGCAAAAGTATGCTGCAACTAATTTGTTCCGACTCTAGGTCTAGGCTCAAATAAAACAGTAGTGGATCACTTGTTCTTTTATTACATGTACTGAATATGTAAACTGTCATTTCTTTCTTAATGTGATAGGTGGGTTCGTTTTGGGAAAGATCTTGAACTGCTGGATTCTCCTGGGATACTCCCAATGCGAATCAGTGATCAGTCAGCTGCTATAAAACTCGCCATATGTGATGATATCGGAGAGAGGTCCTATGATGTGGCTGATGTTGCTGCAATTCTTGTGCAGATGCTCACAAAGCTTCCCACAGTAGGTATGTGACGTGACAGAGAATCCTATTTTAGTTGAGAAAAACGTCTGTTTCTAGAACTCAGTAATTTTCTTTCTCATGGTACCTTGCTTATGATATCAGTGTCAACTGTTTCACTGACATTTTACGCTATATATGTTTTTCCAACGTGTCTTTCTATTATTTATAAAGTGATACAGCTCTGTGGTCAATATTATATTGTTTGAATTCTTTCATCTAAAACTACCGATTCTCAGTCTTTGTTTTGGTTGCAGGAGGAGATACTCTTCGAAAACGGTATAAAATTGATGTAGATAGTAAAAATGGTAAAATGTAAGCGATTTTTTTTTCTAATTCACATTTATGTATGTCTTGCATTTAGAGGTTAGACAGTGTTAATGTTTCTTAACATAATACAGCGTATTTTATTTACTAAATTACAGATTCATAGAGAAGCTTGCAGTTCGAATATTTAATGGAGATGTTCATCAAGCAGCATTCCGTGTCCTAGCAGATTTTAGAAAAGGTAAGTTTGGTTGGACGGCACTGGAGAGGCCCTCTAGGTGAAGGCACATGTTTGCATGAGAGCAGAATTCTCCGAAGCTTGATTTGAAAATTATAAGACCTCCTGAAACTGACTGCAGAAGACAACTCCAGATGGATTAAGATGAATGTGGATATTGTGGTTATGAATGACATTGTGGAAGAGAAAGGTGAATGTTCCCACAAGACTGCATTTGAAGCCTTGAGGCACAAGAAAGAAAGGATTTAAAGCCATTTTTGCTATGTAATTTGGTGTCATGCATCACCGTCTCTGTATATAACTGGTAGTGTGCTTTGGGGTGGGAGTTTGTATGCTTGATGATAGTATATATTTAATCATTATAGGTAGATGTTTCTTAAAAATGAGGGTTTATGCTTTTAATTGTTTAATGATCTTATAGCTTATATTGCTAAACAGACAAGCATGGTTGAACCAAAGCAATAAAATGGTAAAGACGAAATGGTGTAGCTTTGCACGGTTACATACACATATACTACCTGAACTTGCCCTCACCTATCTTTCAGGGCGCAGTGGTGTAGCTTTGCTCTTTGTTACGGCCAAAAAAAAATATCACATTCCGTGGAGCTGGAACATGGTACCGATTATGGGTCTGGATTAATAAACCTGGATTAATTATATACCATGATGATTTAATACTATTAAAATATGGATTGGAACCAATGGGAATATGATAGTTTATTCATTTCCATTCTTAACCTCATACTTTAAGCCACTCACCTTTTTATATTTGGTGATTCTTTGTCTAAATCTGAAGGAATAAAAGCACAATATAATCTTTACCAGCATAGTAACACTTACCTTGAGAAGGGGAAAAGTGGTTAACCAGTGGGAATATATTAGAGGTACATATACTTCGTCCATTGGAGTTTCGCAGATCCTTAGAAAGCGCAACTTATTCACAGTTTTGTGGTGTCAGTAAGTTTTCTAAAGCGTTGATAGAGTCCACTATTTACAGTACTTACCGTCAAGGCCATAACATATCCAACCAGGTACTACAGCAAAGTCATGTGAATTGTAAGGGATAAAATAACCAAAGATATTGATAAAATCACCGAAACATATTTATATATTGTTGGGTTCGCGTGAAACAGAGAAACACAAAAAACCCAAAACCCATGAAGAAAGAACGAGAGAAATGATCTGGAAATACTTCAGGATTGAATTCCTTCCAAACGCAAAGACAGGCTACAATATGTAGCCAATCCAAGCGACTGAAACAAACAGTGACAACCAAGACAACCAAGGCCGAACGGTCAATAACGTTAGAAGGCCGAACACAGGCCGAGCACAAGATATGATCGAACGAAACCGAAAGTACACGACCGAACGATTACAACTACAAGCCCTTTCGGTCACAATTAAGAGACCGTCCGGTCACAAGTAATGATTGAGTCTAACTAAAATATATTGAACTTTACTAAATATTACAAAGAAGACACCTGCTTTACCATTGTTACATTCCAAACACGAAATAATCTTAATAAATTTAACAATGTGTCTGAATATATAGGATAAATTTTGGAAGAAGCAATGCGGAAACATATGCTAACCTTACACACAACATTAGCAAACACGTCTTCATTCATTTTTAATGTGTCGGAAAGAAAATCACCAGTAATGACCCAGATTCTTCTTCTCAAAGTCCACAATTTTATTGTTCGATACGTGAAGGAGATGATTGCATACTTGCCTTGATGTTGGCCTCTCTTGTGGTGCAGGTTTTGTGCAGTATATGGCTATCTCGAGCACCTGCAATGCGGCAAACTCTTCACAAGGCAAAAGGGGTTTCAGCTGAGGATCTATCACTGCTTCAACCGCAATGCCTTCCTTCTCAAGCTGCATCTTCACCCATCTCACCATGTCCATCTCTGCTCCGAAAGTTGCATCTGTTGAAGGTAAATTTCCCTTCAACAACATTTTGTGTCTGCATCTGTAGTTTGTCTAAGTCAAAGGAGTCGCCACAAAGTGTTTGTTGTAAGACCCCGAAATAAATATGATTTATCGATTATCTGGCTCGAGCAACCTAAAACCATACTATTCCCCAGATCTCGAGTCTCTTGTCCCAAACCAAGAACCAAAATCAACAAGTCCACTCCACTCGAACCAACTCCCTATCTCCGTAGCATAAACGAAAATTAACAATTGTCTCAACCAACAGAGAGAAACATACCCAATTTGTTCATTCCCGTAGTCACTGCATGTCAGCCCCACCCAGATCTCAAAGTCACCAACTTTACTTCCACCCCGCCACCCCCCAGAAGCTAAACCGCAAAGATTGCCGCAAATTTCGTTACAGAGACAAAACTTTCAGCTCGTGTCAGGTGAGCACACTCCACAAAATCCTCCCCCAGAAAACAAGAGAGAGAGAGAGACAGACAGACACACACACACAGAGAAAGAACGAAGAAAAGAAAACAACTCAGCCTTGACCAACGAAACCAGCCAGAGAAAAGTGAAAGGCAAGACTAAAAAACAGACACAAGAAATCCCCAGCAGAAAGAAAAGAAAAAAAAATCAACCTATGCTGCAAGTACAATGCAAGTAGCGAGGAAAAGAGAGAAAAAAGATGTAAGACTCACAAGATTGTGAAGTACTAAGGGATTAGTATATCTTGCGGTAGGGCTGTGTGGTCGTTGCTCTTCATAAGGGTGAGGCAGAGGAAAAGTGGTGCTGCGAACACATAGAGATCATGTCTTTCTCCCCACCCAAACGGACTCCAACATTCTGTGTGCACAGAAATAGTTGACAGAGTTGTGTCTTTGTATGATTTGTTCACACCCTGCCGTTGTAAACTCCCACACAACAATACAACACAAGGATTTCTTCCTTCAATAGTGAAGTGGTGTTAGAGATGGATCGAGAATGGGGATCGAAGCCCGGGAGCGGAGGCGCGGCGTCGGCGCAGAACGAAGCCATCGACCGGCGAGAGCGTCTCCGGCGACTGGCTCTGGAGACGATAGACCTAGCGAAGGACCCGTATTTCATGTGGAACCACCTTGGGAGCTACGAGTGCAAACTGTGTCTCACTCTCCACAACAACGAGGGCAACTACTTGGCCCACACTCAGGGCAAGCGCCACCAGACCAACTTGGCCAAACGTGCTGCTCGCGAGGCCAAGGACGCCCCCGCCCAGCCACAACCCCACAAGCGCAAAGTCACCCTTCGCAAAACAGGTGCCTCTTGTTTATTTTTCCCTCTTTTACCCCTTTTCACCGTTTGCTAAATTAAACAAACATTTCGTGTGCCTTTTTCGCAGTTAAGATTGGACGCCCTGGGTACCGTGTGACCAAGCAGTATGATCCTGAGACCAAGCAAAGATCTCTACTGTTCCAGGTTCTTTTTTATATCGATGCATAAGGCTGTGTTCACTTGGAGGTAGTTTGCTGTTCACGATGGTTGGGAGGCGAGTAATTTAAAAAAAATTGTGTTCACTTTCGGAGATTTAAGGGTGATGATTTGCGGGTAATCGGGGGATTGTGACACTGTTCATTCACTCTCTCAACTGCGAAGATTTGGAGGTGTCATTTGGCATTTGTCTAAAATACCCTCTTCAATTTAAATAATTTCCACTTGCCCTTTTTTACGGAAGCATTATTAATATGGGGGCGTGGTCTGTCTTTGCTTATTGTGTTGTTTCACCGAGAAGCAGGAGAACATCTCGTGCATGCAGTGAGTCAGGAAGGAAGGGAAACGTTGCTGTAACGGTGAAGAAAAATCAAAGCTCAGGTAAGCAGATGGGAGTGTTTTGGTTGTTGTTATATAGGTTGTTGCAACGATGAATGCAGGTTGTGGGTAGATGAAGACGAAGGATGAAGAAAGGAGGTGGTCCGAGCGTGAAAGTGTCGAAGATGGGTGGTGCTTGGGTGAGGAAGAACACTTGTATCCGGTTACAAGTTAAGCTGTATCCGGATACACACAGCAATGAAAACGTGAAGAATGGTGTATCCGGTTACCCCTCTGCTGTATCCGAATAACAGCGTACGTGAAGAATGGAGTATCCGGCCGGTTACCCCTCTGATGTATCCGAATAACAGCGTACGTGAAGAATGGAGTATCCGGCCGGTAACCCCTCTGCTGTATCCGAATAACAGCGTTCTTCTTCTTCTTCCGGATACACACAGCAATGAAAACGTGAAGAATGGAGTATCCGGTTACCCCTCTGCTGTATCCGAATAACAGCGTACGTGAAGAATGGAGTATTCGGCCGGTTACCTCTCTGCTGTATCCGAATAACAGCGTACGTGAAGAATGGAGTATCCGGCCGGTTACCCCTCTGTTGTATCCGAATAACAGCGTACTTCTTCTTCTTCTTAAAATTTAATGTATACTACTTAAAATTTTTTTTAACACAAACAAATACTAAATTAAAAAAGAAATCATTTCACTCAAGTATTATTTAAAAATAAATTATTACAATTATTTTTAATAATTATTTATCATAATTATTCCAAATTTTTAACTCTTAATAAACATTTTTACAATTAAATATAACATTAACAAATATAATTTTTATTACTTTAATACCTAGGGGTATTTTGGTAATCTTCAATTTCTATCGATTAACTTTTTTTTTTAACTTTTACATCAATCAAATCCTACATTAAATTTCATAAATTTCACCCCAAAATCACTCTCAATTACCTTCAAATCCACTCAAATAAACACAAAAAAAAATCACCCTGAAATCCCCTCAAATCCATTCAATCACTCTCCCCCAATTAATCCCAAGTAAAAATCCCGAAACCTTCTTCCTCTTTCAACAGATAGCGTCGGTAATGTATGCATTCCACCACTGTCATATCATATCATGCCAAAGCCAACATGTCCCAATACCATTCATGTTCCACAGGAAACTCTTTTTAATGCTTTCAATTATACAATTTTAGTCCCACCTTCTCAGGCTTGCTTTTATGTTTTTTTTTTAATGATAATTTTGTTAAAAGAATCTTGCAAAAAGAAGTTTATTTTTGTATATAATAAATTTGTTAAAAAAATGCAAAAGTAAGTTTGTGCTTTAGAAATTTTCTCTATGACACTAAAATTTCAATAGAAACTTTGATTAGCTAACTTAAACTTACTAATTAATTGCAATTTCTTTTGTTTTTATTTTATCTCCAATCATGGGCAATTTCTTTTTCGATGTTATTAAGTATCATAAATCGAAATTCTTTCCAATATTTGATTTGAATATAGCACAGCAACCACCACGTTTGATGTGTTTGTATTGTGAGCACCGACACAATGCCAACCATAACATCGCATGTTTCTGCTGTCTCATTTGAGCTTCAACACCGTCTACTGAATCAAAAGCTTCAATTTTGGATAAGAATTCATCATGGGCTCACCTCCACTTGTTAACATACATTCACTATTTATAATATAATATCAACATATTATAATTTTTTTATCTTTTCTTTACATTCATTCATAATTTTAAAGCACCACTAACTAGCTAAATAAGTTTTAAAATATTATATTATAGATATTTGATTTGATTTTAGATTTACATTGTAAAAATAATTTTACAAAATAAATTTTTTTGGAACTTTTTTCTTTTGGAAAGTGAAATATTAGTCAACACAAATTAAAAATACGCATAAATACATATTAAAATTTTAAAAATAAAAATAAACTTCAATTATTTTATTTTTTTACGCAAATATTAAAAGTAATATTTTAAAAGTTTTTTCAAAAGCTATTCTTATCATGAACTTTTTATTATTATTATTTTTCTCGGATAAAAAAAAAGTTTTCAGAAAAATAGGAATTGATATATATATATATATATATATATATATATATATATATATATATATAATTCATACATGTTTTTTAACCAAACATAAGGACTTCCTTCTTCTTCCTCTTGTCGTGTCCCAAACAAAGGGTCTATTTTATTTATTTGTATTGAATTTTTTTAATAAAATTAATTTTGTATAGTTTTTATATATCTTGGTTAATTATCAAGTTTATCTTGTTATTAAATTTTTTATTTATTAGTTATTTTGTATTTGTTTATCTCTGAATGTGATTAAATAATTAATTGAAAATGATAAAAATAGTTACGTCATCCAAACAATTCTAATGTTACAAGCACATAGAACAAACACAGTCACAAGTTTATCTACCGCTGAACGAGACTAAAACAGTGTCAACGCAACCTTCTGTAGAAGGTAATTGAGAGTGATTTTGGGGGTGAAATTTATGAAAGTTAATGTAGGATTTGATTGATGTGAAAGTTTAAAAAAAAAGTTAATTGATAGAAATTGAAGATTACCAAAATACCCCTAGGTATTAAAGTAATATAAAATTATATTTGTTAATGTTATATTTAATTGTAAAAATTTTTATTAAGAGTTAAAAATTTGGAATAATTACGATAAATAATTATTAAAAATAATTGTAATAATTTATTTTTAAATAATACTTGAGTGAAATGATTTCTTTTTTAATATAGTATTTGTTTGTGTTAAAAAAAATTTTAAGTAGTATACATTAAATTTGAAGAAGAAGAAGAAGAAGAAGAAGAAGAAGAAGAAGAAGAAGAAGAAGAACGCTGTTATTCGGATACAACAGAGGGGTAACCGGCCGGATACTCCATTCTTCACGTACGCTGTTATTCGGATACAGCAGAGGGGTATTCGGCCGGATACTGCATTCTTCACGTACGCTGTTATTCGGATACAGCAGAGGGGTAACCGGATACTCCATTCTTCACGTTTTCATTGCTGTGTGTATCCGGAAGAAGAAGAAGAAGAAGAAGAAGAAGAACGCTGTTATTCGGATACAGCAGAGGGGATACCGGCCGGATACTCCATTCTTCACGTACGCTGTTATTCGGATACAGCAGAGGGGTAACCGGATACTCCATTCTTCACGTTTTCATTGCTGTGTGTATCGGATACAGCTTAACTTGTAACCGGATACAAGTGTTCTTCCTCACCCAAGCACCACCCATCTTCGACACTTTCACGCTCGGACCACCTCCTTTCTTCATCCTTCGTCTTCATCTACCCACAACCTGCATTCATCGTTGCAACAACCTATATAACAACAACCAAAACACTCCCATCTGCTTACCTGAGCTTTGATTTTTCTTCACCGTTACAGCAACGTTTCCCTTCCTTCAACGTTTCCCTTCCTTCCTGACTCACTGCATGCACGAGATGTTCTCCTGCTTCTCGGTGAAACAACACAATAAGCAAAGACAGACCACGCCCCCATATTAATAATGCTTCCGTAAAAAAGGGCAAGTGGAAATTATTTAAATTGAAGAGGGTATTTTAGACAAATGACAAATGACACCTCCAAATCTTCGCAGTTGAGAGAGTGAATGAACAGTGTCACAATCCCCCGATTACCCGCAAATCATCACCCTCAAATCTCCGAAAGTGAACACAATTTTTTTTAAATTACTCGCCTCCCAACCATCGTGAACAGCAAACTACCTCCAAGTGAACACAGCCTTGGCCAAGTACCTGCGAAATCAAGTTTGAGAGATTTACCGAAGGGGTCAAGCTATGACCGAATGGTTGAATTTTGAGGTCGAGAACTGGAGGTCAAGTTATCCGGATGGTAGAGGTCGAAATGCCGACATCGAATTATAGGAAGGGTTGCCCTCTGGCCGAACGGTTGAGCCTTGAGGTCGTCTGCCCGAGAAATAGATGAGGCCGAATGGCAAAATATTTGAGGCCAAGAGGCCGGACGGTTGAAGGCCTGAGGACCGGTACCGAGTAACTGGAGGGGTGGCCGATCAATTGAGGTTTGCTGGCCGAGACCGAACCGATGAAGATGTTCATTTGACATTCCTAAGGGCATTGCTCCACTCTTCGGTGGGCCAAGAGGTCGAGGCCTTTGGAGGCCGAAAGCCGAAAGGTCAATATATGGCCGAGCGGTTAAGGCCTAGGGCTGACTAGCTCAGTTTGTGGCCGAGGAGCTGGATCGTTGAAACTGGATGGCCGAGTCACAGAGACAGATGGGCCGTACGATTGAGATGACGCCAATTTTGTTCAGATTTTGGAGGGAGCATACGGGAAACCGAACGTGGAGGAAGAAATCGGGGACCAGTCTTCGAAAGAACTGAAGCCGAACGATAGCGGACTGATGGACACGAACGTGAGGGGATTAAATATATTTTTTTTCTAAGTTGTAATTTATCTATGTTTGAAAATTTAAAATATTTTGGCCTCCAAATTGTAAAAATAAATAAATATATATTTTTAACTTAATTATGTTATTTCTTTTATCTAATATTAATAGCAAAACTGAAACTGAAACTCAAAATGCATGAGGCTGTGACAGAGGTTTTACATCCTTCATGCATGTGGATAAGGTGCAATCAGCACCACTCCACTCGCACATGCGAAAACAACCCCGTTCACGTCAGCGTCAGCTTTTACAAAAGGAGAAAATTGTTACACGATTCTCACAGGAGCTCACCAATGTCTGAGTTCTCTACCATATATATACTATACACGTGGGAGTTACAATACAATTTTTCAATTTAGCCTAACAAAATAAGTCTCATGTCTTCATCAATTTTACTCCACAACTAAGTAGAAAGGAAGATAGATGAACTAAGAACAAGTGAGTTATCTCACCAGCATCTAGTTCATGTTTGTTGAATACTAGAATATTAGTATTAACAGTTAGAAAAATGTTTTTTAACACCGCTTGCGATAATTCACTTTTAGAAATATTTTAGTTATTAAAAAAATATTTTTTGTATTTATAAAGAAAGAGAAGGATGTAAGTTCCATACTTCCGGGAATGAAACATATCCAGTAAAAACAAAACACCCTCATCAATGTCCCTTATCCATCTCTCTCCAGCTACAAGAAAAAACATGCATCCCAAAATGAGCACATGACCAAAACGCAAAAACATAAAACACTACTAATAGTTGGCCCTGTGATTCTCCATAATCAAATTGCTACTACTACATAAAAAATGACACGATCAAGCCTTTAACCCTAAATTATCTGCAGCAAACAAAAAAAGTCCAACCATATCAAGCGATTGAAACCTAATCCTGTGGACAAGGTCAATACTCGAAAGCCATCAATACTAAATACCAAAAGCTTGATACATCAACATCTTAATTTGTAAATATGAAAATGACACGATGAAGAGTGTGTACAGGTAATTTGGTGTATTGCTTACGAAACATAGACTCAGCATGCCCACGGTTCACGTCCTTAACGGACAGGGGCCATCCCACCACAGTTGTTTAACACTTCAATCAGATGACGCTCGCTGCTCTAAAGCTCAAGGATCTAGTGTCCCATGTTAGGGGGTGGCGGAGGAAGACGGACACCCTGATTCTGCATTGGTTGGGTAGGAAAACCTTGTGGAGGAGGCATTGATGGAGGTCTAGTACCCATGTTGAAACCCGATGTCCCACTTGCAATAGGGGGTGGGGGTGGGACAGATGGCATTCCACCGGAAGGTGCAGGTCTAGGACCGTTAGCTGCAGCCATAGGAGGGGGAGGTGGCATGGATCCTGGCATTGGAGGTGGAGGAGCTCTAGGAGGATTTGCCATAGGTCCACCAGGAGGTAGCCCTTGTGGGGGAGGAGGAGGTGGGGGTAGTGGAGCTTGAGGTGGTGGGGGCAAAGGCCTTGGTGGAACACCAGATGTCGCTGTGCCATTGGCTGCAGAGGGAGGCTGTGGTTTGTTTGCCTCCGGTGGCTTGGTTTTAAAATACAATTGCAACTACAGACAATTATCAATTGAAGTCATCAGTGGCAGATGGGGGAAATTAAAAATCACTAGTGCACACCGCATATATAAAAAACATCAAGAAAAGAAAGCAAGAAAGAAGACAGGAAATTCCCAACCTAGTTCTGCTGCTGCTGAATGCTTGAATAATTAGATTGTATTGATAGTTAAAGGGGCAAACAATTAAAATGACTTGGATTCTCTTGAATCAGCCTTGTGTGTGGAAGTCTAGGGGCAAAGTGCAGGTTTACGCAGCTTAATTTAACGTTAAAAACAGGTTTTAATCAAAAGTTTTTAAAAAGGGCCACTGAAAACTACTTTTTTTTTTTTTAAAATTTCTTAACAGCAAACATTTGTCAAATAAGCTGCAAACCAATCCAAATGTAGCACCACACCTTTTTTTTTTTTTTCATCAAATGCATGTTCAAATTTTCATGTTCTGGTATCAAAGCACACTGATTCACGGCCTGTACATGTCTACAACTAATCATCTTTCGTGGGGTTTCACTGTCCCTTTCTTGTAAGGTTAAAAGCTACCTTAAGTTCATCTCCAGTTAAACTTTTAAAAATAAGTTGTTTCTTTGTTTTTTGCATGGATCACAAAACACAAAGGCACTTGCATAGATCAAGTTTACCATCACAGACAGACAAGAGGAGCACATGAACTAACCGTGAACATCTTTGAGTCCGGATCCCAGTGCGAGAAAAACTTTGGAGTAGACTTATCAATCTCCGTGCTGGGCACCTGAAAATGTAGCTTAATTGAGCATAAAGCAAATTTCTACAACTACAAAAGGAAAAAAACACAGCCAAAATCAAACTATAGAGGAAGACCAAAACAAATACACAAACAAATGTACGAAAATACCTTGAATGCAATTATTTCATACGGTTCAGCGGCAAACAGAAGGTACTGATATCTTTTATCAAAGGGTTGCACCCTCTGTAAGAGAAAAATGGAAATACTAAAACACCAGCATATTTATTGACAACTATTTGAGAGAAAACATTGAACAAAATCACCAGGATTGACCTGTTCATAGGAGGACATAAACCGGTGCCTCGGCTTGGCAAGGTCTTCAATCTCGGGATACTCAATCTGCGTCATCACAGAATTAAAAACACGCACAATATAAAGAGTGAATTATGCATAATATTATCATTTTATCAGACAATGCTAAAAAAGAGAGTGAATTATGCATCGATATAAAAAAGAACCTGGAACAGTAGAGATCTTTGCTTGGTCTCAGGATCATACTGCTTGGTCACACGGTACCCAGGGCGTCCAATCTTAACTGCGAAAAAGGCACACGAAATGTTTGTTTAATTTAGCAAACGGTGAAAAGGGGTAAAAGAGGGAAAAATAAACAAGAGGCACCTGTTTTGCGAAGGGTGACTTTGCGCTTGTGGGGTTGTGGCTGGGCGGGGGCGTCCTTGGCCTCGCGAGCAGCACGTTTGGCCAAGTTGGTCTGGTGGCGCTTGCCCTGAGTGTGGGCCAAGTAGTTGCCCTCGTTGTTGTGGAGAGTGAGACACAGTTTGCACTCGTAGCTCCCAAGGTGGTTCCGCATGAAATACGGGTCCTTCGCTAGGTCTATCGTCTCCAGAGCCAGTCGCCGGAGACGCTCTCGCCGGTCGATGGCTTCGTTCTGCGCCGACGCCGCGCCTCCGCTCCCGGGCTTCGATCCCCATTCTCGATCCATCTCTAACACCACTTCACTTACCAATGATAATGATAATTACCGCCACACATGCTTTTTGAGATCATTGTTATTCTGTTCCCTCCCTTTTGGGCTCTTGGGCCCTTGGGCCATTCTTTCACAACTAGCCCATTATTCATTTCAGTTTTCTTACTCCTTTACTAGTTGTATTTTTATTTACTACACTTAGGTCTGTATCACTTTTTATTTATACGTGTTTGTCACGTTTTGTTTTTAAATAGCTAAAAGCTAAATTATTACAATCAAAAGCTACTTTCTTTTCAATGAAGCAAAGTTATAAACTCAATAAAGATACCAATATAAATATTTTAATTTTTGGGAGAAATCAAATTTTGAATTTGGGGAAAATTCTGAATTTGTCTGTTGGAATTGGTCAAAGTTCTGAATCTGTCATGTGTTTTGAAAAGTTCAGTTTTTTTTTTTTTTCTCTATAAAATATTCATAAATTATATGAATATTTGAATAAACAGAAAATAAAATTATACAAGTATAAGGATTAGTTTAGTGGAGCACATAAAAAAAAGAAAAAAAGGTAGGAGAAAGTGAAGGAGTGGTGGCGGAAAGAAAAGAGGGAAGCAAAAGAATAGCCGGACCTTCCGTTTTGACATGTTATTCGGTAGAAGGTGGTGACGGAGAATTGGAGGGAATATCCATTGACCCAGAGATCTAGTTTCACTCTTTCTGCACAACCACAACCAAAGATCTGTGAGTTATTTTATTTTTGTTTTTCTCTCTGGTCAGATCTGTAGAGTCTTCTTCCTCGACGTCATTATTATTCTTTTTCATCTCCGGAAGGGTGGAATCATGTCTAACAGAAACGAATATTCTTCTTTACCCGTTAGCTCCTATTTAGAATTGCAACGTCAGAACGAGTCCTCAAAATCTGTAGGCATTCCTTCTTATGACGAATCCGAAGTGTATTTGGGATCCAAAATCGAAGACGAGGATGAAGATTTCGAAACGGACATCGATAATTACCCCCTTGTGATTGTGGGGTCCAATAAAGGCTCTGGGATACCTGGGGCTGTTTTCAATTTAACAACTACAGTTATTGGGGCAGGGATCATGGCTCTCCCTGCCACTATGAAAGTTCTAGGATTGGTTTTGGGGATTATTTTGATAATTCTTATGGGAATTTTGTCTGAAATTAGCGTGGAACTGTTGGTGAGGTTTTCTGTTTTGTGTAAGGAATCGTCCTATGGGGAGGTTGTTCAGCATGCAATGGGAAAACCTGTGAGGATTTTGTCTGAAATCTGCATTATTTTGAACAATGCCGGTGTTTTGGTGGTTTACTTGATAATCATGGGGGATGTTATGTCTGGATCCTCTCACCATATGGGGGTTTTTGATCAGTTAATGGGGAATGGGGCGTGGGATCAAAGGAAGATTGTGGTTTTAGTTGTCATGGTGGTTTTCCTTGCTCCCCTTTGTTCACTTGACAAGATTGATTCATTGAGCTTGACCTCGGCTGCCTCCGTGGCTCTTGCTGTTTTGTTTGTCGTTGTTGCTTTTACAGTTGCTTTCATCAAGCTCGTGGAAGGACGGATTGATTCTCCCAGATTGGCTCCTGATCTTAGCTCCAAAACTGCAATTTTGGATTTTCTTGTTGCGATACCCATCATGACCAATGCATATGTTTGCCAGTTTAATGTGCCGCCAATATATAATGAGCTTGAACAACGGTCTCCTCAGAAAATGAACATGGTTGGCAGGTACACCACAATTTTGTGCATCCTAGTTTATGCTTCCACTTCCATATCGGGTTACCTGCTCTTTGGGAAAGACACAGAGGCTGATGTACTGACTAATTTTGATAAGGATCTTGGAATTCGGTATAGCTCGGTCTTGAACTATATTGTCCGGATTGGCTACATTCTTCATTTGATACTTGTTTTCCCTGTTATTCATTTTTCACTGCGCCAAACAGTGGACGCATTATTGTTTGAGGGATCACCTCCTCTTTCAGAAAGTAAGAAGAGATCTTTGGGGTTGACTGCGGTTCTGTTGGTCCTCATATATATTGGGTCTACCATGATTCCAAACATCTGGACAGCTTTTAAGTTCACTGGGGCAACCACGGCTGTTTCATTGGGTTTTATATTTCCTTCTCTTATTTCATTGAGACTAAGACATCTGGGAGATCTAAGCTACGGGGAATGGGTTTTGTCATGGTTGATGTTGGTATTAGCTGTGACTGTTAGCATAGTAGGAGTTGTTAGTAATGTTTATAGCCTTGAGAGTAAGTCTTAGCCACACATTTTGGTTTCTTCTTTACAGGAATCATGTGGTAATTTAAAGTAAACATTTCTTCGTTGGCTCTGCTGCAATGTGATTCAAACTGCAGAAGATGGGGTGCGCAGGATCGTTTTGTAATATGGGAAAACTATTTTTGCTCCGGCTATGATATATAGGGTATGAGATGCACATAAACCTTCAACACGTCGTCCAATTTTGAAGACTGATGACCGATTGGTTCAGGACCAGAGGACTGTGGCTTATCAGTTTGCCGCAGTATGTATACAGTTCTGATCTTTATGGCAGTATTATCTTTTTTCTTCATTGATTTTACACAAGGTTGATGTTGTAACATTTTGTAGCAGGTTCTGCAATTGCTTATCTGGCACATTCCACGTTTTATTTTCATTTTCTGGTAGACAATTTCTGTTTTAGTTGCTTTCAAAGCATGTGTAGGCTTGTTATAAAATGCTTTCAGGAATCAAGTAAAGGAATACCTTGCATACACCACACTATAAATAAGACACACGCTGCAACCCCTCATTGCATAACAATCATGCACTAATGGATAACATTATATCTGTATCACATTCAAAGTAGAATGCAGACAACTTGTTAAACATAAGCCTGAATTTGAGCACAAATTATCTCCCAAATGAAATTGCCCTAGTTTTTCTTTGTCATGAAAACAGGTGAGCTACATGCTCTTTTTTAGTGAATCTTGTATTGCTGCAGCTTTGTTTGTTTTCTTTTCATTTTCCTTCTTCTCCCCATTCTTGTTTAGACTTGGGTAGTAGAGCTGGAATACCAACATTCACTGGTTTGGTTTCTCCGTGGAGTGGTAGACTGAACCATCTATCTCAGCAAACATATTATTTCGTCATAATAATAACACAGATTGATCCTTATGTGATCCATCAAACGTAGCTTCGGCCTCATAAACCGGAAATATCAGTTTCTGATGACTAATAAATTCCATTTTAGTATCTACTTTGTTATAAATATTATACTGTTCTAATTTCATACATAAACACGAGTGATGATTTTATTTTCGGATGAATACAGTACAGTCTCATGGTAAAATTGATATCACTTTAGTGGACAAGATATCAATATTTTAATCGACCGCTAGTGTATTTAATAACATCAATAAGCTGACTAATTTATTTAAATAATCCATTGATCAATATAAAAAATACTTGATAGATGTTTACTTCACCCATATAAATATATTTGACATGTTTAAAGTAAATGTAACGGTTCTTTAATTAATGATTGCATTATTTTTCTTATTTGTCAGGGAACTTTTTAATAAAAAAATCAATGTAAAACGTAACTTAAATTAAGAAATAAAAAAATTAAAATTAAAAAATGATTAATACTTCTTACACAAATTTAAAAATATAAATAAAAGTTATAAGATTTAATTATTTAAAATTATAATTGTTTCGGGTTTGGGGTTTAAAATCATAATTAAAACACTACGTTTTACACTTTTATCTTTGTCTTATCACGTCACTTTCAAAGTTTTAGTTCGATACTCCCTTTCCAAGTAGGGGGTGTATTTTATCAAAGATACTCTGACGTTCAAGTCACTAATACGAATGTTTGGGTAACACAGTAAATTCTTAAATTCATAATAAATACAATCACCTACCTTCTTACCTTACACTTGTATTTATAAGTTTCTATATATATATTTATAACTAGTATAAGTTTAATTGTAGCCCAATAACCAAAGTATACTTTACCTATAATATTTTATTACTAGCGATACTTAGTGCTTAAATGATCATGATTGCCCGATTGTTCTGTTAATTTGGGTTTTACTCTTTTATGAACCGCCTGATCAATAGCTGACCAGGCAGTCATACAGTACACATGCCTTCAAGTTCGAGCCAGTGTTATCTAGCGCTGGGGTTTAATTGATGGTCTCTTTAGTGTGGTTGTTCATCTGCATTGGATGTTGGCCTGGCCGATCCGCTCGAGCTATACTAGTTGCGTATTTTAAAAGATGGTTGTGGGAGTGATTGTTGGCGGGAAAATTGTGTGTCACTTCATGTTTTGTGCCTAGAGAAGTGGCAGAGACGCACAATCTAGATCGTTGGATGAAGCTAGATCTAACGGTGGATGACTCATGACAATTGAGGATGATTTGCCTATAAATATGGGTGGTCTTCTCCCGTCATTTTCATTATTTTCTTTAATTCTCTTTGCCTACCGAAAGGTCTTTCTACATTTCAGGTAATAAAAATGTCAACTGTTTTGTTATCTTTGTCTGAGAAGTCATCTAGAACAGGTGTGCGAGAGGCTTGCTAGCGATGACCCACGATTTTCGACAACGAGCTCTGTGTCTTCCTCGATCTTTGAGACCACCAAGCAGGATAGTGGCTTGGCAAATGACACAACTAGTGTAGATACTTATAAGGCCGCATATGTGAGTGATGTCGGTTTGTACTATGACGGGGTGAAGATCAATGCCAGGAACAAGGGGTCGAATGTCAAGGTGCATTGTCTATGATCGAGGGTTATGGTTGGGCTTCCCATGAGGTGGGTGAGTATGTCACTTGCTTCTGCATGGGAAGAGACCTAGTGAGCTAGGCCGATCGGGTCTACCTTGTGCGAAACGCGAAGGAAGCTACATTGGTCAAGGCGATGATGTGTAAGGGGAATGAGCGAGTTTATCATGGGAATGGGAACAATATTGAAGACTTTTTCTTCATGTATATTTTCCCTTTCGATCAAATGTTCGTTCGGGTTCCCTTCATCAACTTCCAAGCATACGTGTTAAGGGAGTTGAATTTGGCTCCTACGCATAGTATTAAAATACAATTGCAACTACAGACAATTATCAATTGAAGTCATCAGTGGCAGATGGGGGAAATTAAAAATCACTAGTGCACACCGCATATATAAAAAACATCAAGAAAAGAAAGCAAGAAAGAAGACAGGAAATTCCCAACCTAGTTCTGCTGCTGCTGAATGCTTGAATAATTAGATTGTATTGATAGTTAAAGGGGCAAACAATTAAAATGACTTGGATTCTCTTGAATCAGCCTTGTGTGTGGAAGTCTAGGGGCAAAGTGCAGGTTTACGCAGCTTAATTTAACGTTAAAAACAGGTTTTAATCAAAAGTTTTTAAAAAGGGCCACTGAAAACTACTTTTTTTTTTTTTAAAATTTCTTAACAGCAAACATTTGTCAAATAAGCTGCAAACCAATCCAAATGTAGCACCACACCTTTTTTTTTTTCATCAAATGCATGTTCAAATTTTCATGTTCTGGTATCAAAGCACACTGATTCACGGCCTGTACATGTCTACAACTAATCATCTTTCGTGGGGTTTCACTGTCCCTTTCTTGTAAGGTTAAAAGCTACCTTAAGTTCATCTCCAGTTAAACTTTTAAAAATAAGTTGTTTCTTTGTTTTTTGCATGGATCACAAAACACAAAGGCACTTGCATAGATCAAGTTTACCATCACAGACAGACAAGAGGAGCACATGAACTAACCGTGAACATCTTTGAGTCCGGATCCCAGTGCGAGAAAAACTTTGGAGTAGACTTATCAATCTCCGTGCTGGGCACCTGAAAATGTAGCTTAATTGAGCATAAAGCAAATTTCTACAACTACAAAAGGAAAAAAACACAGCCAAAATCAAACTATAGAGGAAGACCAAAACAAATACACAAACAAATGTACGAAAATACCTTGAATGCAATTATTTCATACGGTTCAGCGGCAAACAGAAGGTACTGATATCTTTTATCAAAGGGTTGCACCCTCTGTAAGAGAAAAATGGAAATACTAAAACACCAGCATATTTATTGACAACTATTTGAGAGAAAACATTGAACAAAATCACCAGGATTGACCTGTTCATAGGAGGACATAAACCGGTGCCTCGGCTTGGCAAGGTTTTCAATCTCGGGATACTCAATCTGCGTCATCACAGAATTAAAAACACGCACAATATAAAGAGTGAATTATGCATAATATTATCATTTTATCAGACAATGCTAAAAAAGAGAGTGAATTATGCATCGATATAAAAAAGAACCTGGAACAGTAGAGATCTTTGCTTGGTCTCAGGATCATACTGCTTGGTCACACGGTACCCAGGGCGTCCAATCTTAATTGCGAAAAAGGCACACGAAATGTTTGTTTAATTTAGCAAACGGTGAAAAGGGGTAAAAGAGGGAAAAATAAACAAGAGGCACCTGTTTTGCGAAGGGTGACTTTGCGCTTGTGGGGTTGTGGCTGGGCGGGGGCGTCCTTGGCCTCGCGAGCAGCACGTTTGGCCAAGTTGGTCTGGTGGCGCTTGCCCTGAGTGTGGGCCAAGTAGTTGCCCTCGTTGTTGTGGAGAGTGAGACACAGTTTGCACTCGTAGCTCCCAAGGTGGTTCCGCATGAAATACGGGTCCTTCGCTAGGTCTATCGTCTCCAGAGCCAGTCGCCGGAGACGCTCTCGCCGGTCGATGGCTTCGTTCTGCGCCGACGCCGCGCCTCCGCTCCCGGGCTTCGATCCCCATTCTCGATCCATCTCTAACACCACTTCACTTACCAATGATAATGATAATTACCGCCACACATGCTTTTTGAGATCATTGTTATTCTGTTCCCTCCCTTTTGGGCTCTTGGGCCCTTGGGCCATTCTTTCACAACTAGCCCATTATTCATTTCAGTTTTCTTACTCCTTTACTAGTTGTATTTTTATGGTTAAAAGCTCTTTTTTGTCCCAATTTTGGTTCAGAAAATTCGTTTTGGTCCCTGAGTTGAAATTGTGTTCAATTTCGTCCCAAAGTTCGATTTTAATGTTCAATTTGGTCCTTTTCCTTAACAGCGTTAAAATTGTTAACGGCAAGGTGTCCAGCTCTACAACTGCTATGTGAGGTGTCAGTTATTTGCTGAGTGGGCATCCTTTCTAGCCGTTACAATTAGGATTTTTTAAATTAGATTTTTAATTAATGTGTTAATAAAATAAAAGTTAGGTATTTGGAAGGGAAATTGCGAAAGTTGCGAGATTGAGAAGTGGTGGAATTTGGTAGAAGAACCTCTGCAACTTCAGAAGAAGAAGATTGGCATTCGACACAAGTTTGACATTCGACAGAAGATTGGCATTGGAAAATCCTATCTGCAAAATCAGGTTTGATTTCTTGTTCGTTGAAGAGTGTAAAACCCCAATATAACTTGCTTTTGCGAGATTAATTTTTAGGTTTTGTTGTTGAAGAGTGTAAAACCCCAAATTTTTTCGTTTCAATGTTTGATTTTGGAAAAGTTACAAGTTTTGTAACAATGTTTGTAATTTATATGGGGCATAGTTGTGTAACGTATGATACGTGATTTTGATGTTGTGGTCACATGTTAACAGTAGCGTTTGTATAGTGGTCACATGCCCATAACTGTTACTTTTGTAGGATTGCTTTTGAGATGTCTGAGGAGAGGTTTAATGTTGTGGTCCACCATGGTGGGACCCTAGTAAGCCAATATCCTATTGTATATGTTGGTGGGGAAAAGACATATTGGAGTGTGGACCCTGACAAATGGAGTTATTTCGAAGCAATAGATGTTGTTAAAGAATTGGGGTATTTGAATGTGAGAGACATATTTTATTGCATCGATAATATGCTACTTAAGTTGGAGGATGATAAAAGTGCAATGAACATGGTAGGCATTGCCAAACTGTTAGGGGAAGTTAAGCTTTATGTGGTTCACGGTGTGGATGATGAACCAGAGTTGGTTACTATAGAACCAAGTCAACAACAAGAAGACCAAGTTCTTTTGCTGTGTGACGGAAGTTTAGGTAGGGAGGGGTTGAATGACGACGTCCATAATGAGGAGGAGGACATGCATGATGAACAGAGAGAGGTTCACGTGGAGGAAGAAGTTGACGTTGAAGAAGTTCATTTGGAGGATGAGAACATGGATGATGAACAGAGGGAGGTTGATGTGGAGGAAGAAGTTGACGTTGAAGAAGTTCATTTGGAGGAGGACAACATGGATGATGAACAGAGGGAGGTTCATGTGGAGGAAGAACTTGTCGGTCAAGAAGTACATTTGGAGGAGGAGGAAGTACACGTTGAAGATTATACTTCAAGTGTGTCTGTTGATTCAGGGGATGTGCATAGTGTTGAAGGAGAAGGGCATGAAGTTGAGCGAGATGTTGATGAAGGAGAAGGGGATGAAGGATTAGTAGATGTTGATGTTAATGTTGATGAAGAACTTAGGGACAATATAGAAGGGGCTATTTCAGTGGAAGTGAGTGAAAATGAAGAAAGTGGAAGTGAGGATGAAGTTCATGTTTCACATACCGAGAAGAACCCATATGACAGAGGGTTGTCTGATGATGAGTGGGAGTCAGAGTTTTTGCCCAGCCCAGATGAAAGTGGAAGTGAGGATGAAAGCCAAAGTTGTGGTCCATTTGGGACCTTTGTAATGCAAAAGAGTATGGGAGAATACAAGTGGGAAGTGGGAACAAAATTTAGGGATAAAAAGGAGTTTATGGAGGCTGTTCGAAGTTATGCAGTCCATGGTGGGAGAGAATTGAAGTTCATTAAGAATGATAATAGACGTGTTCGCGTGAGATGTTTGGGTGCCCAAAAGAGTTGTCCTTGGATGACTTATTGTGGGTATATGGAAGGATGTAGTACATGGCAATTGAGAAAGGTAGTGGATAACCATAGTTGCAGTAGGCAATTCAACATTAAAATGATGAATGCTAAGTGGTTGAGTGAAACATTGGATAATTCAATGCAGCAAAATCCAGATTTGAAGATAAATGAAATACGCTCAAAAGCTTTGAGGAAATGGAATACCAATGTCACCCTATCTAAAGCTCGTAGGGCAAAGATAATGGCATCTGACAAACTTGAAAGTAGTTTCAAAAATCAATTCAAGAGAATTCATGACTATGCACATGAATTATTGAAGTGTAACCCTGGGTCAACAGTACAAGTTAAAGTGGACAGTGGAAGTGGGCAGTCAGTTTTTCAGAGATTGTATGTGTGTTTGAAAGCTTGCAAGGTTAGCTTCGTGTGTTGTAGGCCATTTATTCATCTGGATGGATGTTTTCTGAAAGGGTTGTATAAGGGAGAGTTATTAACAGCTATTGGGAGAGATCCTAATGACCAGATGTTACCTTTGGGATATGCTGTTGTGGAAGTTGAGAACAAAGAGAGTTGGTCATGGTTTCTAGAGTTGTTGATAGAAGACCTTGGGGGTACTGAAGTTGGCAATGCATGCACTTTTATGAGTGATCAACAAAAGGTACGTGCAGTTTTCTGTTCTGTTGCATAATAATAATTGTACAATTCTTATTGTATTTGGTCCCTTTTTACAATTAAAATGTTCAATTTGGTCCCTGTTTTGAATTAAAATGTTCAATTTGGTCCCTGTTTTCAATTAAAAATGTTCAAATTGGTCCCTGTTATAAATAGGGTCTTCTGCCAGCTATTGAACAACTTTTACCTAAGGCAGAGCATAGATTTTGCATGCGACACATGTATGCAAATTTTAGGAAGAAGTTCTCTGGCCAAAAGTTGAAGAATCTAATGTGGAAAGCTGCTGCAAGTACATATCCCCAAGCTTGGGAAAAAGAGATGCTAAATATGAAGGAAGTGAATGAAGAGGCTTACAAACATCTGATTGTTGTCGCCCCGCCAAGGTAATATTTATACATTATGAATTGATTGATCACTTGTACAGTGCATATATTAAACGACAAGGTGCAATCATATTTCTCTTTGTAAATTCATTTGCAATGCATCTATTAAACGACAAAATTCTGCACTGTTTCATTGGTTGATTGCTGTTTAAGTAAATCTGTGAAGTGTCTTCTGTTGGCCAAAATCCATTGCATAGCATATGAACATCTAACTCTTTGCAAACCATTCAGTACTTATTTTTTATACTTTGAGCAACTTTCTAGTGCTATTTTGGAGTCATTTGCATTGTTTCTAAGTCGTTGGACAATCTGCCTCAAATTTTGGGTATTGGAGTTCCTTATTTCGAAGTGCACATGATCTGCATATATCAGATTTTGTTACAAGTGTAATCTGCCAAGAAAAACTAGCCAAACAAGTTTATATTCACCTGTTAAACATGTTTGTGCAAGTCTAATTCGAATCTATAGTGTTCTGTGCATTTTCGATGTTCATGTTCTCCAAATTTTAGGCACTTTTATGGTTAAAATTAGTTGCTGCAGCAAAATTTGAGGTGCTTCCTTGATTGCTACCCGATTAATTGCTTGTTTTTTTGCTTGTAACAGATATTGGTCAAGGTCTAGATTTACAGGTAGGTCAGTTTGTGATAGTCTAACCAATAACATGAGTGAAGGTTTTAATAGTGTGATTCTTGAGGCACGAGGAAAGCCCATTATAACCATGCTTGAAGAAATTAGAGTTTTCCTCATGAAAAGATGGGCAACCAATAGAACGAAATCATGTAATATGGACTTTGATATATGCCCCAAGATTAGAAAGAGACTTACAAAAGAGGCCAATTTATCAAAAAATTGGATCCCAAGGTATGCTTTTCATTTCACATTGGATCTTATGCTAGGCTGATCGTTATTCATCAAATATTTCTTAACTTCTGTTCATTTATGGCTTAATGACAGTTGGTCTGCTGAAAAAATATTTGAAGTTTGGCATTATGCACAGATTACAAACAAGTTTGCAGTTAACCTGGACATCCAAGATTGTACGTGCAGGAAATGACTTCTTACTGGGATCCCATGTTGCCATGCAATTGCAGCCATGAAGTTCCTAAATTTAGATCCAGAAAACTATGTACCCATTTGGTTCAGACGATCAACGTATGAAGAAGCATATGCCTCCATCATATTTCCAGTGAACGACCACCTGTTATGGGAAAGAACACCCTACGTAGACGTCCTCCCACCACTCAACAAAAAATTACCTGGCAGACCAAAGAAGAAGAGAAGGTTGGAGCAATGGGAGCTAAGAAGGGATGAGACCCAGATGACTAAAGGTGGCCACAGGAAGAAATGTAGTATTTGTCGTGAAGTTGGACATAAGAGAAATAAATGCCCTACTCAACATCAAACAGACCTACCAGGACCATCCCAACCACCACCCCAACAACCAACTGAGGAAATTACACAACCATCCCAACCACCTAATGAGGAAATGACACAACAATCTGAACCCGCACCAATCAGGCCCGACAAGTTACCCATTAGAAGACAACAACCTTTATAATGTTCTAAAATTGATGTACTTTTGTTTATTTGGATTTGGTCAGTTGTGTGGTAAACATTAGTCACACGATATGTTTTGGACGTGCTTTAAATTTCTTTTGATGTCAAACCTTAACCACTTAATTTGTTGGAATTGATCAATGTAATGATTACGTTGGTTCTGTTTATGCAAAGTTATGATTTTAATGCTTTCTACAATTTCAATCATGTTGTGTTTTATTGCTTTAACAACACATCAGTAGTGAAAATAGGGACCAAATTTATAACTAATAAACATAAACTAGGACTAAATTGAACAATTACTTAATGTATAAAATTTCATCATTTACTACAACAAATATAGCCATAACCTAAACATCACAACATTTCAACTCCATTGACCTTAAACAGAGTGTTCAACCATACTGGGACCACCTCTACAAACATCATCCCTTCAACCAAAATACACAAAACATAACTATGTTAACTACACTAAGAAAACCAGTCACTGCTACTAATAATTGGATTTTTTTCTTCGAAGCTTTGAGTGCGTTTTCCAGATCATAAATCTTCCCTTTTGCCTCCCAATAATAACATCCCTTTCGTCATCATTTTCTTTACTGCACCACTTGAAATAGTTGCAACACATGCCATTACCAACTTCACTCTATTATTCATCAACAAGAAAAATGTCAAACAGAGTGTTAATTAATCAACAAAAATTGTAGGGTTTATATTCACATTACCTTGTAGTTTCGACAACCCCAAAAATATCTTCCCGCATTCTTTGGAGTTCTAGCCATTTTTACTACTGCCATCTCACCACAATTGCAAATGGGGATTACCCCTGGCCCCATTGAACCACCCCAAGGGGAATGATGAGAAGAACGACGACCCAAGGTATTCCAAGAAGATGAAGAAGAATAGGAAGCAGACATGGCTCGTTAAGAAAGGGAAAAAGATTGGGAAATCAAAAACCCTAATTTTGAATCCACTCTCTTCAATTTATTCCCAAAATCAAAAATCTGATTAAGAAATTTAATTTAAAAATTTGTAACGGCTAGAAAGGATGCCCACTCAGCAAATAACTGACACCTCACATAGCAGTTGCAGAGCTGGACACCTTGCCGTTAACAATTTTAACGCTGTTAAGGAAAAGGACCAAATTGAACATTAAAATCGAACTTTGGGACGAAATTGAACACAATTTCAACTCAGGGACCAAAACGAATTTTCTGAACCAAAATTGGGACCAAAAAGAACTTTTAACCTATTTCATTATCTGTACTTGTGGGTATCCGCTTAGAAGTTGAAATTACATCTTTGTCCCTAGTTTAAATTAGGTTTTATGACTGTGTGATGCATTATGCTACTTTTCATCTGCGTGCTGTGCGTGCCTTTTGCAGCTCCAACACCGTCCAACATCGTCGTGCCTCTTTGCAGCTCCAACACCGTGCCTCTTTGCAGCTCCAACGAAGATATTCAAAATTTTTCTCTTTGACTAGCACGCAAAGTGTAATGTTCTTCTAAATCTCTTCCATATTACCTCTTTTCGGTAGGGTTTTGGGTTTGAGGATGAAATTGATTTCTGTGTTTGATTTGTTTTGGAATGAAATTAATTTCGGTAGGGTGATGATGGCATGAAGTTCTTATATTCTCTACTGCTATGACTCAAAGTATGTGATGAAGATCGGTGAAAAATGTAGTTGCATCAGCAACAGGAAAACTCTCTTCGGTTTCTGGGGTAATAGAAAGCATGCATAAGATCCCACCTTGAGTAGTGATAGAATTATTATGCTTGTCAATAACAAATTCCTTTCTTACTTATCTTCTTTGTTTGGATATACATGAATAACCCCATCTTGCATTTCAAAGTAATGCTGTAGCATAAAAGAAATATAACTAATTTAATCACAGCATATAAAATAGGGATATCCGAGTTTCCAAAGATGGGGAAAATGGATCTGGGTTAGGCTTGGGTGTACTGGGGTCAAATATAACTTCTTTATCCCAAGGAACAATGGCTTCTCTAAAAATATATTTAGTCAACGTATATTGGACTTAGAATAAGGTTGTATTGAGTGATGACTTACCTAAGAGAAGGTGTTGATTTCTGCAGTTGCATGTCTTCCCGTTAGACGTCTCTCATTACCTTTTCCATATGCTGCAATGTGCTCTTTTGTGTCTATATCCAAGCTTTTCAATGGCCTTCTTAATCACCTCATAACCACTCTCTTAACCACCCTTTTCTCTCATGGACTTGGTGTTGTACTCACCATTCATTACATCTATCAGAAAATCATACATTTCAAACAATAATAACATAAATATATAACATGCATATATATTACGAGTCCAAATTTGTTACGCTTTTAGTGTTGTTCTTGGACTGTATCTTTAAAAATATACTGATTTTGATGTATTAATATATTTTCATCAATCATGTTCATCATTTATGATCTTTAGTAATAAAAAATTAGAGAAACTTTTTATTACCTCCAAAATGTAGCAAGCAGTCCACACTTCATCTCTGGCCAAGATTCCAAAAGAAGGAATTCAGTTTAGAAATTTTGTAATTCTGCTGCATTTTCTATCTAATGCATATTTTGCAGATTTGAAAATTGAGAAGGAAACTTCAAAGCAATCACTACAACAATAGTAAGAATTTGAGTTGAAACACTTCAATCACACCTCATAGCTGCTAATGAATTTTTTCATTGTGTTGTTGCTCCTTTTGTTCATAATTTCACTGATTTTTATTTGAATACCTTAGTTGATTTTAGTGCTCCACCTATCTATGATGATTATAATGAGTCAGCTGCTATTATTGCAGTTTATTATTTTGGAAGTGTTCAACATAAGTTTTATGTTGTTGAACATATGTGTTCTGATCTTATGAAGCTTATTTCTGACACTGTTGCTATTATTGTTGATTCAACATTTGTCATTGATTCTATTAATGTACCTGCAATTAGTAATGCTTATTCTTGTTCATATTTAGATGCATTTTTATCTAATTAAGTTGATTCTAGTTTTAAGAATAACAGTGCTGCAGTGTTTTAAAATTTGAAATTTTATGTTGCAGACTTGTCTTCTTTGTTTTCTCAACAATCATTCTTCTTTCATTTTCATTTATTCTCTAATTTTCTACAAACTCCTTCTGCATAAACATTTTCCTCACACTTTATTTTTTTTTTCAATTTAATTTGGATTTTTTCATTTAAAAACTTATAAAATAATTTTTTTTTAAAATATTCGCGGGTTGAAAACGGGTATCCAATAGATACCCGCGGGTTGAAAAAAATTTGCAGGTTTTCTTAAGGTGGGTATCCAGCGGGTAGCGGGTACAATTTTACCCAGCGGGTCGGGTTGCGGGTAGGTACTATCCGTGCTCGACCCGACCCGTTGCCATCCCTATTTGGGGCTTACTGTGAGATTGTGGTTTGAAGCCGAGAAACCAATTTATTATGTAATTGGTGTTTGTTTGAATTCTAGTGAAGAATTGACACGTAATGTTCAGCTCATTTGTTGTTCTTGTTGCTAGTACTTAGATGGGCCTTGGTGTTTATCTTCTTGCTGATGAAAATTATCTTCAGATGCTTGGGATAATAAGAAACAGGGGAAAGAAGGCTAGAAGCTGGTGCAATGATTCTTACCGATAGAGGTGTTGTCTGCATTGATGAATTTGTCAAGATGAATGATGAAGATTGTGTTGCTATATATGAAGTTATGGAGCAACAGACTGTGATTATTGCTAAAGCTGGTATCCATGCATCACTAATGCCTTGTTCACTTGAAGAGATTTGGGGGAGAGTAATGGAGTGGATTTGAGAGGATTCAGACATAATTTTTGTTGTTGTTTATTTGAGTGGATTTGAAGATAAGTGAAAGTGAATTTGGAAGTAAATTTTTTTAATCTGTCACATAAATTAAATCATACACTAATTCTCACAAACTTTACTTCCAAATTCACTTTAACTTACCTCCAAATCCAGTTAAATAAAAAAAAATTATCTTCAAATCCACTCAATTACTCTCTCCCAAATCCCTTCAAGTGAACAAGACATAAATGCCCAATGTAGTGTGATTGCCGTGCAAATCCTGATGGCACAATATCTTGTGAAAGCAATGCACGCTTTGTCAGACGATCCGATGGCAACCAAGCAACAATATAACTCATCTGGTAGCGCGACTTTCCATGCTCTCCCAAGATGGGCAAGAGTTTTCTTCATACAAAGAGCAGTTGTTAGGATTGTCTCTGGGCTTAATCTCAATCAGGCACCATGACTTAGTCTACACTCTTGGATGGCGTATCTTGACTGATCCATCTCAAATGTTATCCAGGTCTACAAAAAGCCCTTGGGCTTGGACCAGAATGCACCTTATGTTCATTTGGGCCTGGGCCTAACTAAGCTGATTGGCCTGGTTTTATCTCTGCACTCCTATTCTTATTGGGTTATTCTTGTTTTTATTTTGTTTGTTAGATTATTAAGTTTTACTACATTTAACCCCTTTGTATGATAACCCCCACCCCCATATCTTGTGTTTTATTTTTATTCATTGAGTGTAATTATTTGCTACACCTTAAGCATTAAATAAAAAATCAATAAATAAAAAAAATGTTTTAAAGGTTAAGCACACGTGTGATCGCTCGCATCGTCCTTGTACTAAAACCCTTTTTCTTTCTTTTATAAACAATACAAAAAATGTTTTAAAGGTTAAGCACACGTGTGACCGTTCGCATTGTTCTTGTACTAAAAACCTTTTCTCCTTCTTATAAAAAATACAAAAAAAATGTTTTAAAGGTTAAGACGCATCGTCCTTGTGCTAAAACCCTTTTTCTTTCTTTTATAAAAAATACAAAAAATGTTTTAAAGGTTAAGCACACCTGTGATCGCTCGGATCGTCCTTGTGCTAAAAAAATTTTCTCTTATAAAAAATACCATAAAATGTTTTAAAGGTTAAGCACACGTGTGATCGCTCGCATCGTCCTTGTGCTAAAAACCTTTTTCTTTCCTTTATAAAAATATCGAAAATATGTTTTAAAGGTTAAGCACATGTGTGATCGCTCGCATCGTCCTTGTGCTAAAAACCTTTTCCCTTTCTTATATAAAGATACCAAAATATAAATACTTTCAAACAACAAACAACCTTTCATCTAGAATTACGTAACCCTGATTTCTCACTTTGAGAATACATAGGAGAAAGGTCAATCCTTGTCGGGCACAAAAAAGTAGAAAAATATATTTTGTTTCTTTAAAGTTTTATTTTTAGGGATGAATAAACATTTTGAAAACCACATCACATTCGCGTATTTAATTCAAGGTACTACCTTAGGGCAGGCGTTGTAGGGTGCTAATAACTTCCTACACGTAACGGACTCCCGAACCCAGAATATGATTTTCGCAGACCATGCCTTATCATTTTATGGTTTTTGCGTAGTTTTCCAGAATAAGCTATGGTGGCGACTCCAAATCTCGTTTTCATACTCTCTTTTTTTGGATCGTCGCCCGTCGCGATTCCGGTTGCGACATGATTATATATGAGTATAAATTTTAGGTTTAAACCTTCATTTGGTCCTCGTATTTGTGTGTCAGTCTCAAGTAGGTCATTATTTTTCTTTTCGGTCTCAATCTGATCCTAAAACCTGTAAAAATGAGCCAATTAAGCCCTCTTCGTTAAGTAATGACTAACGTTGTCTGCCTGTGATGACGTGGTGCACACTGATGTAAAATTATTTTATTATGTGGATTTTTTTTTTTAAATTAAGAGTTTTTGACGTGGCCTCTTGTAACGCAGATCGCCACCATTTTCGCGCATCATCTCCTTCATCGCAACACCTCGTCTCATGCTCACCACTTTTTACTACAAATACCAATATCATGTCCAAAGTGTACTAAGATTGAATCATATATTGCATCTTCTCTCTTCAGAACATGTCTTCCTTCTGCGTTTTTGCTGGTTGCGCGACGGTGGCGAGTTTGATTTGTGCGTTTAGGGTTCGCTTGATTTCGCTCACACTGCGAAGGAGCTGCATCCACTTTATGTATCCATTGGATCTACTGTTCCTTCACCACGATCATCGGCCTCGACTCCTAATGTCATGTGTTAGGAAACAGGTTGGCTTTGTTTTACACCAAGAGGGGGGTGTGAATTGGTGTTAGTTCAAAAACAAAATCTTTTCGCAATCTTGGTATGAAAAATTCAAAGCTTTTGATCTTTCCTTGAAATGCAAGTAATGAAAACTCAATGCAGCGGAAAAACGTAGTTGACTGCTAAACAATTAAAGTCGACTGAACATAAAATGTGCAGGGATAGAGAAAATCAAACACTGGTTTTTATACTGGTTCGGCCAACAATGCCTACATCCAGTGTCCTTCCAATCTTGGAAGCAAATGCACTATAATGGTTGTGGTTTTTACAACAAGGAATTGATAGAAGCACCACGAAAATATATAAATCTCCTCTCTAACCCAAAACCAAATATAGCTGCACACACAAAACCAGACTTGCAGCAAATATCCCCTCTTCTACAATCTGCAGCAAACCGGTACCGAGTAACTGGAGGGGTGGCCGATCAATTGAGGTTTGCTGGCCGAGACCGAACCGATGAAGATGTTCATTTGACATTCCTAAGGGCATTGCTCCACTCTTCGGTGGGCAAAGAGGTCGAGGCCTTTGGAGGCCGAAAGCCGAAAGGTCAATATATGGCCGAGCGGTTAAGGCCTAGGGCTGACTAGCTCAGTTTGTGGCCGAGGAGCTGGATCGTTGAAACTGGATGGCCGAGTCACAGAGACAGATGGGCCGTACGATTGAGATGACGCCAATTTTGGCCAGGTACCTGCGAAGTTAGGTTTGGGGAAATACCTGAAATGTCAGGCTATGACTGAATTGTCGCAGTCTTAAGGTAGTATGGCAGAGAAGTGGCAGAGGCCAAGTATCTGGAGAGGTAAAGTTGACCGAGGGGTTGATGGCCAAGAGGGCCAAGAGATTGAGGCCAGGAAGCCTTGAGGCTGAGGCCTGGGTGTTTGAGACCAATGTTCGGCCGAGAGCTCGAGGGCCGAATGGCCAATGTAAAGTGATGATACCAAAAATTTGGCTAAGGATGAGGCCGAACGGCCGAGAGCTTGATGTCGAAAGCCTAGGAGTTGAGGCCTAATAGATGGCCGACGAGGTGGAGCCAAGGGATGGCCAAATGGTAGGGGCCTTAGGAGACCGACGTGGAGGCCAACTGATAGCCGGATGGTTGGATGCCGAATGGTGACCGGTTGAGCCGAAGGGCCATGAGGCCGAACGACCGGGGTTGAGACCTGTTGAGACCTTGGAGGCCAAAATACATTAGGTCGGATTCATGATCGAACAGTGGTGGCCGAGCGGGAAAGGCCGGGTGCCTTGAGAGGTGGCCATGTTGGCAGAGCGGTTGAGGCCTGCTGGCCGAGACCTGTTTGTATAGGTTGCCATTTTGGCCGGACGGTTGAAGCCTAATGGCCGGGACCGAGTGGCTGGAGAAGCTTTCCCGAGGTTGCGAAGAGCACTGCTCACCCTACCCCTGCGGTTACAAATGGGGATGCACACTCGGCCCCACGGTGGGCGCCATTAATGTTTCGGTATAAGGTGGTGCCGAGAGTCGAAAGCGGGGCGGATGAAGCTGGAGTGTTCATGACGGTGTGGAGAGCCGGACGGACTGTGAAGGTTGGACAGTTTGTGGAGCCGGACGGGTGGTGAAGGCCGGGCGCTTCTCCTGTTGGAATCACACGTTCTCCCTCCTAGTTCTCCAAGCCGGATGGGCGGGTACCTGTTAAAGGCACTCCGACGCTCAAGTCAGTTAAGTGACCGAACGGTATTGAAAAGGAATGTATAATAAGCAGAGAATGCCCCCCCATGAAGTCATACCTGGGACTCTTATTTATACTGGGTGTAATGGGCTTTTACCTTTCGTGGGCGTAATGACGGCCCAATCACATCTTAACCCTCGTTAGGGGCTTTAATCATTTATTATGGCTTATGGTTGGCCGGGGTCGTCCTGGTGGTCCTCTGAACAGGGACCGAACGGGAGGGCGGATTTGGACAGGCCGGGTGTGGCCGGACGGGGACGGTACAATAAGTATAACAAATTTATCAACATATATTGAATTTATATATATATATATATATATATATATATATATATATATTTTGAAATATATTTTGGACATCCCTCTTATGACCCAACTAATAATAATCTCATTAACTTTAAAGAAATCATCTTTAACATTAATATTTATTTAACCCGACCGTTCACTTGATCAACCGTCTTTATGTCAATAGAACGGTCCAGTCTTTTGATAACTCAACAATTATATTATCAATTTTCAGTTATATTTTATCTTTATCTTTTATATTTGCATCAATTTAATTTTAGGCTATAATTTTTAATTTTAAGATGAGATATTTGTTCTGTTATATTTAGTTTGAGAAAAATTTGACACGTGGAATTAGAATGGTGGTGAAGTGGAGTGTGATATGGTTGACTGGTCAACACCACTCTCTCCAATTCCATTCAAGGTTACTACCGGTTTTGTGTATGTGTCTTGTAAAAAAAAATAATAGGAAATGGTTTGAAATGGCCATTAGAAAGCGAACATGTTTCATAATTGTCGGTGCAGACTGCAGAGGGCGTAAAGGGATATCTTTTATACTGAAAAATAAATAAATAAATAAGTAACAAAATGGATTACAGGATTGTATTAAAAAAATGATAAAGTTAAAAAGAAAAACATAGCGTCTGTTATTCTTTAGATAATAAATTTTAAGAAAATAAAACTCAAAATATTCAATTAATTTGTTTAATTAAAAATATAGAATTTTAATTTACATTTCAAATCTACGAATACGAAATTTTCTATATTCTCTTATTTCTCACGTTATCTTCGTACTATTTAGACAAATTGTTTAAACATTTCTGTCTTTATATTTATAATTCTGTTACAAATTTTGGATTTTTTTAATCAAATAACAAAGTTATTCAGTTAGGTAGACGCGTGAGTTATTATAAAGTAAACGACATGTGTAAAATAGCATTGTGAATTTTAAATTAATGGTATAATGACTAAACTGATAATTCGATAGCTTATCACCGATATCAATAAATTTGACAAAGTAGTTAAATAATTTGTTATTACTTATTTGAGTTTTCTACTGAATTGGAGAAATTAAAAAAAAAATTAGATGAAAAAGTCGTGTCTATTTTACACGACTTCATTTTGTAACAATGATCAGGGTTCAAGTCGTGGATCTCAAATATGACTCTTAATTAATGTGACAATAAAAACTTAGTGATCGATCAATTTGATGGGTGCTCGACTTAGTGAGTGGTCAGTTTGGTGGTGTCAGAAGACCGTACTGTATTCAAAAACGAAGTCAAGCGGTGTAAAACAAGTTGCATAAAAATGAAGTCAATAAAGCACAAACAGTGACTTTCATCAAGGCATCACCAGGCCGACCACCCACCAGGTCGACTGACTATTAGGTTTTATTGTCACGTCAATTAAAAGTCGTTTTGGAGTATACAACTTCGACCTGATCAATACTGTTGCAAGATGAAGTCGTGCACGGACACAACTTCTTCATTTGGAGTTGTCTGGATCTCACGACTTGTCTATTCTCATCATTTAATTTTTTTTTTGCTTACATCTGTAATTTATTCATTAAATTTGGCTAGATTCATACAAAATCTCATTTATTTTGATGGTGAGAATTAAAACAAAATTTACAAAAAGTTTACAGCTTAATTATTTGATTATATTTTTTAATGACGTGAGAAGTCAACACTCTGACCAAATTATCAGGTGGGTGTTTTTAGTTTCACCAATTCCATTACAAGAGAAAAGAAAGCAGTGGAGAACACGCGCTGAGAGCGCAAACGGTATTTATTGAGGGCACGAAAGAGGAGAGAGAAGAGGGTTTTTTCTTGCTGTTCTTTCCTTCTTTCAGCGCTTGAGAGAGACAGAGAGAGCATGTGTGGGACCCACCTCAGCCATGTTGCACGATCCCTTTATTTGTATGTACCTTCTCGGTGTCATTCCTCAATGCGGCTCCTTTTTTCTTTCTCTTCTCACATATTCATCCACTTTTCACGTCATCAAATTATATATATATATATATATATATATATATATATATATATATATATATATATATATATATATATATATATATATATATATATATATATATACTAATGAGTTTTAAACAAGTTCATACAAGATACTAATTATCATTTTCAATATAAAATCTTATACTAAGTACTTTTATTTATTTTTAATCTAATGTCAAGCTTGTCAATCACATTGAATTCCTAACATTAACAACTTTAACATAAGTATAGTTAAATATTAATTTTATTTATTGTTTAACGAATGTAAGTGGTGTGTCTTTTTGAGTTAAAAATATTGGTTGAAAAGTATAGTGTGTGCTGGCTAGTAATGTTGACCTTGGTTAGTGCTTTGTGGACTCTACCTTACTTCCACACTTTTCTCTTCTAATCTCTCTTCGAATCTTTGCCTTTTCTTTTTTATCATCTTCTTCAATTTTTCTTTATAAAAAATAATGGTGAAATAACACAAACAATATATAAATAAAATAACCATAAAAAGTAAATTTTTCTATTTTAAAAAAAAAATAAAAAAGAAGAAGCTAATATTAGATAAATGTAAAAAATTGAAAATAGTTTTGCTATGACAATAAATACACGGAACGTATAAAAACACTTATTATGTGTTGCTTTATTTGGTAGGAAGTAAGAAAGGTGGGGGAGGCAATTCAAAATGTGTAGCATGGCTTCTGTCATAATTATTTTGGCCATTCTTCTTCTCCACGATTTAAGAGGGACCATCCCATATATTTTTCTCGACCAACACTACTTTCATAGGTCCTTTCGAAAGTTTTTTATTTTTAAGAGATATAAAATCAATAAAATATAAATTCAATTTATATCAAAATTAATATTTATTTTGGATGTGCGTCGAGTAATCTCACAAAAAATACTTTCACATTTTTACTCTTTGGTCCCGCGGATAATTATACTTGTCTTTAGTTCAAGTCCACCTTCATCAATGCTTCAAACAGATCGAGAATACCTGTTAAAGGCACTCCGATGCTTAATCATTAATTCATCCGGTCGAGGTCAGCTTAAAGTCTTAAATTTCCAATAATGTAATCACCTATCTCTTACCTTGAAGTTTATTTATATTTTTTTATATGGGTCTAAGATTAATAAAACTCCAATCGTGGTCCGATATCGTGGTCCGATCTCGATCTATTGTACACTAATTAGTACTTACTCTTAACCATGATTTGCAATATCTCCTAAGGAGTACTTTGCTGTTAAAACTGTTCATTTGACCTTTGATCTTGTCCAATCGAATGGTCTTCATCATATTTTATCCAAATTTGGAGTTTCGACGTACATAACCGTCCACCCTTCCTTAGTAATACGGTCGTTCGGCCATACAGCACAAATATTATTAAAATAGTTTGTTTTATGAATCTTTAATTTTATAAAATATTTAATTATTTTTATTTATTGTTTTGGAATTTAAGTTAAAGTCAAACATAATAATATTTTAAGCTTTTCATTGAAAATAACAAAATATTCTTTTTATATATCGATTTCAAAATCAAATGTTTATTTATTAATATTATAATTTAAAAGTTTTGTCTTATTTAAGATAATAAAAAGAAAAAATAAATAAGTTATATTTAAACTTAACTTTAAATGAGACTAATAAGTGTAATGATAAAAATATGGGTGTTTCATCCTCTACCTCCAAGTATTTCATCCTGCACCTCCAAACTTTTTTTCAACCTTGTGCTCCAGTTTTTGTGCCTAATGATTCATCACTTGGCTAATTGTTGAACCTTTTTGTTCTAAGGGTTTTGAGATCCTTGATGATGTTTTGAAGATCAGACAAGAAATTGTAGCTGAACGTTTTGGTGAAGATCAAAGTTGGGCCCACCCAGAAAGTAATGTTAGTGTGTTTTCTGTCTCCTATTTGTGTTGTTAACTAAGACCCTATTCTTCCTCCATCATTTTGTTAAATTGATTAATGCACTTGATTAAAGCTGATTTATTTTTGGGGTGAACATAATAGTATCTTATAGTGATTCATCAGTGATCAGGGAATTGTAAAATGTCTAATTGAGTATGTGATGCTGATATTTTTATTATTATTTTTAGTTCAATTAATTCGTATCATTTTAATGAATTTAATTTGTGATATTGTTACAATTATAAATTCAACTATTCAAAATGTGTAATGATGTATATAATATCTTCTGCAGCCCTCACATCAATTTCAAAATCGATATTCTGAGCCAGATAATCATGACTGGCGTGGACGATCTGGCAAACCTTTTGGTAATGCAGATGAGAGGTCTTGGGATAATCTCAAGGAGAATAGGGAGTTTGGAAACAATCGTCAAGAGCAACTAAATTCTCAGTTTTCAAGGTCACAAATAACTTCTAACCAAGGGATACTGATAACTGGTAGAAATGTTAATGTTTTGTATTTAAGTTTGATCTAGTGGCATTTAATGCTCTTTACATTATAATTAAACAAGAAAGTGAAAAGTGAAAGCTTTTTTGAGCTTTTAATATGGTGGCATCGAGTGGTTCTCTCTTTATGCAATGTGTAATGAATTGTTTTATCTTATTTTCAATTCTTCTATCTCTATTAAATCAGGGTGGACCTACCCCAACACTAGTCAAGGCTGAGCTGCCATGGTCAGCTAGAAGAGGAACTCTCTGAAAAAGATCGTGTCTTAAAGACAGCTAAAGGGTAATAGATTTCTACCTACCTTTTAGTACGTGTTAATAAGTTAATGGGTATTTTGTATTTCAACGTGCCCTTTATTATTTGGTGAGTTTCACATGTGTCCCACTTAATAGAGAGTGATGTCCATTTGACATAAAGACATGAATGCATGTTTCCTCTTATAAAAGTTGTTTGGTTCCATTCGATTGCATAAATTTGTCAAGAATTGTGATTTGGGTGGTGGTGGTGGTGATGTGTGAGGGAAGATCTGGAACAGTGTCTTTAATGCTACTCCAAGGAACCCCTAAACCTGGAAGTTGTGGTTGTACTGGTCCTTCTTTAGTTCCCTATTCCTACACTCTTATCTCTTCTCCCCATAATCAATTCTACCCTACAAACACAACTGTTAATGCATTGCCTACATAACACAGCTTAATTCTTTTTAAGCTGTTTTGTCAGAAAAGAAAAGTTATTGATCTTTTCTCCCGCTCATGCTGATCAAAATATCCAAATATCCACTCCCTTTTAGTGTTAAGTTGAGGATTCAAACCCGTGTTCTCTTCAGAATTTCAAATTTGGATAAAACTTTTTAGTACCTAAAATTCACCTAATCAACACCATATAGAAGATTGATTGAAAGTTTACTCTATTTGATCACTACTAGACCTAATACTTCTTATTCAGTTCAACTTAGTCAATTTATTTCTAAGCCTTTTGGATGGATACTCAAGTAAGTTAATGCAGCAACCAGAGTTTTGAAATATTTAGAAGGATCTTTTCTTCCCCGCTTGTTCAGACCTTAAACTCTATGGTTTTGCCAACTCTGACTAGACCTGCTGCCTTGATAGCCACATATCTATGATTATGGATCATTTTGTTTTAATTTCTTCCCTCATTTCATAAAAATCCTAAAAGCAGAATACAATGTCTAGGACTTCTTCTGAAGTTGAGCGCAGAACATTGACCAGTACCAAATGTTTTATGCATTCAATTACAATTCAACACATCCAAAATCTTTATAATTTCACCAAATTGATGTGCAATGCTAAACATGTTAGGAAACAAGTTGACTTCGTTTTTCACCAAGAGGAGGGTGAATTGGTGTTAGTTCAAAAACAAAATCTTTTCACAATCTTGGTATGAAAAATTCAAAGCTTTTGATCTTTCCTTGAAATGCAAGTAATAAAAATTCAATGCAGCGAAAAAACGTAGTTGACTGCTGAACAATTAAAGTCGACTGAACATAAAAAATGCAGGGATAGAGAAAATCAAACATTGGTTTTTATACTGGTTTGGCCAACAATGCCTACATCCAGTGTCCTTCCAATCTTGGAAGCAAATGCACTATAATGGTTGTGGTTTTTATAATAAGGAATTTATAGAAGCACCACGCAAAAATATAAATCTCCTCTCTAACCTAAAACCAAATATAGTTGCACACACAAAACCAGACTTGCAGCAAGAATCCCCTCTTCTGCAATCTGCACCCACGTTGAACACCCATGTTGAACAATCCTTAACGTGTAACCAACACTCTTCACAGGATGTCAAGCCTATCACAACACGCTTCACAGGTTGCCAAGCCTATCACAGCAGACTTCACAGGTTGCCAAGCCTATCACAGCAGACTTCACAGGTTGCCAAGTCTATCACAACAGACTTCACAGGTTGTCAAGCCTAACACAACACGCTTCACAGGTTGTCAAGCCTTCAGTCAAATCCAACAGTCTTCACAAGATGCCAAGCCTTTCAAGATCAAACCAGAAGCACCTTCAACAGTATGTGCAAAAGACTCCTCTCTTTGAATCTCTCTCAAGAAAGATCATCACCGTCTTCTTGGAGAATTCTTGGAGTTTCTAAGACAGAATTCAATCTGAAACAGGACAATGAAATTGTTAGATCACAAAAGTCTCAGAACAATTCGTGCTCTGACTATTTATAGTTTTCTGTTATTTCAGATTGAATCTGAGTCGAATAGCCTACTAATACAGTCGACTGTATCAAGACAGTTTAACAAACAGTCAACATAAGGCTCCTCAGTCAACCAAATCAATGCCCATTTAAGACAGTTGACAACTAACTTTTGAAAAATATAGCCGTTGGAGCGTGTAGGCTTAACAGAATTCCAAATGCAAGAGTAATACAGTCGAATGTCTGATACACACTGTCGAATGACTCATGTGAAAACACTTTGAAATTCTTTTCAACTCAAAATCTCACACAGCACAATTTCACAAAGTCTGTGCAAAGGTTTTAGCATAGTCGAATCCATTATGAGTGTATTCGACTGAACTAGAACTTTGTCACAACAAATATAAGTTCATAAAGGTGATTGTGATCTTTTTCTTTTCTGAAATGTGCAGTAATCGAAAACATTTTATTTCACATTTTATTTTCCAGAAACAAACTTTGACAAATATGTTGTCAATCAAATTAGGATTCTTCATGACAAATGTGACAAATTGGAAAGCATGCACAGTGCAAGTCTGCAACTGCTGACTTAAGTGGAAAGCATGCACTGTGCATGCTTTCCAATTTGTCACATTTGTCATGAAGAATCCTAATTTGATTGACAACATATTTGTCAAAGTTTGTTTCTGGAAAATAAAATGTGAAATAAAATGTTTTCGATTATTGCACATTTCAGAAAAGAAAAAGATCACAATCACCTTTATGAACTTATATTTGTTGTGACAAAGTTCTAGTTCAGTCGAATACACTCATAATGGATTCGACTATGCTAAAACCTTTGCACAGACTTTGTGAAATTGTGCTGTGTGAGATTTTGAGTTGAAAAGAATTTCAAAGTGTTTTCAAATTGTTTGACTGTTTGTTAAACTGTCTTGATACAGTCGACTGTATTAGTAGGCTATTCGACTCAGATTCAATCTGAAATAACAGAAAACTATAAATAGTCAGAGCACGAATTGCTCTGAGACTTTTGTGATCTAACAATTTCATTGTCCTGTTTCAGATTGGATTCTTTGTCTTAGAAACTCCAAGAATTCTCCAAGAAGACGGTGATGATCTTTCTTGAGAGAGATTCAAAGAGAGGAGTCTTTTGCGCATATTGTTTGATCAACATCTGTACAGAGAAGGTGTTTCTGGTTTGATCTTGAAAGGCTTGGCATCTTGTGAAGACTGTTGTATTTCACTGAAGACTTGGCAACCTGTGAAGTCTGTTGTAATAGGCTTGGCAACCTGTGAAACGTGTTGTGATAGGCTTGGCATCTTGTGAAAAGTGCTGGTTACACGTTGAGGATTGTTCAACGTGTGTGCAGATTGTAGAAGAGGGGATATTTGCTGCAAGTCTGGTTTTGTGTGTGCAGCTATATTTGGTTTTGGGTTAGAGAGGAGATTTATATATTTTCGTGGTGCTTCTATCAATTCCTTGTTGTAAAAACCACAACCATTATAGTGCATTTGCTTCCAAAATTGGAAGGACACTGGATGTAGGCATTGTTGGCCGAACCAGTATAAAAACCAGTGTTTGATTTTCTCTATCCCTGCACATTTTATGTTCAGTCGACTTTAATTGTTTAGCAGTCAACTACGTTTTTCCGCTGCATTGAGTTTTCATTACTTGCATTTCAAGGAAAGATCAAAAGCTTTGAATTTTTCATACCAAGATTGCGAAAAGATTTTGTTTTTGAACTAACACCAATTCACACCCCCCTCTTGGTGTAAAACAAAGCCAACCTGTTTCCGAACACATGACATTAGGAGTCGAGGCCGATGATCGTGGTGAAGGAACAGTAGATCCAATGGATACATAAAGTGGATGCAGCTCCTTCGCAGTGTGAGCGAAATCAAGCGAACCCTAAACGCACAAATCAAACTCGCCACCGTCGCGCAACCAGCAAAAACGCAGAAGGAAGACATGTTCTGAAGAGAGAAGATGCAATATATGATTCAATCTTAGTACACTTTGGACATGATATTGGTATTTGTAGTAAAAAGTGGTGAGCATGAGACGAGGTGTTGCGATGAAGGAGATGATGCGCGAAAATGGTGGCGATCTGCGTTACAAGAGGCCACGTCAAAAACTCTTAATTTTAAAAAAAAAATCCACATAATAAAATAATTTTACATCAGTGTGCACCACGTCATCACAGGCAGACAACGTTAGTCATCACTTAACGAAGAGGGCTTAATTGGCTCATTTTTACAGGTTTTAGGATCAGATTGAGACCGAAAAGAAAAATAATGACCTACTTGAGACTGACACACAAATACGAGGACCAAATGAGGGTTTAAACCTAAAATTTATACTCATATATAATCATGTCGCAACCGGAATCGCGACGGGCGACGATCCAAAAAAAGAGAGTATGAAAACGAGATTTGGAGTCGCCACCATAGCTTATTCTGGAAAACTACGCAAAAACCATAAAATGATAAGGCATGGTCTGCGAAAATCATATTCTGGGTTCGGGAGTCCGTTACGTGTAGGAAGTTATTAGCACCCTACAACGCCTGCCCTAAGGTAGTACCTTGAATTAAATACGCGAATGTGATGTGGTTTTCAAAATGTTTATTCATCCCTAAAAATAAAACTTTAAAGAAACAAAATATATTTTTCTACTTTTTTGTGCCCGACAAGGATTGACCTTTCTCCTATGTATTCTCAAAGTGAGAAATCAGGGTTACGTAATTCTAGATGAAAGGTTGTTTGTTGTTTGAAAGTATTTATATTTTGGTATCTTTATATAAGAAAGGGAAAAGGTTTTTAGCACAAGGACGATGCGAGCGATAACACATGTGCTTAACCTTTAAAACATATTTTCGATATTTTTATAAAGGAAAGAAAAAGGTTTTTAGCACAAGGACGATGCGAGCGATCACACGTGTGCTTAACCTTTAAAACATTTTATGGTATTTTTTATAAGAGAAAATTTTTTTAGCACAAGGACGATCCGAGCGATCACAGGTGTGCTTAACCTTTAAAACATTTTTTGTATTTTTTATAAAAGAAAGAAAAAGGGTTTTAGCACAAGGACGATGCGTCTTAACCTTTAAAACATTTTTTTGTATTTTTTATAAGAAGGAGAAAAGGTTTTTAGTACAAGAACAATGCGAACAGTCACACGTGTGCTTAACCTTTAAAACATTTTTTGTATTGTTTATAAAAGAAAGAAAAAGGGTTTTAGTACAAGGACGATGCGAGCGATCACACGTGTGCTTAACCTTTAAAACATTTTTTTTATTTATTGATTTTTTATTTAATGCTTAAGGTGTAGCAAATAATTACACTCAATGAATAAAAATAAAACACAAGATATGGGGGTGGGGGTTATCATACAAAGGGGTTAAATGTAGTAAAACTTAATAATCTAACAAACAAAATAAAAACAAGAATAACCCAATAAGAATAGGAGTGCAGAGATAAAACCAGGCCAATCAGCTTAGTTAGGCCCAGGCCCAAATGAACATAAGGTGCATTCTGGTCCAGGCCCAAGGGCTTTTTGTAGACCTGGATAACATTTGAGATGGATCAGTCAAGATACGCCATCCAAGAGTGTAGACTAAGTCATGGTGCCTGATTGAGATTAAGCCCAGAGACAATCCTAACAACTGCTCTTTGTATGAAGAAAACTCTTGCCCATCTTGGGAGAGCATGGAAAGTCGCGCTACCAGATGAGTTATATTGTTGCTTGGTTGCCATCGGATCGTCTGACAAAGCGTGCATTGCTTTCACAAGATATTGTGCCATCAGGATTTGCACGGCAATCACACTACATTGGGCATTTATGTCTTGTTCACTTGAAGGGATTTGGGAGAGAGTAATTGAGTGGATTTGAAGATAATTTTTTTTTATTTAACTGGATTTGGAGGTAAGTTAAAGTGAATTTGGAAGTAAAGTTTGTGAGAATTAGTGTATGATTTAATTTATGTGACAGATTAAAAAAATTTACTTCCAAATTCACTTTCACTTATCTTCAAATCCACTCAAATAAACAACAACAAAAATTATGTCTGAATCCTCTCAAATCCACTCCATTACTCTCCCCCAAATCTCTTCAAGTGAACAAGGCATTAGTGATGCATGGATACCAGCTTTAGCAATAATCACAGTCTGTTGCTCCATAACTTCATATATAGCAACACAATCTTCATCATTCATCTTGACAAATTCATCAATGCAGACAACACCTCTATCGGTAAGAATCATTGCACCAGCTTCTAGCCTTCTTTCCCCTGTTTCTTATTATCCCAAGCATCTGAAGATAATTTTCATCAGCAAGAAGATAAACACCAAGGCCCATCTAAGTACTAGCAACAAGAACAACAAATGAGCTGAACATTACGTGTCAATTCTTCACTAGAATTCAAACAAACACCAATTACATAATAAATTGGTTTCTCGGCTTCAAACCACAATCTCACAGTAAGCCCCAAATAGGGATGGCAACGGGTCGGGTCGAGCACGGATAGTACCTACCCGCAACCCGACCCGCTGGGTAAAATTGTACCCGCTACCCGCTGGATACCCACCTTAAGAAAACCTGCAAATTTTTTTCAACCCGCGAGTATCTATTGGATACCCGTTTTCAACCCGCGAATATTTTAAAAAAAAATTATTTTATAAGTTTTTAAATGAAAAAATCCAAATTAAATTGAAAAAAAAAATAAAGTGTGAGGAAAATGTTTATGCAGAAGGAGTTTGTAGAAAATTAGAGAATAAATGAAAATGAAAGAAGAATGATTGTTGAGAAAACAAAGAAGACAAGTCTGCAACATAAAATTTCAAATTTTAAAACACTGCAGCACTGTTATTCTTAAAACTAGAATCAACTTAATTAGATAAAAATGCATCTAAATATGAACAAGAATAAGCATTACTAATTGCAGGTACATTAATAGAATCAATGACAAATGTTGAATCAACAATAATAGCAACAGTGTCAGAAATAAGCTTCATAAGATCAGAACACATATGTTCAACAACATAAAACTTATGTTGAACACTTCCAAAATAATAAACTGCAATAATAGCAGCTGACTCATTATAATCATCATAGATAGGTGGAGCACTAAAATCAACTAAGGTATTCAAATAAAAATCAGTGAAATTATGAACAAAAGGAGCAACAACACAATGAAAAAATTCATTAGCAGCTATGAGGTGTGATTGAAGTGTTTCAACTCAAATTCTTACTATTGTTGTAGTGATTGCTTTGAAGTTTCCTTCTCAATTTTCAAATCTGCAAAATATGCATTAGATAGAAAATGCAGCAGAATTACAAAATTTCTAAACTGAATTCCTTCTTTTGGAATCTTGGCCAGAGATGAAGTGTGGACTGCTTGCTACATTTTGGAGGTAATAAAAAGTTTCTCTAATTTTTTATTACTAAAGATCATAAATGATGAACATGATTGATGAAAATATATTAATACATCAAAATCAGTATATTTTTAAAGATACAGTCCAAGAACAACACTAAAAGCGTAACAAATTTGGACTCGTAATATATATGCATGTTATATATTTATGTTATTATTGTTTGAAATGTATGATTTTCTGATAGATGTAATGAATGGTGAGTACAACACCAAGTCCATGAGAGAAAAGGGTGGTTAAGAGAGTGGTTATGAGGTGATTAAGAAGGCCATTGAAAAGCTTGGATATAGACACAAAAGAGCACATTGCAGCATATGGAAAAGGTAATGAGAGACGTCTAACGGGAAGACATGCAACTGCAGAAATCAACACCTTCTCTTAGGTAAGTCATCACTCAATACAACCTTATTCTAAGTCCAATATACGTTGACTAAATATATTTTTAGAGAAGCCATTGTTCCTTGGGATAAAGAAGTTATATTTGACCCCAGTACACCCAAGCCTAACCCAGATCCATTTTCCCCATCTTTGGAAACTCGGATATCCCTATTTTATATGCTGTGATTAAATTAGTTATATTTCTTTTATGCTACAGCATTACTTTGAAATGCAAGATGGGGTTATTCATGTATATCCAAACAAAGAAGATAAGTAAGAAAGGAATTTGTTATTGACAAGCATAATAATTCTATCACTACTCAAGGTGGGATCTTATGCATGCTTTCTATTACCCCAGAAACCGAAGAGAGTTTTCCTGTTGCTGATGCAACTACATTTTTCACCGATCTTCATCACATACTTTGAGTCATAGCAGTAGAGAATATAAGAACTTTATGCCATCATCACCCTACCGAAATTAATTTCATTCCAAAACAAATCAAACACAGAAATCAATTTCATCCTCAAACCCAAAACCCTACCGAAAAGAGGTAATATGGAAGAGATTTAGAAGAACATTACACTTTGCGTGCTAGTCAAAGAGAAAAATTTTGAATATCTTCGTTGGAGCTGCAAAGAGGCACGGTGTTGGAGCTGCAAAGAGGCACGACGATGTTGGACGGTGTTGGAGCTGCAAAAGGCACGCACAGCACGCAGATGAAAAGTAGCATAATGCATCACACAGTCATAAAACCTAATTTAAACTAGGGACAAAGATGTAATTTCAACTTCTAAGCGGATACCCATAAGTACAGATAATGAAATAGGTTAAAAGTTCTTTTTGGTCCCAATTTTGGTTCAGAAAATTCGTTTTGGTCCCTGAGTTGAAATTGTGTTCAATTTCGTCCCAAAGTTCGATTTTAATGTTCAATTTGGTCCTTTTCCTTAACAGCGTTAAAATTGTTAACGGCAAGGTGTCCAGCTCTGCAACTGCTATGTGAGGTGTCAGTTATTTGCTGAGTGGGCATCCTTTCTAGCCGTTACAAATTTTTAAATTAAATTTCTTAATCAGATTTTTGATTTTGGGAATAAATTGAAGAGAGTGGATTCAAAATTAGGGTTTTTGATTTCCCAATCTTTTTCCCTTTCTTAACGAGCCATGTCTGCTTCCTATTCTTCTTCATCTTCTTGGAATACCTTGGGTCGTCGTTCTTCTCATCATTCCCCTTGGGGTGGTTCAATGGGGCCAGGGGTAATCCCCATTTGCAATTGTGGTGAGATGGCAGTAGTAAAAATGGCTAGAACTCCAAAGAATGCGGGAAGATATTTTTGGGGTTGTCGAAACTACAAGGTAATGTGAATATAAACCCTACAATTTTTGTTGATTAATTAACACTCTGTTTGACATTTTTCTTGTTGATGAATAATAGAGTGAAGTTGGTAATGGCATGTGTTGCAACTATTTCAAGTGGTGCAGTAAAGAAAATGATGACGAAAGGGATGTTATTATTGGGAGGCAAAAGGGAAGATTTATGATCTGGAAAACGCACTCAAAGCTTCGAAGAAAAAAATCCAATTATTAGTAGCAGTGACTGGTTTTCTTAGTGTAGTTAACATAGTTATGTTTTGTGTATTTTGGTTGAAGGGATGATGTTTGTAGAGGTGGTCCCAGTATGGTTGAACACTCTGTTTAAGGTCAATGGAGTTGAAATGTTGTGATGTTTAGGTTATGGCTATATTTGTTGTAGTAAATGATGAAATTTTATACATTAAGTAATTGTTCAATTTAGTCCTAGTTTATGTTTATTAGTTATAAATTTGGTCCCTATTTTCACTATTGATGTGTTGTTAAAGCAATAAAACACAACATGATTGAAATTGTAGAAAGCATTAAAATCATAACTTTGCATAAACAGAACCAACGTAATCATTACATTGATCAATTCCAACAAATTAAGTGGTTAAGGTTTGACATCAAAAGAAATTTAAAGCACGTCCAAAACATATCGTGTGACTAATGTTTACCACACAACTGACCAAATCCAAATAAACAAAAGTACATCAATTTTAGAACATTATAAAGGTTGTTGTCTTCTAATGGGTAACTTGTCGGGCCTGATTGGTGCGGGTTCAGATTGTTGTGTCATTTCCTCATTAGGTGGTTGGGATGGTTGTGTAATTTCCTCAGTTGGTTGTTGGGGTGGTGGTTGGGATGGTCCTGGTAGGTCTGTTTGATGTTGAGTAGGGCATTTATTTCTCTTATGTCCAACTTCACGACAAATACTACATTTCTTCCTGTGGCCACCTTTAGTCATCTGGGTCTCATCCCTTCTTAGCTCCCATTGCTCCAACCTTCTCTTCTTCTTTGGTCTGCCAGGTAATTTTTTGTTGAGTGGTGGGAGGACGTCTACGTAGGGTGTTCTTTCCCATAACAGGTGGTCGTTCACTGGAAATATGATGGAGGCATATGCTTCTTCATACGTTGATCGTCTGAACCAAATGGGTACATAGTTTTCTGGATCTAAATTTAGGAACTTCATGGCTGCAATTGCATGGCAACATGGGATCCCAGTAAGAAGTCATTTCCTGCACGTACAATCTTGGATGTCCAGGTTAACTGCAAACTTGTTTGTAATCTGTGCATAATGCCAAACTTCAAATATTTTTTCAGCAGACCAACTGTCATTAAGCCATAAATGAACAGAAGTTAAGAAATATTTGATGAATAACGATCAGCCTAGCATAAGATCCAATGTGAAATGAAAAGCATACCTTGGGATCCAATTTTTTGATAAATTGGCCTCTTTTGTAAGTCTCTTTCTAATCTTGGGGCATATATCAAAGTCCATATTACATGATTTCGTTCTATTGGTTGCCCATCTTTTCATGAGGAAAACTCTAATTTCTTCAAGCATGGTTATAATGGGCTTTCCTCGTGCCTCAAGAATCACACTATTAAAACCTTCACTCATGTTATTGGTTAGACTATCACAAACTGACCTACCTGTAAATCTAGACCTTGACCAATATCTGTTACAAGCAAAAAAACAAGCAATTAATCGGGTAGCAATCAAGGAAGCACCTCAAATTTTGCTGCAGCAACTAATTTTAACCATAAAAGTGCCTAAAATTTGGAGAACATGAACATCGAAAATGCACAGAACACTATAGATTCGAATTAGACTTGCACAAACATGTTTAACAGGTGAATATAAACTTGTTTGGCTAGTTTTTCTTGGCAGATTACACTTGTAACAAAATCTGATATATGCAGATCATGTGCACTTCGAAATAAGGAACTCCAATACCCAAAATTTGAGGCAGATTGTCCAACGACTTAGAAACAATGCAAATGACTCCAAAATAGCACTAGAAAGTTGCTCAAAGTATAAAAAATAAGTACTGGATGGTTTGCAAAGAGTTAGATGTTCATATGCTATGCAATGGATTTTGGCCAACAGAAGACACTTCACAGATTTACTTAAACAGCAATCAACCAATGAAACAGTGCAGAATTTTGTCGTTTAATAGATGCATTGCAAATGAATTTACAAAGAGAAATATGATTGCACCTTGTCGTTTAATATATGCACTGTACAAGTGATCAATCAATTCATAATGTATAAATATTACCTTGGCGGGGCGACAACAATCAGATGTTTGTAAGCCTCTTCATTCACTTCCTTCATATTTAGCATCTCTTTTTCCCAAGCTTGGGGATATGTACTTGCAGCAGCTTTCCACATTAGATTCTTCAACTTTTGGCCAGAGAACTTCTTCCTAAAATTTGCATACATGTGTCGCATGCAAAATCTATGCTCTGCCTTAGGTAAAAGTTGTTCAATAGCTGGCAGAAGACCCTATTTATAACAGGGACCAATTTGAACATTTTTAATTGAAAACAGGGACCAAATTGAACATTTTAATTCAAAACAGGGACCAAATTGAACATTTTAATTGTAAAAAGGGACCAAATACAATAAGAATTGTACAATTATTATTATGCAACAGAACAGAAAACTGCACGTACCTTTTGTTGATCACTCATAAAAGTGCATGCATTGCCAACTTCAGTACCCCCAAGGTCTTCTATCAACAACTCTAGAAACCATGACCAACTCTCTTTGTTCTCAACTTCCACAACAGCATATCCCAAAGGTAACATCTGGTCATTAGGATCTCTCCCAATAGCTGTTAATAACTCTCCCTTATACAACCCTTTCAGAAAACATCCATCCAGATGAATAAATGGCCTACAACACACGAAGCTAACCTTGCAAGCTTTCAAACACACATACAATCTCTGAAAAACTGACTGCCCACTTCCACTGTCCACTTTAACTTGTACTGTTGACCCAGGGTTACACTTCAATAATTCATGTGCATAGTCATGAATTCTCTTGAATTGATTTTTGAAACTACTTTCAAGTTTGTCAGATGCCATTATCTTTGCCCTACGAGCTTTAGATAGGGTGACATTGGTATTCCATTTCCTCAAAGCTTTTGAGCGTATTTCATTTATCTTCAAATCTGGATTTTGCTGCATTGAATTATCCAATGTTTCACTCAACCACTTAGCATTCATCATTTTAATGTTGAATTGCCTACTGCAACTATGGTTATCCACTACCTTTCTCAATTGCCATGTACTACATCCTTCCATATACCCACAATAAGTCATCCAAGGACAACTCTTTTGGGCACCCAAACATCTCACGCGAACACGTCTATTATCATTCTTAATGAACTTCAATTCTCTCCCACCATGGACTGCATAACTTCGAACAGCCTCCATAAACTCCTTTTTATCCCTAAATTTTGTTCCCACTTCCCACTTGTATTCTCCCATACTCTTTTGCATTACAAAGGTCCCAAATGGACCACAACTTTGGCTTTCATCCTCACTTCCACTTTCATCTGGGCTGGGCAAAAACTCTGACTCCCACTCATCATCAGACAACCCTCTGTCATATGGGTTCTTCTCGGTATGTGAAACATGAACTTCATCCTCACTTCCACTTTCTTCATTTTCACTCACTTCCACTGAAATAGCCCCTTCTATATTGTCCCTAAGTTCTTCATCAACATTAACATCAACATCTACTAATCCTTCATCCCCTTCTCCTTCATCAACATCTCGCTCAACTTCATGCCCTTCTCCTTCAACACTATGCACATCCCCTGAATCAACAGACACACTTGAAGTATAATCTTCAACGTGTACTTCCTCCTCCTCCAAATGTACTTCTTGACCGACAAGTTCTTCCTCCACATGAACCTCCCTCTGTTCATCATCCATGTTGTCCTCCTCCAAATGAACTTCTTCAACGTCAACTTCTTCCTCCACATCAACCTCCCTCTGTTCATCATCCATGTTCTCATCCTCCAAATGAACTTCTTCAACGTCAACTTCTTCCTCCACGTGAACCTCTCTCTGTTCATCATGCATGTCCTCCTCCTCATTATGGACGTCGTCATTCAACCCCTCCCTACCTAAACTTCCGTCACACAGCAAAAGAACTTGGTCTTCTTGTTGTTGACTTGGTTCTATAGTAACCAACTCTGGTTCATCATCCACACCGTGAACCACATAAAGCTTAACTTCCCCTAACAGTTTGGCAATGCCTACCATGTTCATTGCACTTTTATCATCCTCCAACTTAAGTAGCATATTATCGATGCAATAAAATATGTCTCTCACATTCAAATACCCCAATTCTTTAACAACATCTATTGCTTCGAAATAACTCCATTTGTCAGGGTCCACACTCCAATATGTCTTTTCCCCACCAACATATACAATAGGATATTGGCTTACTAGGGTCCCACCATGGTGGACCACAACATTAAACCTCTCCTCAGACATCTCAAAAGCAATCCTACAAAAGTAACAGTTATGGGCATGTGACCACTATACAAACGCTACTGTTAACATGTGACCACAACATCAAAATCACGTATCATACGTTACACAACTATGCCCCATATAAATTACAAACATTGTTACAAAACTTGTAACTTTTCCAAAATCAAACATTGAAACGAAAAAATTTGGGGTTTTACACTCTTCAACAACAAAACCTAAAAATTAATCTCGCAAAAGCAAGTTATATTGGGGTTTTACACTCTTCAACGAACAAGAAATCAAACCTGATTTTGCAGATAGGATTTTCCAATGCCAATCTTCTGTCGAATGTCAAACTTGTGTCGAATGCCAATCTTCTTCTTCTGAAGTTGCAGAGGTTCTTCTACCAAATTCCACCACTTCTCAATCTCGCAACTTTCGCAATTTCCCTTCCAAATACCTAACTTTTATTTTATTAAAACATTAATTAAAAATCTAATTTAAAAAATCCTAATTGTAACGGCTAGAAAGGATGCCCACTCAGCAAATAACTGACACCTCACATAGCAGTTGTAGAGCTGGACACCTTGCCGTTAACAATTTTAACGCTGTTAAGGAAAAGGACCAAATTGAACATTAAAATCGAACTTTGGGACGAAATTGAACACAATTTCAACTCAGGGACCAAAACGAATTTTCTGAACCAAAATTGGGACAAAAAAGAGCTTTTAACCATAAAAATACAACTAGTAAAGGAGTAAGAAAACTGAAATGAATAATGGGCTAGTTGTGAAAGAATGGCCCAAGGGCCCAAGAGCCCAAAAGGGAGGGAACAGAATAACAATGATCTCAAAAAGCATGTGTGGCGGTAATTATCATTATCATTGGTAAGTGAAGTGGTGTTAGAGATGGATCGAGAATGGGGATCGAAGCCCGGGAGCGGAGGCGCGGCGTCGGCGCAGAACGAAGCCATCGACCGGCGAGAGCGTCTCCGGCGACTGGCTCTGGAGACGATAGACCTAGCGAAGGACCCGTATTTCATGCGGAACCACCTTGGGAGCTACGAGTGCAAACTGTGTCTCACTCTCCACAACAACGAGGGCAACTACTTGGCCCACACTCAGGGCAAGCGCCACCAGACCAACTTGGCCAAACGTGCTGCTCGCGAGGCCAAGGACGCCCCCGCCCAGCCACAACCCCACAAGCGCAAAGTCACCCTTCGCAAAACAGGTGCCTCTTGTTTATTTTTCCCTCTTTTACCCCTTTTCACCGTTTGCTAAATTAAACAAACATTTCGTGTGCCTTTTTCGCAATTAAGATTGGACGCCCTGGGTACCGTGTGACCAAGCAGTATGATCCTGAGACCAAGCAAAGATCTCTACTGTTCCAGGTTCTTTTTTATATCGATGCATAATTCACTCTCTTTTTTAGCATTGTCTGATAAAATGATAATATTATGCATAATTCACTCTTTATATTGTGCGTGTTTTTAATTCTGTGATGACGCAGATTGAGTATCCCGAGATTGAAAACCTTGTCAAGCCGAGGCACCGGTTTATGTCCTCCTATGAACAGGTCAATCCTGGTGATTTTGTTCAATGTTTTCTCTCAAATAGTTGTCAATAAATATGCTGGTGTTTTAGTATTTCCATTTTTCTCTTACAGAGGGTGCAACCCTTTGATAAAAGATATCAGTACCTTCTGTTTGCCGCTGAACCGTATGAAATAATTGCATTCAAGGTATTTTCGTACATTTGTTTGTGTATTTGTTTTGGTCTTCCTCTATAGTTTGATTTTGGCTGTGTTTTTTTCCTTTTGTAGTTGTAGAAATTTGCTTTATGCTCAATTAAGCTACATTTTCAGGTGCCCAGCACGGAGATTGATAAGTCTACTCCAAAGTTTTTCTCGCACTGGGATCCGGACTCAAAGATGTTCACGGTTAGTTCATGTGCTCCTCTTGTCTGTCTGTGATGGTAAACTTGATCTATGCAAGTGCCTTTGTGTTTTGTGATCCATGCAAAAAACAAAGAAACAACTTATTTTTAAAAGTTTAACTGGAGATGAACTTAAGGTAGCTTTTAACCTTACAAGAAAGGGACAGTGAAACCCCACGAAAGATGATTAGTTGTAGACATGTACAGGCCGTGAATCAGTGTGCTTTGATACCAGAACATGAAAATTTGAACATGCATTTGATGAAAAAAAAAAAAAGGTGTGGTGCTACATTTGGATTGGTTTGCAGCTTATTTGACAAATGTTTGCTGTTAAGAAATTTTAAAAAAAAAAAAAGTAGTTTTCAGTGGCCCTTTTTAAAAACTTTTGATTAAAACCTGTTTTTAACGTTAAATTAAGCTGCGTAAACCTGCACTTTGCCCCTAGACTTCCACACACAAGGCTGATTCAAGAGAATCCAAGTCATTTTAATTGTTTGCCCCTTTAACTATCAATACAATCTAATTATTCAAGCATTCAGCAGCAGCAGAACTAGGTTGGGAATTTCCTGTCTTCTTTCTTGCTTTCTTTTCTTGATGTTTTTTATATATGCGGTGTGCACTAGTGATTTTTAATTTCCCCCATCTGCCACTGATGACTTCAATTGATAATTGTCTGTAGTTGCAATTGTATTTTAATACTATGCGTAGGAGCCAAATTCAACTCCCTTAACACGTATGCTTGGAAGTTGATGAAGGGAACCCGAACGAACATTTGATCGAAAGGGAAAATATACATGAAGAAAAAGTCTTCAATATTGTTCCCATTCCCATGATAAACTCGCTCATTCCCCTTACACATCATCGCCTTGACCAATGTAGCTTCCTTCGCGTTTCGCACAAGGTAGACCCGATCGGCCTAGCTCACTAGGTCTCTTCCCATGCAGAAGCAAGTGACATACTCACCCACCTCATGGGAAGCCCAACCATAACCCTCGATCATAGACAATGCACCTTGACATTCGACCCCTTGTTCCTGGCATTGATCTTCACCCCGTCATAGTACAAACCGACATCACTCACATATGCGGCCTTATAAGTATCTACACTAGTTGTGTCATTTGCCAAGCCACTATCCTGCTTGGTGGTCTCAAAGATCGAGGAAGACACAGAGCTCGTTGTCGAAAATCGTGGGTCATCGCTAGCAAGCCTCTCGCACACCTGTTCTAGATGACTTCTCAGACAAAGATAACAAAACAGTTGACATTTTTATTACCTGAAATGTAGAAAGACCTTTCGGTAGGCAAAGAGAATTAAAGAAAATAATGAAAATGACGGGAGAAGACCACCCATATTTATAGGCAAATCATCCTCAATTGTCATGAGTCATCCACCGTTAGATCTAGCTTCATCCAACGATCTAGATTGTGCGTCTCTGCCACTTCTCTAGGCACAAAACATGAAGTGACACACAATTTTCCCGCCAACAATCACTCCCACAACCATCTTTTAAAATACGCAACTAGTATAGCTCGAGCGGATCGGCCAGGCCAACATCCAATGCAGATGAACAACCACACTAAAGAGACCATCAATTAAACCCCAGCGCTAGATAACACTGGCTCGAACTTGAAGGCATGTGTACTGTATGACTGCCTGGTCAGCTATTGATCAGGCGGTTCATAAAAGAGTAAAACCCAAATTAACAGAACAATCGGGCAATCATGATCATTTAAGCACTAAGTATCGCTAGTAATAAAATATTATAGGTAAAGTATACTTTGGTTATTGGGCTACAATTAAACTTATACTAGTTATAAATATATATAGAAACTTATAAATACAAGTGTAAGGTAAGAAGGTAGGTGATTGTATTTATTATGAATTTAAGAATTTACTGTGTTACCCAAACATTCGTATTAGTGACTTGAACGTCAGAGTATCTTTGATAAAGTACACCCCCTACTTGGAAAGGGAGTATCGAACTAAAACTTTGAAAGTGACGTGATAAGACAAAGATAAAAGTGTAAAACGTAGTGTTTTAATTATGATTTTAAACCCCAAACCCGAAACAATTATAATTTTAAATAATTAAATCTTATAACTTTTATTTATATTTTTAAATTTGTGTAAGAAGTATTAATCATTTTTTAATTTTAATTTTTTTATTTCTTAATTTAAGTTACGTTTTACATTGATTTTTTTATTAAAAAGTTCCCTGACAAATAAGAAAAATAATGCAATCATTAATTAAAGAACCGTTACATTTACTTTAAACATGTCAAATATATTTATATGGGTGAAGTAAACATCTATCAAGTATTTTTTATATTGATCAATGGATTATTTAAATAAATTAGTGAGCTTATTGATGTTATTAAATACACTAGCGGTCGATTAAAATATTGATATCTTGTCCACTAAAGTGATATCAATTTTACCATGAGACTGTACTGTATTCATCCGAAAATAAAATCATCACTCGTGTTTATGTATGAAATTAGAACAGTATAATATTTATAACAAAGTAGATACTAAAATGGAATTTATTAGTCATCAGAAACTGATATTTCCGGTTTATGAGGCCGAAGCTACGTTTGATGGATCACATAAGGATCAATCTGTGTTATTATTATGACGAAATAATATGTTTGCTGAGATAGATGGTTCAGTCTACCACTCCACGGAGAAACCAAACCAGTGAATGTTGGTATTCCAGCTCTACTACCCAAGTCTAAACAAGAATGGGGAGAAGAAGGAAAATGAAAAGAAAACAAACAAAGCTGCAGCAATACAAGATTCACTAAAAAAGAGCATGTAGCTCACCTGTTTTCATGACAAAGAAAAACTAGGGCAATTTCATTTGGGAGATAATTTGTGCTCAAATTCAGGCTTATGTTTAACAAGTTGTCTGCATTCTACTTTGAATGTGATACAGATATAATGTTATCCATTAGTGCATGATTGTTATGCAATGAGGGGTTGCAGCGTGTGTCTTATTTATAGTGTGGTGTATGCAAGGTATTCCTTTACTTGATTCCTGAAAGCATTTTATAACAAGCCTACACATGCTTTGAAAGCAACTAAAACAGAAATTGTCTACCAGAAAATGAAAATAAAACGTGGAATGTGCCAGATAAGCAATTGCAGAACCTGCTACAAAATGTTACAACATCAACCTTGTGTAAAATCAATGAAGAAAAAAGATAATACTGCCATAAAGATCAGAACTGTATACATACTGCGGCAAACTGATAAGCCACAGTCCTCTGGTCCTGAACCAATCGGTCATCAGTCTTCAAAATTGGACGACGTGTTGAAGGTTTATGTGCATCTCATACCCTATATATCATAGCCGGAGCAAAAATAGTTTTCCCATATTACAAAACGATCCTGCGCACCCCATCTTCTGCAGTTTGAATCACATTGCAGCAGAGCCAACGAAGAAATGTTTACTTTAAATTACCACATGATTCCTGTAAAGAAGAAACCAAAATGTGTGGCTAAGACTTACTCTCAAGGCTATAAACATTACTAACAACTCCTACTATGCTAACAGTCACAGCTAATACCAACATCAACCATGACAAAACCCATTCCCCGTAGCTTAGATCTCCCAGATGTCTTAGTCTCAATGAAATAAGAGAAGGAAATATAAAACCCAATGAAACAGCCGTGGTTGCCCCAGTGAACTTAAAAGCTGTCCAGATGTTTGGAATCATGGTAGACCCAATATATATGAGGACCAACAGAACCGCAGTCAACCCCAAAGATCTCTTCTTACTTTCTGAAAGAGGAGGTGATCCCTCAAACAATAATGCGTCCACTGTTTGGCGCAGTGAAAAATGAATAACAGGGAAAACAAGTATCAAATGAAGAATGTAGCCAATCCGGACAATATAGTTCAAGACCGAGCTATACCGAATTCCAAGATCCTTATCAAAATTAGTCAGTACATCAGCCTCTGTGTCTTTCCCAAAGAGCAGGTAACCCGATATGGAAGTGGAAGCATAAACTAGGATGCACAAAATTGTGGTGTACCTGCCAACCATGTTCATTTTCTGAGGAGACCGTTGTTCAAGCTCATTATATATTGGCGGCACATTAAACTGGCAAACATATGCATTGGTCATGATGGGTATCGCAACAAGAAAATCCAAAATTGCAGTTTTGGAGCTAAGATCAGGAGCCAATCTGGGAGAATCAATCCGTCCTTCCACGAGCTTGATGAAAGCAACTGTAAAAGCAACAACGACAAACAAAACAGCAAGAGCCACGGAGGCAGCCGAGGTCAAGCTCAATGAATCAATCTTGTCAAGTGAACAAAGGGGAGCAAGGAAAACCACCATGACAACTAAAACCACAATCTTCCTTTGATCCCACGCCCCATTCCCCATTAACTGATCAAAAACCCCCATATGGTGAGAGGATCCAGACATAACATCCCCCATGATTATCAAGTAAACCACCAAAACACCGGCATTGTTCAAAATAATGCAGATTTCAGACAAAATCCTCACAGGTTTTCCCATTGCATGCTGAACAACCTCCCCATAGGACGATTCCTTACACAAAACAGAAAACCTCACCAACAGTTCCACGCTAATTTCAGACAAAATTCCCATAAGAATTATCAAAATAATCCCCAAAACCAATCCTAGAACTTTCATAGTGGCAGGGAGAGCCATGATCCCTGCCCCAATAACTGTAGTTGTTAAATTGAAAACAGCCCCAGGTATCCCAGAGCCTTTATTGGACCCCACAATCACAAGGGGGTAATTATCGATGTCCGTTTCGAAATCTTCATCCTCGTCTTCGATTTTGGATCCCAAATACACTTCGGATTCGTCATAAGAAGGAATGCCTACAGATTTTGAGGACTCGTTCTGACGTTGCAATTCTAAATAGGAGCTAACGGGTAAAGAAGAATATTCGTTTCTGTTAGACATGATTCCACCCTTCCGGAGATGAAAAAGAATAATAATGACGTCGAGGAAGAAGACTCTACAGATCTGACCAGAGAGAAAAACAAAAATAAAATAACTCACAGATCTTTGGTTGTGGTTGTGCAGAAAGAGTGAAACTAGATCTCTGGGTCAATGGATATTCCCTCCAATTCTCCGTCACCACCTTCTACCGAATAACATGTCAAAACGGAAGGTCCGGCTATTCTTTTGCTTCCCTCTTTTCTTTCCGCCACCACTCCTTCACTTTCTCCTACCTTTTTTTCTTTTTTTTATGTGCTCCACTAAACTAATCCTTATACTTGTATAATTTTATTTTCTGTTTATTCAAATATTCATATAATTTATGAATATTTTATAGAGAAAAAAAAAAAAACTGAACTTTTCAAAACACATGACAGATTCAGAACTTTGACCAATTCCAACAGACAAATTCAGAATTTTCCCCAAATTCAAAATTTGATTTCTCCCAAAAATTAAAATATTTATATTGGTATCTTTATTGAGTTTATAACTTTGCTTCATTGAAAAGAAAGTAGCTTTTGATTGTAATAATTTAGCTTTTAGCTATTTAAAAACAAAACGTGACAAACACGTATAAATAAAAAGTGATACAGACCTAAGTGTAGTAAATAAAAATACAACTAGTAAAGGAGTAAGAAAACTGAAATGAATAATGGGCTAGTTGTGAAAGAATGGCCCAAGGGCCCAAGAGCCCAAAAGGGAGGGAACAGAATAACAATGATCTCAAAAAGCATGTGTGGCGGTAATTATCATTATCATTGGTAAGTGAAGTGGTGTTAGAGATGGATCGAGAATGGGGATCGAAGCCCGGGAGCGGAGGCGCGGCGTCGGCGCAGAACGAAGCCATCGACCGGCGAGAGCGTCTCCGGCGACTGGCTCTGGAGACGATAGACCTAGCGAAGGACCCGTATTTCATGCGGAACCACCTTGGGAGCTACGAGTGCAAACTGTGTCTCACTCTCCACAACAACGAGGGCAACTACTTGGCCCACACTCAGGGCAAGCGCCACCAGACCAACTTGGCCAAACGTGCTGCTCGCGAGGCCAAGGACGCCCCCGCCCAGCCACAACCCCACAAGCGCAAAGTCACCCTTCGCAAAACAGGTGCCTCTTGTTTATTTTTCCCTCTTTTACCCCTTTTCACCGTTTGCTAAATTAAACAAACATTTCGTGTGCCTTTTTCGCAGTTAAGATTGGACGCCCTGGGTACCGTGTGACCAAGCAGTATGATCCTGAGACCAAGCAAAGATCTCTACTGTTCCAGGTTCTTTTTTATATCGATGCATAATTCACTCTCTTTTTTAGCATTGTCTGATAAAATGATAATATTATGCATAATTCACTCTTTATATTGTGCGTGTTTTTAATTCTGTGATGACGCAGATTGAGTATCCCGAGATTGAAGACCTTGCCAAGCCGAGGCACCGGTTTATGTCCTCCTATGAACAGGTCAATCCTGGTGATTTTGTTCAATGTTTTCTCTCAAATAGTTGTCAATAAATATGCTGGTGTTTTAGTATTTCCATTTTTCTCTTACAGAGGGTGCAACCCTTTGATAAAAGATATCAGTACCTTCTGTTTGCCGCTGAACCGTATGAAATAATTGCATTCAAGGTATTTTCGTACATTTGTTTGTGTATTTGTTTTGGTCTTCCTCTATAGTTTGATTTTGGCTGTGTTTTTTTCCTTTTGTAGTTGTAGAAATTTGCTTTATGCTCAATTAAGCTACATTTTCAGGTGCCCAGCACGGAGATTGATAAGTCTACTCCAAAGTTTTTCTCGCACTGGGATCCGGACTCAAAGATGTTCACGATTAGTTCATGTGCTCCTCTTGTCTGTCTGTGATGGTAAACTTGATCTATGCAAGTGCCTTTGTGTTTTGTGATCCATGCAAAAAACAAAGAAACAACTTATTTTTAAAAGTTTAACTGGAGATGAACTTAAGGTAGCTTTTAACCTTACAAGAAAGGGACAGTGAAACCCCACGAAAGATGATTAGTTGTAGACATGTACAGGCCGTGAATCAGTGTGCTTTGATACCAGAACATGAAAATTTGAACATGCATTTGATGAAAAAAAAAAAGGTGTGGTGCTACATTTGGATTGGTTTGCAGCTTATTTGACAAATGTTTGCTGTTAAGAAATTTAAAAAAAAAAAAAGTAGTTTTCAGTGGCCCTTTTTAAAAACTTTTGATTAAAACCTGTTTTTAACGTTAAATTAAGCTGTGTAAACCTGCACTTTGCCCCTAGACTTCCACACACAAGGCTGATTCAAGAGAATCCAAGTCATTTTAATTGTTTGCCCCTTTAACTATCAATACAATCTAATTATTCAAGCATTCAGCAGCAGCAGAACTAGGTTGGGAATTTCCTGTCTTCTTTCTTGCTTTCTTTTCTTGATGTTTTTTATATATGCGGTGTGCACTAGTGATTTTTAATTTCCCCCATCTGCCACTGATGACTTCAATTGATAATTGTCTGTAGTTGCAATTGTATTTTAAAACCAAGCCACCGGAGGCAAACAAACCACAGCCTCCCTCTGCAGCCAATGGCACAGCGACATCTGGTGTTCCACCAAGGCCTTTGCCCCCACCACCTCAAGCTCCACTACCCCCACCTCCTCCTCCCCCACAAGGGCTACCTCCTGGTGGACCTATGGCAAATCCTCCTAGAGCTCCTCCACCTCCAATGCCAGGATCCATGCCACCTCCCCCTCCTATGGCTGCAGCTAACGGTCCTAGACCTGCACCTTCCGGTGGAATGCCATCTGTCCCACCCCCACCCCCTATTGCAAGTGGGACATCGGGTTTCAACATGGGTACTAGACCTCCATCAATGCCTCCTCCACAAGGTTTTCCTACCCAACCAATGCAGAATCAGGGTGTCCGTCTTCCTCCGCCACCCCCTAACATGGGACACTAGATCCTTGAGCTTTAGAGCAGCGAGCGTCATCTGATTGAAGTGTTAAACAACTGTGGTGGGATGGCCCCTGTCCGTTAAGGACGTGAACCGTGGGCATGCTGAGTCTATGTTTCGTAAGCAATACACCAAATTACCTGTACACACTCTTCATCGTGTCATTTTCATATTTACAAATTAAGATGTTGATGTATCAAGCTTTTGGTATTTAGTATTGATGGCTTTCGAGTATTGACCTTGTCCACAGGATTAGGTTTCAATCGCTTGATATGGTTGGACTTTTTTTGTTTGCTGCAGATAATTTAGGGTTAAAGGCTTGATCGTGTCATTTTTTATGTAGTAGTAGCAATTTGATTATGGAGAATCACAGGGCCAACTATTAGTAGTGTTTTATGTTTTTGCGTTTTGGTCATGTGCTCATTTTGGGATGCATGTTTTTTCTTGTAGCTGGAGAGAGATGGATAAGGGACATTGATGAGGGTGTTTTGTTTTTACTGGATATGTTTCATTCCCGGAAGTATGGAACTTACATCCTTCTCTTTCTTTATAAATACAAAAAATATTTTTTTAATAACTAAAATATTTCTAAAAGTGAATTATCGCAAGCGGTGTTAAAAAACATTTTTCTAACTGTTAATACTAATATTCTAGTATTCAACAAACATGAACTAGATGCTGGTGAGATAACTCACTTGTTCTTAGTTCATCTATCTTCCTTTCTACTTAGTTGTGGAGTAAAATTGATGAAGACATGAGACTTATTTTGTTAGGCTAAATTGAAAAATTGTATTGTAACTCCCACGTGTATAGTATATATATGGTAGAGAACTCAGACATTGGTGAGCTCCTGTGAGAATCGTGTAACAATTTTCTCCTTTTGTAAAAGCTGACGCTGACGTGAACGGGGTTGTTTTCGCATGTGCGAGTGGAGTGGTGCTGATTGCACCTTATCCACATGCATGAAGGATGTAAAACCTCTGTCACAGCCTCATGCATTTTGAGTTTCAGTTTCAGTTTTGCTATTAATATTAGATAAAAGAAATAACATAATTAAGTTAAAAATATATATTTATTTATTTTTACAATTTGGAGGCCAAAATATTTTAAATTTTCAAACATAGATAAATTACAACTTAGAAAAAAAATATATTTAATTCTACCAATACCAATAATAAGTACTATACCTAACTTTAAATAGATTCACCAATATTCTTTTCTACTTGTTCTGTTATATAAACAAATAATTATAATAGTTAGTTTCCAATCGCTAGTAGGGACCATCATGTTGGCAATACATAGTATTATATTCAACACGCAAATGCAAATATTCAAATTAAAGCATTTCAAAGGACCACTCAAGTCAATATCTCATTCATTCCATTACAAACCATGTTGAATCCTCTTCAAATCTATAGATCTCGCCATATAAATCATGTTTTAGTTATTAAATAAATTATTTTCATATAAATATAAGAAAAACGAATGTAAGTCTTATAATTATCTTAATAAATAATTTTAAGAATTTTCTTTTGTCCAAATAAATCATTCTAAGATGAGACTGAAATATACTAGTTTCATATTTTTATGTTTCATCTAATGGGTGGTTCGATAAAAGTCCAATAACGAGTAAACCAAAATATTACATAAATTTTAGTATGATAGGTTCTAATTATGGCTTTGATATCATATTAGAAAATGTTTTTTAAACTTAATTTAACCTCACAAAACTGACTTGTAGAGTAAATTTTACACTCACTTATATATTATAAATCGCTCGACGTAAAACTTTCAACAAATTTTTCTCCAAAATAAAACGTATTACCATATTTAGAGATAGGGAAAAAAGCTTTTGGAAAAGGAGAAACCCAATGAGGGGATGGAGTAGCGTGGGTTGTGATAAAAAAAGCAAATTATATATTTTCCTCATTAGTCAAAATCATTTATCGTGACTTCATTCTACAATGGGTTTTATAGGTATGTGGAAAATGATTGATAGATATAAGATCTATTGAGATCTATCTGCTGCTCCTTTTTAATCACCATTTTTTTCAACTTCAAGGATGCTGACAATAACATCAATATGAACGACTCTTTTTCATCATAAAAAAATAAATATTTTATCGATTATATTTTTTACATTTTATCCACGGTGGAAATAAAAGTTTAAAACTTAATACTCATTACAATATTTGAATTTTTTTTTTTTAGAAGAGCTAATTTTAAACTTTTGTTCTTTATCCTAATTATAAAATTCTAGTTAACTTCTTTATTTATGTTTATGGAATTGAGTTCTTTTTTACAAAATCTTCAATCTTTATATGTCAAAGTTTTTCTTTCATTTCACAGTTCGATTAAATTGAGAATATTTGTAAAAGACAGTATGATAAGTCGTTCGGTATAAGGTGGTGCCGAGAGTCGAAAGCGGGGAGGATGAAGCTGGAGCGTTCATGACGGTGTGGAGAGCCGGACGGACGGTGAAGGTTGGACAGTTTGTGTAGCCGGACGGGTGGTGAAGGCCGGACGCTTCTCCTGTTGGAATCACACGTAATATGCACCGCTCGGCAATGTTATACGGCTTCCTTAAAGGCCGCCACGTACAAGAGGCAAGGTAGATCGGAAACCATATCGGTCGACTTGGACCCGAGGACCAACACAGACGACCGGATTCAACCCCAAGGGGAGATCAAACCGATCGTCCTTGGGAAGAGTAAAGAACAGGTTACTAATATTGGAGCCGACCTTACAATTACAAATGAAGACGACCTCACAGCTCTGTTGTGGGTTAACAGTACCCTCTTTGCTTGGAGCGCCTCAGATATGCCGGGCATCCACCCCGAGGTCATCACTCATAAACTGTCCATATTCCGAGAAGCTCGGCCAATTGCTCAGAAGAAGAGAAGACTCGGTACCGAAAAGCGGACGGCAGTACAGAAGGAGGTAGACAAGTTAATTACGACCGGATTCATCCGAGAAATAACGTACACCACGTGGTTAGCAAATGTGGTCATGGTCAAAAAATCGAACGGTTAGTGGCGAATGTGTGTAGACTTCACCGACCTAAACAAAGCTTGCCCTAAAGACAACTATCCCCTCCCCAGCATTGACCGACTGGTGGATGGCGCCTCCGGTCACACGGTCCTCAGTTTCTTAGATGCATATTCGGGATATAACCAGATTCCGATGTATGCCCCAGATCGTAACCACACGGCCTTCATCACCGAACAAGCCAATTATTGCTATGAAGTCATGCCGTTCGGTTTAAAGAATGCAGGTGCCACGTATCAGCGGCTCATGGACAAAATCTTCCATAATCAAATCGGACAGTGCATGGAAGTTTACGTGGATGACATGGTAGTACGAAGCTGTTCCCATCAGCAGCATTTACGCGATCTGACGGACGTCTTTCGACAACTTGAAAAATATGGGTTACGCCTCAACCCGTCCAAGTGTACCTTCGGTGTTTCGGCCGGAAAATTTCTCGGATTCATGTTAACCAATCGGGGAATTGAAGCCAACCCGGACAAATGTCGAGCAATTCTGGAGATGAGAACCCCGACCAAGCTAAAAGAGGTCCAATGTCTAGTCGGACGTCTTACCGCGTTGTCTCGGTTTATACCGAGGCTCTCCGAGCACATAAAGCCTATTCTTCGCAACATGAAGAGGGATGTCCCTCGGCACTGGGACGATCAATGTGAGGCGGCTTTTTCTGCCATAAAAAATATGTTAACCAACCCGCCCGTCATGAGCCGTCCGGAAGAGGGGTTCGACATACAATTGTATCTTTCAGCAACCGGTCACTCGGTAAGCGCCGCCCTCATACAGGAGACACCTGTATTTAAGCTTATCTATTTTGTTAGCAGAACTCTACAAGGAGCCGAGGAACGATATTCACAAGTAGAGAAAGTGGCGCTAGCCTTAATTCATGCCGCTCGGCGACTTCGCCCGTACTTTCAAAGTCATCAAGTGGTCGTCTGAACCGATCACCCTATCGCCAAGATCCTCAGAAAACCAGACTTGGCCGGACGGATGGTTGCATGGTCCATTGAACTATTCGAATTCGGTCTACGCTTCGAGCCGCAAGGCTCCACCAAAGGGCAACATTTGGCAGATTTTGCAGCCGAATTACCGCCCGCGGAGGAACCGCCCGTATGGCACTTGAATGTTGATGGATCTTCGGACAAGCGACGAGCGGGAGCCAGGGTAGTGTTGGAGGGACCGAACGGCATTATAGTCGAGCAGGCTATATCTTTTACGTTCCAACTCAGTAACAATCAGGCGGAGTATGAAGCCCTCATCAGCGGATTATTATTGGCAGCGGAACTCAACGTCCGGCACCTAGAATGCCGAATGGATTCTCAACTGGTCGTGGGGCACCTTAGCGGCACGTTCCAAGTAAAGGACAACCATCTGCTGCGGTATTATCATAAGTTCAACGACCTCATAAAAGCGTTCGGCACTTTCCGAATTATTCACGTTCCCAGAGAGCAGAATTCCCGAGCAGATTTACTCTCCAAATTAACACACAGTCAAGGAAACACTCAACTTGCCTCGGTTATAAAAACCCAGTTAGAGCAACCCCTCCTCGAGACATGCACCACCAATGTCTCCCCCCCTTCAGCCGACTGGCGACAGGATATAATACAACTAATGATCCAACAAGAGCAGGGCGCTAAGGTCAGTACGATCGACTACAAACGAATTGCTCGCTTCACATTCGTAGGAGACGATCTCTATCGACGTGGGTACACTACACCGCTGTTGAAATGCTTATCCAACCAAGAGGCCAAGTACGTCATGGAAGAACTACACCATGGGATATGCGGCTCCCACTCAGGACAGAGAACACTCAGAGCCAAAATATTACGAGCGGGTTTTTATTGGCCCACCATCGAACAAGATTGTAAGGAATTTGTTCAAAAATGCATTTCCTGTCAGTCTCATGGTCATGACACTCGGATCCCTTCTTCCGAATTGAGGACCATCATTTCTCCGTGGCCGTTCGCTCAATGGGGGATGGACATAGCCGGACCCTTACCGCTCGCAAAAGGACAGTGCAAATACCTTTTAGTGGCTATCGACTACTTCACCAAATGGATTAAAGCGGACGCTCTGGCAACTATCACCGCCCGGAAAGTACAAAGCTTCATCTGGCGCCTAATTTGCCGATTCGGCCTACCCCAAAAGATCATTACTGACAATGGTCGGCAATTCGTTGACCGTACACTAGAAGACTTCCTCCAGGGACTTGGTATCAAACACGTCACGAGTTCTGTTGAACATCCCCAAACCAACGGGCAGGCAGAGGCAGCAAACAAGGCTATCATCTCTGAGTTGAAAAAACGTCTAGGTCAAGCTAAAGGCTTATGGGTCGAGGAGCTACCAGAAGTACTTTGGGCCTACCGTTGTACACCGCACGGGTCAACAGGAGAAACCCCGTTTAACCTCACGTACGGTACAGATGCCATGCTACCGGTCGAAATAGGAGAACCATCCCTTCGGCGGCATATACAGGATATGAATCTCAACGAAGAACAACTGCGGATGAATCTCGATACATTGCCCGAACGGCGCGAGATTGCATTAATTAAAAATGAAGCGCAGAAGCGACTCATTAACTAGGCGGTACAATACCAAAGTTCGACCTAGGCATTTCAACGAAGGAAATCTTGTTTGGCGCAAGCGAGGAGATGCACGGAGGAATAAATCCCACGGTAAACTAGCTGATAATTGGGAAGGGCCTTTCCGAATCATCAAAGATCTGAAGAATGGCGCTTATCAACTAGAAAACCCGGACGGCAAGGCAGTTCCAAACACTTGGAATGTCACTCATCTCAAATTTTATTATAGTTAATGTTTTGCTCTTTTTTAGCTATTACGGACCAATTGTCTTTTTATTCACTATTATTTCAATACATTCTTTCAGTCACATCTTTTGCAGACTATTTATATACAGACTATAACGTCCGCCAACTATATTGGACCGACCAATCTAGTAACACCAAGACCTACGTGTCTCGGTTCCACACGTCCTATAACGCTCGTGCCTTACATCGAGATCAAACTCGTCTCGGTCCAACAAATACATCGAGACCTACGTGTCTTGGTTCCACACGGCCTATAACGCCCGTGCCTTACATCGAGATCAAACTCGTCTCGGTCCAACAAATACATCGAGACCTACGTGTCTTGGTTCCACACGGCCTATAACGCCCGTGCCTTACATCGAGATCAAACTCGTCTCGGTCCAACAAATACATCGAGACCTACGTGTCTTGGTTCCACACGGCCTATAACGCCCATGCTTTACATCGAGATTAAACTTGTCTCGGTCCAACAAATACATCGAGACCTACGTGTCTTGGTTCCACACGACCTATAACGTCAGTGCCTTACATCGAGATCAAACTCGTCTCGGTCCAACAAATACATCAAGACCTACGTGTCTTGGTTCCACACGGCCTATAACGCCTGTGCTTTACATCGAGATTAAACTTGTCTCGGTCCAACGAATGCATCGAGACCTACGTGTCTTGGTTCAACACGGCCCATAGCGCCCGGTAATTACATCGACACCCTCCGAGTCCCGGTCGTTATTGATATTATCAAAGCTTGTTTCTTTCAGGAGTGACCATAAGAAGACAAAAGCTACTCAACGTCGTTCGGCCATTATCCTTTTAACATTCTTTAAAGTCCTGCAGTCACGCCAAGATAAAGCTTCATCCCTCCTTTGGACTTGGGGGGCATGATGTACGGTAGTATGTCACACGACCGGTCAAATATTATCGTGGCCAGACCGAACGGTCAAATATATCTCGTATCAAATAATATCTCAACAGAGATATTTCAGCTCGTATCAAATATTATCTCGTATCAAATATTATCTCAGCAGAGATATTTCAGGTAAGTTTGTTTATATTTCATTTGGTTTATATTTTATTCTGTTATATTGATTTTATATCAATCCAAAGCCTATAAATAAAAGACCAAAAGGCTCCAGACGAGGTACGCACAATCTAACCTACAATACACTGATCTCCCACCCGCACTCTCATATCTGACTAAACCTCACACTCTCGCCGTTCCGAGCATCCATTTGCCGAGAACAGAGAGTTTCCAACACCGACATCTAACTTGATCGTCGGAGTACCATTACAGGTACCACCCCCTCCTGGGCGAAAGACGAGCGGACGGAAGGACGGAAAGCCCGAAGGACGAGCGGACGGAAGGACGGATGGCCTGAAGGACGAACGGCGGAGACAACTGAAGACTTCACATCAGAAGGAAGCGGAAAAACGCCATCGAGGTCAGTGCTTTCGGTCCCAGTAAATCCCCACCGAAACAAATACGAACTGTATTTGGGGGAACGTGGATTTTTAGGAGAGAGGGATTTCTGGCACTGATGAAGAAGCTGGCACATGAGAAAGAACGGAATGATTGGGTGGTATGGCGATGTTTCAGAGATTAATGATCATAATTCTTCTATGTTGGCCACGTATCCATTTTTGAATTTGGTTGTTTTCGAAAATTGATTCGAATAAAAGATTCTACTGCTTTTACTTAAATCATTACTACCTGTTAACCATCATCTTCATATTATCACTTAACACATAACTTTAGTTTTTTTTTTTCTTTCTTATTTATGAATTCAAATTTAGTTAGTGATTTAATTTCTCCCTTTTTTAAAATTTTTATTTTTTAATTTATATATTTAAAAAATATTTTTTTATCTTTAGGTTTATATATATAGACAAACTTTTATTTTAAATTAGTAAGAATAGCTTTTTCATTTAAAATAAAAGTTTTAAAAATGATATTCGATATTGTTTATATATTACTTTGTATGTAAATTAATTTAAACATTTTTTTAAGAAGTTTATCAAATGAGAAAAAGTGTTTTATTTTTACATATGTTCGCTTCCAGATAAAAAATTATAGATATATAAATATAACATTTCCAATATTTATTGTTTTCCTTTATAAAGAATGAAAAAAATAATAAATAGTATGCATATACAAACTAACAAGTAATTTTGATTGCCCAAATTAAAAGACAATGTATATAACTGTACAGTCTTATGAGTGATTGAACCAAAATAAAATTAGTAATTATTTTTGGAAAAAAATAGTTAATGTTATCTCTAAGGTGGTGTTTTTACTATTATTCATTCTGGTTTTTTGCTGTGTATATTTTTTAATGCAGGCAATATTGTGTATAAAAGAATGGTTTTGTTAAGATTATTATCGTTTACTTATGAAATATAAAATATAAAATAGAATGAAATGTCAAAGTTAATAAAATTAAAATATTAAGCTATGAAAATACAACATATAAAGAGAAGAAGCTAGTCAATAACACATAAATTTTGACAGCAGCATCAAAATCATGCTAAGATAATTTATAACATACATTTTTTTTCTCTAAAATTTCTCTTGTAATTATATTTTTGAGTATAAGACACACAAAATAATTTTTTCTTAAAATATTTTATTTAATTTTTATTTTTAGTATTATTTATATTGAATAAAGACAAAAAGATAAATTAAAATATATTTAAAAATTATTTCCATAATTTTTTTAGTTATAAATATTCAATAAAAATTTAGAGTATTTTATTTTAATTTTTAAAAAAAGAAATTGGGAGAGAAAAATAAGATTATGTATAATTATAATTTTCAAAATAAGTGATTGAATAAAAAAAATCTAATAACAAGTGCTACTTTCTTTAAACAAATTTAAATATTTTAAAATTTCATCTATATATAGTCTAACTAGTGTAATATCTCAAAAATAAAAATAGTAAAAAATACTACGTGAACAATGGGAGCATTGTTACTTACCGTTGAGATTTCTCTCTTTTCTTCTTCCTTATTAACGTGAGTCAGTATCACACCCTTGAGATTTCAGTTATGTTTATTAGTAGTGTTGGCTAAAATCTTGACAATATCATTCTAATTTGTGACTCTAGTAAGTTGTCTTTCTTGCTACATAAGAAGGGAGAAGACTTGATTGATATTGGGAAGGGGCTTCATCAAGAGAATTTGTGTTATCACAATATTATAGGTGTCATTTAAGCCTTTTAAAAAGCAAATAACATGTTCCACTTATATGTAAATCAAACCTACAAGGGATTTGACAAATGTAGCATGGTATGATTCTTAGTGACTCTAGTTCTTCCTAAAGAATTTTCAAGTCAGTAAAGTACTAACTCACTTTCCTCTTTCCTTGTTTAATGGAATGAATACCTTAAAGCAAATATGAAATCTTAAAGCAAATATGAAATCTTGAAGTAATCTCCTTTGGAGAATCTTTCTTTTAGTTCATCCCACAAATATTTAACATTTTCAACGTATATTACATTTTCTGCAATCTGCGGAGAAAGAGTCTTGATGATCCATGACAAAACCATCATGTTGCATCTCTCCCAAGCATCAACCAAAAGATCAATTCTTTAGGGTTTCTTGATACTTCCATATATGAATTTGATCTTGTTCTTGGAAAGAAAAACTTTTTTCATGTTTCTGCTCCAAGAGGAATAATTGGTCTCATTTAGAACCTAAGAGTTAGAGTAAGGTCTAGATTTTTTCCAGGATGTAGGTAAAAGGTGTTGGATGGATTAGGTGACTGATCTATTTGTTCCATTATGTGAAGAACAAGTCAAGAGTCTACCAATTTTGGTTTAGACAAGAAAGAGCAACAGAAACATGGTCATAGCAGGTTCAATACTTGCTCTAATACCATATTAGAACTGGTATCCGAGAGAGAGTGAGGGTTTGAGACCCGCTGTAAAAGGAGAAAGCTCTCTCATGGTTGTCAGTAGGAGGGAAAGCATAAAATGAAAGAGAAAGATGAAACAGAGTTAAGAAACGACAACTTACTTTCTACTATTTGTATTTTATCTAATTATTCTTACTTACATGGAAGAAAATAAAGCCCTAAACTTAAATAGGGGAAGGGAAAGGGGAAAAACTTGGGAAACCCTAATTCTTTAACTGATTACTACTTTTAAGAAGTAATCCTAACAGATGTAGTAGTTTTAACAAATCTAACAATCCTACTAAGGACATAAAAGAACTATACTAAGGACCGGAAGGTCCGCAAAGCTCTCAGGCTTAGCTTCCACTAGTTGTTCAGCTTGCACGGCATCCTCCAGAGTATCCTTCAAAGCAGCTTCCAAAGTATCATCCAAGACGTCCTCTGCTCACATTCACAAGGATGATCATTGCATTGAAGAGAATAACCGAACGGTCAGATACCGAACGACGACATAGACAAAGATAGAACAGATAAGGGTGAGCTTATGTAAATTAAATTAATCATTTCATCATACAAGTAAACATATAAAACAAAACCAATCAACCATACATACATACAATTTCTATACATGCATACTAAGTGGATTAACTCATGACAGATGATCGAAAAGTAAGAAATTAAAAAAAGAAAAAGGAAACTTAAAAAAAGAATTTTAGAAAAATGATTAGTGTTTTAGATAATGAGAGGCGTTTATAAAATTTTATTTATATCATTAAATTATTTTATATTTAAAATACTCAATATCATTATTTTATATTTAAAATTTTATTTATATTATTAAATTATTTTATATTTAAAATATTTATCAACTTTAAAATATCGAAGGTGTTAATCGTTGAGACTCATGTCTTGTGTACTTCGCCTTATGGAGGGTTCGCCGAGTTCGACCGGTAACATTGCATCTGTTCCATATGTGAGATTGAATGGTGTTTCCCCAGTCCGAAATCATTAGAACCATTGAACTTCTCAACGTCGAACTTGGTTGCCATTGCTTCTGGGAGATTCTTGAATCACTGCCCCACGGTGGGCGCCAATTGTTGGTTTCGTGAGAGGAAAGAAGAAACCCAGAAAAATAGAGAAAAGCAGAAGAGAAAACAGAGAGATTGAAAAACTGAATATTGCGTGAATATCTTATTCGAAACTAGGAGTTGGTTACAATATATAACCAACTCAAGCATTGAAAGCAAAATGCAAAAATAAAGCCGAACGCACAACACAAAAAACCGGACGGTCTAATACAGGACCGTTTGAACTGTTCATTCATCATAAAAAAAATAAATAAAAGAATCACAAAAATAAAAGAATCACAAAAAAAGACATGAACGGTCTGTGGAGACGAGACCAGAGGGCATGCCGACGACCATACCGAACGATCTGTAAAAGTTTTGCACCGAATGGTCAGAGCAAACCTGCAGAGCTGGTGAACCAAATATACTGAGACCGAACGGCAAGCAACTGTTTTCTTAGGATACATGATGGAACGGTCTAACTATTTTTGAAATAAAAAAAAATAGTGGGGAGGTGTAGAATATTTTTTAAATAAATTAAAATAGTGGGGAGGTGCAGGACCCACTTGGGGAGGTGGAGGGAGCAACAACCTTTTCTTGATTATCTTATTCTCCTTTGATTGTTTTATCTTCTACTGGATCTTTGGCACAATTGTTTTAGACGCTGGCCCAATTTCGACCCATGACTGATGTTGCAGATGGACCTAGCGGCCCTGAGTGGATGGATCGAACGGTGCGGAGTGTTAACCGTTCGGTATCCAATAGGTATTTAGTTCATAGTGTGTAGTGTTAAAATCCTCGCCTGATGGGTGAATGTTACCTTTAAATTTTTATGTGCTGAAGTTTCCTTAGTTTTATTGATTGTATTGTACTTTCTAAAGTGTTCTGTGTATTATTAAAGTTGGAAACGAGTAAGATCTTTGTTGAATATTTTAATGACTATTTACGAAAAAAGGAAAATGAAAGAGAAAAGAAAATCAGTTTCTCTCCATATTTTATGTGAAAGTTATAATTAGTCTTGAAAAGGTAAAAGCTTCTCCAAAACTAAACTTTAAAGTGCGTGCTTAATTACCTTTATTTCACAGTATAAATAAATTACTATGATAACAAAAATAACAACAAACGCCGTTCAATTTTAAGGAGTAAACATAAGAGTTTCAAAACTAAGGACTAAAATGTACAAACCTTTCGAAGAGGGACGAAAACCAAAATCCCGTGATAATTTAGGGACTAAAGATATTTAACCCTATAGTTTTCTAGTTGGTAGCTGCTAGCTGCATATAGTTTTCTAGTCTGTTGCTAGCTGCTTGTTGCTAGCTGCATATAGTGGTAATCAAAGGACTTAAAAGGGGTTTTAATACGACGTTTGAATGTTGTCGTTTCATTTTTGGGAGGAGTTACTTGACTTTCCCGCTCTCAGGGTAGTGGCAGGGTCGCTGAATTGTAGCCGCTAGATCAATATCATCCAACGGTGTGGGGCGTGAGCAGCGGTTTCATGATTATCGTCTTCAGGTTTTTGCTGACGAACCCAATCGTCATTCTGCTTTTGTGCTTCTTTTTCGAACTTCTTCTTCTTCACTCCAACGCTCTGCATTTTTCTCAGGTAACCATGGCTTCTTCTTCATCTTTTGATTGCACTGCATCTCGCGAAGAGGAAAAGGGGCGTGATGACCCGATTGAGGCATCAGAAGGTATTCGAACTGAGGAAATTTCATCAGTACTTTTTGGGGAAAGGGTTTTTGTTTATGGTGGTGTTGTGGCAGAAGAACCTGAAAGTAAATGTTCTTCATCCGTTTCTGACTATGGGTGGGCCTCCCGCGATGTAGGTGATCATTCTAGCCATTTTACTAGTAAATTTATTCTGCTGGACTGGGCAAATAATAGTTGTGTGCTTAGAACCCTAGGTTACCATTATGCCATAAAGTTAGTTGCGAGTCGGGGGGATGAAAGGGTTTTTCATGGCCGGGAGGCATTTGGGGAGGATTTCTTCTACTTCTATTCCAGCTTGTTTTTCGACTTGTATATTAGGTTGCCTTTTTCTGAATTTCAAATGGACGTTTTGAGAGTTTTAAATTTAGCCCCCTCCCAACTTCATCCAAACAGCTGGGGCTATATGCAAGCTTTTGCCATTTTGTGTCAAACCTTGGCCATTCGGCCAACAGTCGGTATTTTCCTTTATTTCTTTAGGGTGCGACCTAATGCTAAAAAGGGCTGGGTGTCCTTGAACTCCATTGCCAAGGATGCCATTCTTCAACTCTTTGCTGAATCTTTCAAACATTTCAAAACGCATTTTTTCAAAGTATCCATTATGGAGTCGGGTCGTCCATTCTTCTTTTATGAGGATGGTACCCCTAAATTTCCATTGTATTGGACCGGAAAACCTCGGTCTATAGCTTCATGGCCGCGGGAGAAGATGACGGATGCTGAACTGAGGGATCTTGATGTGTTGAGAGGGTTGTCACGTCCACTTTCCTCTCGGAAGATAATCAGCTGCCTCGAATATGATGACATGAATTCGAGGGTGTTTGGTATGTCCTCTGAGTGATTCCTTTAGGTTTTTTATTTCTCATTTTTGACTTGGGTTTTGTTGATTTGTCTTGTTTGCCAGAGATCATGGGGAAAGGTCCCAATCGCGATTGGTACAACTTTGCTAAAACAACATCCAAGGATCCTACGAAAGAGAATGTTCTACCGGGCACTTCTTCACAGAAAAGTCCTTTTATAGTCATTGATGAGCGACCACCCTCACCTGAAGAGACTTTGAAGAGGAAGAGGAAGCCTGAGAGGTTGACGGAGAACCCGAAAGCGTCCCAGAAGGGAAAAAGTACCGAGATGCTGACGGATCCGGAAGCTAACCGACCCTTGCCGGGAGGGATGTGGGACCCTGGTTTTACCCTTAGTCACAAAATCGAATTTAACTTCGATGCTGCCGAGCAGAAAGTTATGTCTGAGACCAGTGAGCAAACCATGGTTGAGATCTGTCTAGAGTTCTTATTGCGAGGTTCGGCGGCTGCTTATAATCTGGTTTATTATGCCTCTAACCGGGGGCAATTGAGGACCGAGGTGGATCGTTTGAAAAAGGAATTGGAAGAGGTAAAGGCTTCCCATAGCCAATGTGCTCAGATGATGGCTGACAGCCATGTGCTGATGGAGAACTTAAAAAAGGCAGGTTTGGACTTGAGAAATTCAAGGGATAGTCTGGCTGCAGATTTGAAGATTGCCAAGGAGACTATTGTGAACTTGACGGTGGATAGGGATGATCTTCGACAGACGGTTGTCACTCTGAAGAGAGCTTCGGAAGAGGAAGCAGAAACTCGAGCTGAGATGCTGAAGGCTATTGTTGTGGAGCACACAAAGGGTTTCCGAAAGGCATTACGCCAAATTTCTTTTCTTGCAAAGGTGTCCCCTGAAGGACTAGGGTTTGATGTTGACCAAGATGTGTACCGTGATCAGATGGTTCCTCTTGATGACATTCCAGAAGGTACCTTCACTGCAGATGGTGAGTTGGCGGAACCGGAAGAGGTTGCTGCGGTGACGACTGCTGATGTTGTTATTGAGGAGGTGTCGGCTTCAGATGATCTTCGACAGACGGTTGTCACTCTGAAGAGAGCTTCGGAAGAGGAAGCAGAAACTCGAGCTGAGATGCTGAAGGCTATTGTTGCGGAGCACACAAACACTGTGTTCACTTAGAGGTAGTTTGCTGTTCACGATTGTTGGGAGGCGAGTAATTTAAAAAAAATTGTGTTCACTTTCGGAGATTTGAGGGTGATGATTTACGGGTGATCGCGGGATTGTGACACTGTTCATTCACTCTCTGAACTGCGAAGATTTGGAGGTGTCATTTGGCATTTGTCTAAAATACCCTCTTCAATTTAAATAATTTCCACTTGCCCTTTTAAACCTTAAACACTGTGCATTCACAAGACCTCTTTCAACAGTGAAGATTCCTGCACCTAGCTTCCTCCTTTCAGCCATGCCATGCAACAGTGAAGATTTCAGCCTGACCTTCTACTTGATTCAGGCATGGAATAGTGAAGCTTGCAGCCTTGCACACACACAAAAGATTCTTTCCTGCAGCACCATTGACAATACACTGCGACATATCCAAGCTTTTTTTACGGAAGCATTATTAATATGGGGCGTGGTCTGTCTTTGCTTATTGTGTTGTTTCACCGAGAAGCAGGAGAACATCTCGTGCATGCAGTGAGTCAGGAAGGAAGGGAAACGTTGAAGGAAGGGTGAAGAAAAATCAAAGCTCAGGTAAGCAGATGGGAGTGTTTTGGTTGTTGTTATATAGGTTGTTGCAACGATGAATGCAGGTTGTGGGTAGATGAAGACGAAGGATGAAGAAAGGAGGTGGTCCGAGCGTGAAAGTGTCGAAGAAGGGTGGTGCCTGGGTGAGGAAGAACACTTGTATCCGGTTACAAGTTAAGCTGTATCTGGATACACACAGCAATGAAAATGTGAAGAATGGAGTATCCGGTTACCCCTCTGTTGTATCCGAATAACAGCGTACGTGAAGAATGGAGTATCCGGCCGGTTACCCCTCTGCTGTATCCGAATAACAGCGTTCTTCTTCTTCTTCTTCTTCTTCCGGATACACACAGCAATGAAAACGTGAAGAATGGAGTATCCGGTTACCCCTCTGCTGTATCCGAATAACAGCGTACGTGAAGAATGGAGTATCCGGCCGGTTACCCCTCTGCTGTATCCGAATAACAGCGTTCTTCTTCTTCTTCTTCTTCTTCTTCTTCTTCTTCTTCGGTGTTGTCTTCTTCTTCTTCTTCTGTGCTGTCTTCTTCTTCTTCTTCTTCTTCTTCTTCTTCTTCTTCGGTGCTGTCTTCTTCTTCTTCTTCTTCTTCTTCTTCTTCTTCTTCGGTGCTGTCTGTAGGCGCTGGTCCGTAGCGCATCGGTGTTGTCTGCAGGTGCCTGCTTCTTCTTCTTCTTCTTCAAGCTGCTACGTAACGTGTTCTTCATCAAGTTGGTCCGTAGCGCATGGTGGTGGAGGTGGCGCCCGCTCCGTAACGTCTTCTTCTTCAAGCTCCTCCGTAGCGCATGGTGTTGGAGGTGGTGAACCATGTTGTTTGCAGGCGGGCCGTAGCATGAGCTGCAGGTGGAGTGCAGTGTAGATCTGAAATATGATATGCCTAACCGGTTGGTTGTGATGGTTTGTGATGCAGGTATTGTGACGGTGGTCCAGGACAAGGTTTCACGTTCCAAGCTTTTCTTTTCCGGCGTCAAAGTTCATCATCAAGTAACTTCTATTGTGTCCAGGTAAAGTTGATGATGCACAATGGTTTTTTACTTTTTATTGATCATATTGGAATTAGCTGAGTGGTGGCTTGAATATTTATCTTGAATATTGAGATACGAAATTTTTTCTAAGTTAAATTTACGGTGGCTTCTTAGTTGGATAAGTTGAGATACGAAATTTTTTCTAAGTTAAATTCAATATATAAGGATTGTATTGATATTGATTGTAAATTAAGCTTGAACTTGAAATATTATGATATTTACAGGTTTGGTGTAGCATAGTTGACAATTATTGAAAATTGCCATCCAAGTTCAATTGCGAAGCATCACTAATAAGCATTGAGTACATTGGTTGGAGTTTAAGTACAATATTTTGTGTAATTCTCGGTTCAAAATCCATACACAGATCTTCAAGAGGTTAGTGATATTGGTTGTTTACTTTTGTTTATTTTTCTTTAAATATAGAAATGTTTTTTAATGTGTTATTTAAAATGTTTTCATTTGATTTAATATATCAATCTATTACTGTGATTTGTTTTTGTATGAATATATCATATATGATTTCATGGATGTATTTTGTTTATGTATGATTATATGATATTTATGAATGTATTCATGTATTTTGTTTATGTATGAATATATGATATGATATATGAATGTATGAATATAAAAATAATGATCTTTAATGAATCTATGAATGCATGATGTTAACTATGGTATGATTATTTGTTGAAGTAAAAATAGATGGAAGAAGGATTACACTTGTCATACTTGGACGGTGAACATATAGATGATGATGTGGTTGGCGTTGACTTTAAAATAGTCGCAATGTTACATGAACACGTACAAATAACCAACTCCATGGCTGCAGTAACAATGTTATGCATTGTTTCTTATGCTTTGAACATATTGAATATGTTTTCGAGTGATCCAAGTAGTGTTAGCAACTGGGTCCAGACAACAGTTAATGTCGTACCTGGTGCATACTACTCGATGTCGTGACATTATTCGAATGGGTCCAGCGGCATTCATTAATCTTTGCGAGAGATTAAGAGCAACTGGGTTAGTTAAAGACGCCATTCGCTCGACAGTGGAGGAACAAGTAGCTCAATTTCTTCATATAATTGGACATAATGTTAAGAATAGGAGTGTCGCATTTTTATTCCATCGATCGGGAGCGACGGTAAGCAAACACTTTCACAATGTGTTGGATGCTATTATAACTCTAGAATCAGAATTTTTAACTCAGCCATCAGGAGATGAGGTTCATCCATATGTGTTGAACAACAATCGGTTTTATCCTTACTTCAAGGTAATGATTTCAACGTCTCAGTGAGAAAGGAAATTTATGAAACGATTTTAATGTTATGCAGTTGTATGATGACTACTTAATTTAATGTTTAGGATTGCTTAGGGGCGATAGATGGTACTCACGTTCGTGTAAGGGTGCCAAGAGAAGATGCTCCGAGATTTCGTGGTAGAAAAGATTGGCCAACTCAAAATGTGTTTGCGGCATGTGACTTTGATATGAAATTCACATACGTTCTAGCTGGGTGGGAAGGCACAGCATCTGATTCTAGAATCTTAAAAAATGCTCTTGATCGAGATGATCCGTTGGTCATCCCCCAAGGTAAGTGTCTTCATTGAGATATAATGATTGGTTCTTTATTACTTTTTTTAATATTGATGTCTAAATTCATGTAGGAAAATACTATCTCGGTGACGCTGGGTTTATGCTGAAAAGTACGATTTTGACACCATATAGAGGCGTTAGATATCACCTTAAAGAATTTACACGCAGAGGACCACAAAATGCACGTGAGCTTTTTAACCATCGACATTCATCACTGAGAAATGTCATTAAGAGAACATTTGGTGTCTTGAAGAAATGATTCCCTATCATTGCAAGTGGCACTGAACCACATTATGGATTGGAGACGATGACGAATATTATTTTAGCTTGTTGTATCCTACACAACTTCATCCATGGCGTTGATAGGGATGACCCATTGCTTAATGAGGTTGATAATGAGTTGAATGAAAGGGAAGAGCAGAATGTGTCATCCTCTCAAGTTCGTGATGATGACAATAGGGTTGGTAGTACTATTAGGGATCGCATAGCAGATGAAATGTGGCGAGATTATCAAAATTCATACTTATTGTAATTCATATTTTGTTTTGATTCTACTATTTCAATATGACATCTTCTTGGTCTTTTCAATAATGCAACTTGATTTCTTACACTTTTCTATATCAAATAGGTTTATCATGGATAGGGGTAAAAGTGCTGCAATTGAGTCCTCCGGTGGCATGAGAGAGTTTTGCAAATGGACAGAGGACATGGATGCAAGGCTATTGCATTCAATGATTGAGGAAAATCGTTTGGGTAACAAAGTTGATGGCAGCTGGACCACGCAAGCGTATAATAATATGGTTCAATACCTTCATAACTCAGGTTATGTTCATGTTACCAAAACTAACGTAAAAAATCGGCAAAAGGTATTGAAAGACAAATGGCGTGAGGTTCATGACCTGTTTGGATCATTGAGTGGTTTTGCTTGGAACTCCATCACTATGAGGTTCGAGGCTGAAGACGAAGTCTGGGATGACCTCATTCATGTATTTCTAAATGTTTAGGTTTGGTGGATTATTAAGTTACATAAGTACAACCCCTAACTATATGATATATGTTGTTTCAGACGAGGCCAACTGCAGCAAAGTGGAGAGTGACATCCATAAAAAATTATGATATGATGGTGGAGTTATGGGCTGCTGATAGAGCGACTGGGAGGGGTGTTCGCACGGCTCGTATAAGACATCGTGATCGGGTTGCCCCTCGTGTCAGTGTTGATTTAAACGAGAACATAGATTACATTCCTGAACAGCCTGACTGGACGGGTTACAGAGACCCAACTCCGTCATCGCCTCCTCCATCGGTAGATGAATATAGTCCAGGGAACACTCAGTCTGTGCCTTCCGTTCCATCTGGTGGAACATCATCCTCTGGACGGTCAAAGAGAAAGGCACCTATGGTAGATGCAATTGAATCCAATTTGGAAAGGATGTCGACCAATCTGGAGGGTTTCACTACTGTCGTTAACTCTTCAAATGTGCATTTTGGGGTCATTTCTAATGCAGCCGTAGAACAAGTCGCGACTATGAAAGAAAGGAATGAAATATTACGTTCCCAAACTGAGGTTCTTCGTCTGACGCAGAACTACACATACACTGAATCTGACATTTATGAAATGCTGTGTGGAATGCACATAACTGATGAGTCTTATCTGGAGCAATGCTATGACTTCTTATGTGGAAACCAGTCATGTGTGAAGAGGCTGATGGGCCTTCCACCCCATAAGCGGTGGAATAAATTGTGTCAGATGATATCGGGAGGACACTGTTAGGATGTATTATGTCACTACATGTATTTGTATTATGTTATTGACTTATGCTTTGTATGATGACTTCTACCTCTGTATTTTTATCATTACTTATGATTAATATTATATTATTGATGACTTCTACCTATGTTCACCATATTTGTCATTGGTTGTTATTGTTTATAATATTGAATAATTTGTTTACATTTATTGTTTTCATGAAGAAATTACCAAATGGCATCATCATCAAGCAAAAGGTCTCGGAATAGTCGTAAAGGAAAACAAACCCTAACTGAGTCAGAAGATGCACCACCTGTCAGACCATTTATTGTTGAACAATTAGATCAGCGTCGTTTCTTCACTCATACCGAGCAGATGGAAAACTATGAAGCTGATTTTTATACGAGGAATATTGTCATGCCTAAAATAATGAATTTCGAATCATTTGCCGGTTCAGGGTTATATTTCCAACATCATCTTATATTTTAAGGGGTGGTCGAATTTCTGACACTGCAGGCATCGTTCTATCCGGATTTAATCAAAGTATTTTATTCCAATCTGAAGATTTCTGGGAATGGATATTTGATTACTGAAGTCCACAAGAGAATAATCAAATTGAAACCTGCAGATTGGTTGAATATTGTTAATATGAAGTACGAGGGTCAAAAGTTGTGTTATTCGAGTATCCCAGACAACTTTCCTTATGATCGAGACATGGCATTAGCTACTATGGTGAGACCAGAAATGCAGGGTCAACGTGTAAGAACAGTTGGTTCTTTGAATATTAATGATAGACTTCTGCATTATGTTATTGTCCACATGTTATGTCCCCGACCTGCAAATTTTGCAAGGGTTTTGCATGAGGATATCTTTATGATATGGGTGCTTAAAAATAATATACCTATCAATTGGCCTCATTACATCATGCAACATATGCTCAAATGTAAGGCCAGTGACGCACCCCTACCATATGGTGTATTGATCACCCAAATCATGCAATATTGTGGAGTGCATGTAGATGACGATGCTAGCACTCATATTGGGAGCAGACATCATTTTTCAATTAATTCCTTGAAGAGGTTGAATATAGTTAATGTCAATGGAGTTTGGCAACATGATGTCGGCGATGATGAAGAAGAAGAACAACCACAACATGATGACAACCCTGTGCAACCTCCTTCAGATCTTTCAAATCCTAATATGATGACTCAAATATGGGAGGGGGTACAAGACTTGCAACACAGAATGCAGGGTATGGAACAAATGCAGGGGCGGGTTCAGCGTATTGAAGATAACTTGGCAAACCTTTCTCTAGACATGAACCGACAGTTTGCTCAGCTGAATCAAAATGTTAACTTAATTCTTCACCATTTAGATGATTAAGTTCCTCACTTTGACTTGAAACAAATGCATGATGATGTATGACAAATATATTTGTATGTTACAATGTTTGGACTTGTTATTTTATGTAATGGATAATTATAACTTCGACTCATTATTGGCAATCGACGAAATCAATAAATCTCAATTCCATAACAAATCAATGTATACTACTTAAAATTTTTTTTAACACAAACAAATACTAAATTAAAAAAAGAAATCATTTCACTCAAGTATTATTTAATAATAAATTATTACAATTATTTTTAATATTTATTTATAATAATTATTCCAAATTTTTAACTCTTAATAAACATTTTTACAATTAAATATAACATTAACAAATATAATTTTATATTACTTTAATACATAGGGACATTTTGGTAATCTTCAATTTCTATCAATTAATTTTTTTTTAAAAAACTTTCACATCAATCAAATCCTACACTAACTTTCATAAATTTCACCCCCAAAATCACTCTTAATTACCTTCAAATCCACTCAAATAAACACAAAAAAAAAATCACCCTCAAATCCATTCAATCACTCTCCTCCAATCACTCTCCCCCAATTAACCCCAAGTAAACACACCCTTATAGACACATCAATGATTCAGTTACCAAACCATTTATAAACACATAAATATAATACTAGATTTGATTCTGAATTCATGTATTGACTTAGATACAATAAGTCTTGCTTTTGTCTTCACTTGGTCTAACAAATGGATCAAATTCCTTCCTCTTGACAAAATAAGTTAAATTACAGCATCATCATACAAGAACTTACACTATTAGTACAACAAAGCATTTAGCACAGGTTATCTTTTACATTGTATTTCGTTTCCGAACTAAAACATGTCAAAAACGAGGTAAAAATGAATTTTATTTTATTCCGATTCTGAATCAAAGCATAAACTTAGACATTAAACTTTAATGGTCTCTAAGGCTGTGTTCACTTGGAGGTAGTTTGCTGTTCACGATGGTTGGGAGGCGAGTAATTTAAAAAAAATTGTGTTCACTTTCGGAGATTTGAGGGTGATGATTTGCGGGTAATCGCGGGATTGTGACACTGTTCATTCACTCTCTGAACTGCGAAGATTTGGAGGTGTCATTTGGCATTTGTCTAAAATACCCTCTTCAATTTAAATAATTTCCACTTGCCCTTTTTTACGGAAGCATTATTAATATGGGGCGTGGTCTGTCTTTGCTTATTGTGTTGTTTCACCGAGAAGCAGGAGAACATCTCGTGCATGCAGTGAGTCAGGAAGGAAGGGAAACGTTGAAGGAAGGGAAACGTTGCTGTAACGGTGAAGAAAAATCAAAGCTCAGGTAAGCAGATGGGAGTGTTTTGGTTGTTGTTATATAGGTTGTTGCAACGATGAATGCAGGTTGTGGGTAGATGAAGACGAAGGATGAAGAAAGGAGGTGGTCCGAGCGTGAAAGTGTCGAAGATGGGTGGTGCCTGGGCTCGTGCATGCAGTGAGTCAGGAAGGAAGGGAAACGTTGAAGGAAGGGAAACGTTGCTGTAACGGTGAAGAAAAATCAAAGCTCAGGTAAGCAGATGGGAGTGTTTTGGTTGTTGTTATATAGGTTGTTGCAACGATGAATGCAGGTTGTGGGTAGATGAAGACGAAGGATGAAGAAAGGAGGTGGTCCGAGCGTGAAAGTGTCGAAGATGGGTGGTGCCTGGGTGAGGAAGAACACTTGTATCCGGTTACAAGTTAAGCTGTATCCGGATACACACAGCAATGAAAACGTGAAGAATGGAGTATCCGGTTACCCCTCTGCTGTATCCGAATAACAGCGTACGTGAAGCTTCTTCTTCTTCTTATTCTTCTTCTTCTTCTTCTTACTACTTAAATTTTTTTTTAACACAAACAAATACTAAATTAAAAAAGAAATCATTTCACTCAAGTATTATTTAATAATAAATTATTACAATTATTTTTAATAATTATTTATCATAATTATTCCAAATTTTTAACTCTTAATAAACATTTTTACAATTAAATATAACATTAACAAATATAATTTTATATTACTTTAATACCTAGGGGTATTTTGGTAATCTTCAATTTCTATCAATTAACTTTTTTTTTTAAACTTTCACATCAATCAAATCCTACACTAACTTTCATAAATTTCACCCCCAAAATCACTCTCAATTACCTTCAAATCCACTCAAATAAACACAAAAAAAAATCACCCTGAAATCCCCTCAAATCCATTCAATCACTCTCCCCCAATCACTCTCTCCCAATTAACCCCAAGTAAACACACCCTAAAACTGAAATCCAAAATAATAAAAAATTATAAAAATAAATAAATAAATAGGTTTCAGTTCCGAGAAATAATTGAAGCTTATTTAATTATATGTTTTGGTTTTAAATATTTTTTATTGAGTAACTCCTCTATTATATTAAAAAAAATCTTGAAAAATCTCTTCAACGTAACGAAATTTCTCATTTATATAAAAGAACATGAAAATAATCTCTATTCTTCCTTAACGGTAATGCGTAAGGAATATTAAAAAACAAAAATTCCTTATCTACGATCAGCTTCAAACTTAAATTGACTGTTTGAAAACCTCTGAGACAAAAGTAATGAGATTCTTGTAACCAGGCATATTAGATTATATAAATCATGCATAAAACAAGAATAAAATAGTCTTTATTAATGGTAAGCTAAAATAAAAAATAAAAAATAAAAATAAAGAAGTTGAGAAAAGAAAAGAAAAAGTATTTTATATTGTGAAAATATGAGAAAAGAGTTTTAAAATTGTTTAATTTGATTAATTTAATAAAAAAATACAAATATATAAAAAGTAATATAATAGATCTTAATAATTTCTAAATTAATTTTCTTTTTCTTCCCTACATCAATCAACAAAATTAATTATCTGGACCCCTCGTTCTCCTAGTTTCCATCAATCAACCATATCAGATAATACTAAAGCTCGAGTCAAAGTCATGGCAATAGCTCCAACCTCTAACTTATATATAAGATTTAATGATTTATTTAATCCTTAGATTTAGAGTTAAGTCTTAATTTCGTTTTTTTTTAAGTTTCTATTTGATGGTTTAATTGTACCAATTAAGTTCATTTCATTAACTTTGTAGGAAGGGATTAAGTTGTATAAGTACATTAATCAAATTCATTTTATTAATTTTACATAAATAAAATTAACTCTATAGTGACATGATAAAAAAAAGTCCCCATTTTTTTTCTCTCTCTTCTCACATGCACCAATAACTGCTAATGTTTTTAAATTATTCAAAAACCCATTTTTACTAAACAATGCAAGATAACTTAGGCATACAACATTAGATTTTTCAAATTTTTTCTACCAAAACATCTCCCTATTTATATTTAAAATTTCTATATATTTAAATTATATAAATAAAAGTATAATTACAATTTAAATGTTGATGAATTCTAAATAAATAATAAATTTATACTTTAAATTGAAAAATATTGAAATAAATTTATCAAAGGTTATTAATATTTTTAAAAATATATATATAAATTAAAAATGAATGAAAACGATCATGTAATTATTTAAATATTTATTATCATTAATATTATGTGATGTATTTAAATTTTGTTATCTGTAACTAATAATATTAAATATGTTTACTATTAAACGTATTTTATAATTTTCTTAGTCACATGAATTTCATTAAATAAATATTGTTATTAATGAGACATTTACATTACTTGTGAGTAGTTAAACATAAAAGGTATTAAAAAAATAACAATGGAATAACATACGATTGTTACATTTTTCAAATATAATATTCAAGTAATGTTTTTTGTTTAAATGATGTTTAAAATGAAATTAAAAATAGTGTTTCCTCTGTATTAGAAAGAAGACACATTAAATAGATTAATGATTGGTGCACCTCATATGAGCAAAGGAGAAAGAAAAAAATGTGGACTTCTTTGTGACATCATCACAAATTAACTTAGTTTTTGCAAAATTAATAGAATTAATTTGATTGGTTCAATTATACAAAGTGAGAACGAAATTAAGACTTTTTTAAAAATATGGACAAAATTGAGACTTAATATGTCATATATTATAGATTTGATCAGTTAAATATGTTTTATTTTTTTAACGTTATAATCCATCTAATATTTTTTTTTAAATGTTCAATTTACAAGAAACTCAAACATGTATTCAAAATAATAATATATAAATTTTCAAACAAACAAAATTGGACAATAATTCAAATCAAATAATATATTTTACCAAAATTTGTCTTAAATCGTAAAGATAATACTGATATATATATATATATATATATATATATATATATATATATATATATATATATACACACTAAATAAACAATAAAAGAAAAGACACATATGAATTAATTTTCATGTTGCATGAAGTATTTTGTCCACTTAGTCTTGATTTTTTCATTCTTTTGAGATAAGTCTCACATTCCATTATTTTATTCTATACTTTTGTATATTTTGAAACTAAACTATACACATGAGCATTCCCCATTTTAATAATTGGTTCGCTTATATATCCCATTGAAACTATAAAGTTTAGTGACTTTCTTGTTTATACAAAAAAATTTAATTTTTACATTTTAAATTTTAAATTTTCACAAATTATTATTTAAGTATTAGTAGATATATTTTTAGAATAAAATAAAAAAGTTAGTATAATTTTATTAAAAACCAAAGAAAGATAAATGTTATTTATTATAAATATAAAATGTTTGAAAATTTATTTTAAAAGTAAAAAGATATAAATTTTACATTACTTTAAGCATAAATGTGTCACTTATTTATTTAAATATAAAAAGTGTGAATACAATTTAACATAATTATATATATTATGAATTGTCATTTTAATTTTAAAATTTTTCTTCTTTTATTATTATTTGGTACGAAATGATTGTTTTCAGAATAATAATTTGATTATCTCTTAGTAAGATTTAATGTTGCATTTATGATTGTGAAGATAACCGAAAACAGCGTTTAAATGTAATTAAAAGAAGTAGTTGTGAATCGGGTAATTTGTGTTTTCATGGAATCAAACGTCTCACTATAGAAAAAGAAAAGTGGAGGGAAAAGTTTGAAATAAAACAATGTTTTATGGCTTTCATAAATCTCCGATAGGGTTGTGGTGGTGGTGGGGGCTCAGTTTTTGTTTTTTTGAATAGGTAATCCACTATGTATCACTGATCTAATAGTTTGAGTCCGGTATATATTACCATTCCGGATTTATGAATTCGATATGCAAGAATAAGTTTCAAATTAGCTAATCGGGAATGGAATGCAGTACCAAATTTGAAACAGAGACTCCATATGCAATCCGGTATATATATTAATGTGTTTCGTGATCGTGACTTCCAAGAAAGGAGGCCGTTGAGGCTGTATTTTCTCCACTTCTCTTATGCTTTATTCCAAGCATGCATGAGTTTCAGGCATGTCGTGGAAGGATGTTTTTATTCCAAGATTATTTTAAATGGCCATGCAAGCAATATGGATATGTATGTGAATGTGTCCAAAACTCATGCATACTTGGAAGTGACGAGATGGAGAGATATCATATCATGAAACACATTATTAATATACTGGAGTCTGTGTTTCGGAACACCATTCCGGATTACCTAATACACAACTTATTCTTATATATCAGATTCATCAATTCGGAATAATGCATACCAGAAGGACAAGAAGACCATTTACTTCTTCTTTATTATAGTAAGTTTCTATAAGGGCAAAAGAGGTATTTCACAAGTTATGGAGGTGCAGGAAAAAAAATATGGGGATGCATAAAGAAATGACCTTCTATTTAATTTAATGGCTCTATAGACCTTTAAATAGTCCATATGCGCACAGAAAATCATTTTATCGGATGTCCCTGAAGAGACTGCATAAAAGAAAAAAAAAAAACTCAACAAAAGTCAAATATACTGATAATAGCGTGAAGGGAGGTAAGATGAATAAATTCATTGTCATTTAAATAAGGGATAACAATGATCTTTCTTCTTTTTCTTGTGAAGGTTTCACATCACATTTAACTAACTTAATTTTTTTTTATTGTTTTACTTTTTAAAAATTTGACCACATTTTTCAACAGAGACTTGTTTGGAAGACAAAAAATGATGTACTTTTAGTGAAGAACTACTATCAGTGCCCTGGAAGCGTGGAAGCTTGTGTTTATATTTCCTCAAAAACATAATGCAATATTTATTCGGAGTACAGAGTAAGGAATATAAGCAAAGAAAAAGAATAATGAGTAACTGAGCAGTAATGAAAGATGGTAAACCTGGTAGTAATATGTGCATTTCTGATGTTTATGCATAATAAATTATATGCGTGGTGGACCTAGAAGGGTAGGAAAAAAAATAAAGAAAATAGATTCATTCTTTGTATCCAATTTGAATAGTAATAGAATTTACAGCCACCAGACTTCTTAGGCTTCTTTAACTGCTAGAAACTATATTTACTACCCACATTCAAGAGAGAAGACAACCTGAACCAATGGCATAGAGACGAGAAGCGTGAGTAGGGATGTAAATAGCCCAAAAAAAGGCAGAGGTGCAAGTATCACCTCATCTCATGGAACAATTTAATAAGCCACACCAGCTCCACACTTTGTAAAGCATCAACACTCACCCCTTTTATAAAATCACAAGTATTGTTCATGTATTCTGGCACGGTTCTCCTCCCACCATAATCTAGCATGCATTTCTCCAAATTTTTCTCGGCTGTGTAACACATCACAACATCAAGAAATAAATTTCCTAGAGCTCTAAATCAAAATTCAACCATGAAAAACAAACACAATACTAATTAATGCATGAATGTATCTTCACGCCTTAGATTTACACTATCCAATCTTAAGATGGGTCACTGATAAATGAGAGCAAAATGGGAAACAGACAAATCAGCACCAAAAAGAAAAGACTAATCCTTATACTATAAGCCAATTAAGTTGTAATGTATTTCCTAAAACATGGTTTAAGCCTCGATGAAAAATTAAAAAAAAAATATTGGAAACGAGTCCTACACCCATTTATCATCTTTATTAATTATTAGCGGGTTCACTTTTTTTCTCTTATGATAACCACAAATAGAAATTTAATTTTTATTGTGATTATTAAAATAAATAAATATTATTAAATGTATAAAATTAATTATTAAATAAATCATTTTTATAATTTTATTATAAACAATAATTAATTAAATTTTACAAAAAACTTTATAAACTTAAAAGTCAAATAATAAAATGAATTATATTAATAAAGATAAAAGTAATAACGAATTATATATTTGCTTAAAAAATAAGTTATAAAAATAATTTTTCTTTATAGATATTTATAAATGATGTAATATTTTCTATTCTGTACGGTAGTATATCTCCAAAGTCCAACGGCCGGCCTTACAGGGCTAATAGCCCATTTTAGTGCCAATTCTTATTGGGCTCGAGGCCCAGCGCCAGAATAAAGGATTTCCAAATATATCAACCACATATATTCCAAACAGAAATATATCAACTAGATATATTGCAAGCACAAATAAAATCCAAACAAAGATATCATAGCAGAGATATGTCAAGTAAGATTATATTTTATTCTGTTTATATTTTGTTTATATTATATCAATCCAAAGCCTATAAATAAAGGCCGGAGGACTCCAAACAAGGTACGATTTTACTCACACTCCAAATACACTTCACTCATAATTCCTTAGCACACTCTTTGCTATCGAACTCTATCAATCCTCTCTCACAGAGGGTCGAATTCTCCATTCACGCCTAACTTGAGCGTCGGAGCGCCTTTTCAGGTACTCCCCCCTCTCGGTCAGAGCTAGAAGAACACCGGACGGTTGAAGCAGATATCAACCGGACGGCCCAGAAGAAGAAGAAGCAGACGGAAGGGCAGAAAGCGACGTGATCCAGGTCAGATCTTTTGGTCCCCCAATTTATACCGAAACATTTTGGCGCCCACCGTGGCCGAAAGCGAAGACTCCCTATGGTGACCACCAGAAGTATGGACGGCGTTGACCCCGCAGAACAACTGAGACGTCTTCAAGCTCAATTGGAACAACAGAACATTCAACTGGAGCAGCAGAATCAGCTCATTCGTGAACAACAAGAAACTCATCTAAAGCTCATGGAGGAATTTAAGCAACTCAGGGAGAAGCAACGAGAAGCAGTAGATGACAACAGCTTGCACGAGGACGGTAACAACAACAATAATAACCGCACGGATCAAAACGGCGGTCCCCCTCGCTCGCCGGACATGCTACCTTTTACTGAAGCCGTCATGCAGGCCCCTATGCCCGACCGGCCTCCCCCACAGATGGAAAAGTTTGACGGAACCGCGGACCCGGAACACCATCTCCGAAGCTTCATTGATTCTATGGCCTTTTACTCTCCGGTCAAATGCCGGGCGTTTTCTCAATCCTTGAAGGGTGAGGCCCTCGAGTGGTATTATACCCTCCCCCCTAACTCTATTGACAACTTTTGCACCGTTGTCACTTTGTTCAAAAAACAATATGCAACCAACCGCAAAGAAACGGCCACAGCAGCTGAGCTTGTCAATCTCAAACAGGAAAAAGATGAGTCCTTGAGAACATTCATGCGCAGGTACATTGAAATAGCAAGAAGGGTCAAGGGGGTAAGTCAAGAATTCATTATTGGCAATCTTCCCAATTGCCTAAGGCCGGGTTACGTATCTGAATCCCTGTATGCCGAGTTACCGGCGACAATGGAGGAATTGCAGGAAAAAATGAACAAGTTTGTCAAAATGGAAGATCAGCGACACTTTCGCCGAAAGGCGGACACTATCACGACGGAGGCCAAGCAGGAGGGGAGACGACCGCGGGACAAAGGTCGTAATCATAAATCATCACGCAGGGACACTCCAGCCCCATATAATCCACGGTACGAACGGTACGCTCCTCTCACGGCTCCGAGAGAGAGGATATTTGAAAAAGCCCTACAGGCCAACCTTATATCTGCCGTCAAACAGGTAGCACCAAATGTCGCGGACGGAGCCAAAGTTTGCAAATATCATGGCCACCAAGGGCACAGTACTGAAAGCTGTCGGGTCCTCAAAGATAAAATTGAGAAACTAATTCGTGATGGACACTTACAAGAGTTCGTCCGGGCTGAAACACATCAACGAGAACGGTCGCCCAGAAAAACACGAAGAAGTCCCGAGCGTTCGGGTAGAAATACCGAACGGTCTAGAGGTCGCTCTCGTGACCGTTCCCGTAGTAGATCTCGGAAACGTGATTCAACTCCAAGAGGAAGGATTGACACTATCTCTGGTGGCTTCGCAGGAGGAGGGGCCTCATCCTCCGCCCGCAAAAGACATTTGCGGAGTTTGCGAAGTGTACATAATGTGGCCCGCAGCCCTTTATCGATGCCGGACATCATCTTCACGGATAAAGATTTCCATGCTCCAGATCCCGACCAGGATGATCCCATGGTCATAACCGCCCGCATAGCGCAATTTGATGTGAGTAAAGTTCTTGTAGATCAGGGGAGCTCCGTCAATATCCTATATTGGACTACATTTCAGAAGATGGGATTGTCTGAAGATATGATAACACCCTTCAGCGAGCAAATTGTGGGATTCGCGGGTGAACGGGTCGATACTCGGGGATATCTTGATCTCAGAACCCGTTTAGGAACCGGAGATAAAGCCAAAGAGAAGCACACGCATTTCTTGCTGGTAGAAGCCCACACTTCGTATAACGCCCTTCTAGGGAGACCCTGCTTGAATGCCTTCGGCGTTATTGTTTCTACTCCACACTTGGCGATGAAATTCCCTTCAGATGACGGAACCATATGCACCGTTCGGGCCGATCAGAAAACCGCCCGGCAATGTTACGCGACCGCTCTGAAAGCTAAACCATACTTGAGGGAAAATCGATCCGAAACAATCCTGGTCGACTTGGATCCCAGAACCAACACTGATGAGCGCATCCTACCCCAGGGGGAAACTAAACAGTTCATCCTCGGCGGGAGTGCCGACCGGACCACTTCCATTGGCGCTGACTTGACCACTGAACAGGAAAAGGGCCTAATCACATTTCTGAAGACAAACAATAAACTTTTTGCGTGGACCGCTTCTGACATACCGGGGATTCACCCTAGTGTGATCACTCATAAACTATCTGTATTTCGGGAGGCACGTCCGGTTACTCAGAAAAAACGGCGACTCGGCAATGACAAGCGAGAAGCCGTCCGGGACGAGGTAAACAAGCTAGTGAAGGCCGAATTCGTACGGGAAATCCGATACACTACTTGGCTCGCGAATGTGGTGATGGTGAAAAAGGCAAATGGTCAATGGCGGATGTGCGTTGATTTTACCGACCTCAACAAAGCATGTCCTAAAGATAATTATCCTCTTCCTAGCATCGACCGGTTGGTGGATAGAGCATCGGGGCATACGGTTTTGAGTTTCTTAGATGCTTATTCGGGATATAACCAGATCCCAATGCATGTCCCGGATCAGGAGAAGACAGCTTTCATAACCGAACAGGCTAACTACTGCTACGAGGTAATGCCGTTCGGTCTCAAAAACGCCGGCGCAACTTACCAGAGGCTCATGGATAAGGTATTCCGAGACCATATCGGACAGTGTATGGAGGTATATGTCGATGACATGGTAGTTAAAAGCTCTTCTCACCAACAACACCTGCAAGACCAGGCTGAGGTCTTCCAGCAGCTAAACCGATATGGCCTACGATTGAACCCTTTGAAGTGCACTTTCGGGGTACAGGCAGGAAAGTTCCTAGGTTTCATGCTGACTAGCCGAGGAATAGAGGCCAATCCAGATAAATGCCGGGCGATTTTGGAAATGCGAAGCCCAAAGAAGCTTAAAGAGGTCCAATGTTTGGTCGGTCGCCTCACCGCCTTATCTCGATTCATTCCGAAGCTCTCGGACCACATCAAGCCCATATTAAAAAACATGAAGCAAAATATACCTCGGCACTGGGATGATCAATGTGAGGCCGCCTTCTCCACAATAAAGAACATATTAGCATCCCCACCGGTTATGGCGCGACCAACGGACGGTTTTGATTTGCAAATATATTTGTCGATCTCTAATCACTCGGTAAGTGCAGCTCTCGTTCAGGAGACTCCTACTTTTAAATTGATTTATTTTGTCAACAGGACTCTGCATGGAGCTGAAGAACGATACTCCCAGGTGGAAAAGGTGGCTCTAGCCTTGATTATGGCGGCAAGAAGACTCCGACCGTACTTCCAGAGCCATCAGGTAGTGGTTCGGACAAATCATCCGATCACTAAAATTCTCCGAAAACCAGATCTCGCCGGACGGATGGTGGCTTGGTCCATTGAATTATCAGAATTCGGCCTCCGATTTGAGCCTCAGGGCTCCGTCAAAGGCCAACATCTGGCCGACTTCACAGCGGAGTTCTCCCCGGAATTCATTCCTTTCACATGGAATTTGAGTGTGGATGGATCTTCAGATAGAAAAGGAGGCGGTGCAGGTGTCGTACTTGAAGGACCGGACGGTTTAGTAGTCGAACAGGCTATATCCTTCAACTTCCAACTCAGCAATAACCAGGCGGAATATGAGGCCCTAATCAGCGGACTGCTTTTGGCCGAAGAGTTGGAGGTCGACCGTTTGGAATGCCGGATGGATTCTCAACTGGTCGTCGGGCATATCAACGGCACTTTTCAGGTCAAAGACAATCAGCTATTGCGATATTATCACAAGGTTAGTGATTTGATCAAGTCATTCTCCAGTTTCATTATCATACACGTACCCAGGGCACAGAATTCCCGCGCAGATATGTTGTCTAAACTGACGCACAGCCGGAATAGGTCTCAACTAACCTCGGTAATCAAAACCACGTTAGATAAACCTTTGCTGGAGACATGTTCCATTGACCTTCCCCCTTCAAAAACCGACTGGCGGCATGAAATTACACAATTAATGATCCAACAGGAACAAGGAGGGTTCGTGAATGCCTCTGATTCCAGGCGAATCGCCCGTTATACGTTCGTTGGTGATGATCTTTACCGGCGTGGGTATACTACCCCATTGTTGAAGTGTTTATCGGCGGATGAAGGAAGATATGTTATGCAAGAGTTGCATCAGGGAATCTGTGGTACACACTCAGGAAAAAGAGTACTTCAAGCAAAAATTCTACGAGCAGGTTTCTATTGGCCTACCATCGAAAAGGATTGTGCGGACTTCGTCAGAAGATGCATCTCCTGTCAATCCCATGGACAAGACACCCGAATCCCCCCATCAGAACTCATGGGAATCATCTCCCCATGGCCTTTCGCTCAGTGGGGAATGGATATAGCCGGCCCCTTACCAGTCGGCAGTGGCCAACGAAAATATCTCCTTGTAGCGGTTGATTATTTTACCAAATGGATCGAAGCGGAAGCCCTTGCTACCATAACCGCCCGGAAGGTACAAAGTTTCATTTGGCATTTAGTATGCAGATTTGGCATTCCGCAGAAAATTATCACAGATAACGGTCGACAATTCGTCGATCGGGCGCTGGAGGAATTCCTTCACGGCCTGGGTATCAAACATGTTACAAGTTCGGTGGAACATCCACAAACTAATGGTCAGGCGGAAACAGCCAACAAGGCCATCATTACTGAATTGAAGAAACGCCTGGGGCAAGCCAAGGGCTCTTGGGTTGAGGAACTCCCGGAAATACTATGGGCCTACCGCTGTACACCGCACGGCTCCACTGGTGAAACTCCTTTCAACCTCACGTATGGAACGGACGCTATGTTACCGGTCGAAGTCGGAGAACCTTCCTTACGACGGAATATACAGGATATGAGCCTCAATGACCAACAGTTGAAGATCAACCTGGACATATTACCCGAACGCCGTGAAACGGCCCTAATCAAAAATGCAGCCCAGAAAAGACTTGTCACTCGGCGCTACAACACCAAAGTCAAGCCACGCAGTTTCACCGAAGGAGACCTGATTTGGCGTAAACGCGGGGATGCGCAAAAAGACAGAACGCACGGGAAGCTTGCAGATAAGTGGGAAGGACCTTTTCGTGTCAAAGACGACCTAAAAAATGGGGCATATCGCCTGGAACGTCTTGACGGAACAACTGTTCCCAACACATGGAACGCAACCCACCTTAAATTTTACTACAGTTAAATGCTTAGTTTGTTACTTTATGCTTTAATTTTCATAAAATATGTTATTCATTTTATCAATATATTTTTCAACGAGGTATTTCAGTTCAAAATTCTATGTGCAATTCATCTTTACACTGCAGGACCGGACGCCATGTCCGACCGGGCGCCATGTCCGCTAGATTTCTCAAATCTAGAAACCTTTCAGGACGCAATGTCCCACCGGGCGCCATGTCCGCTAGATTTCTCAAATCTAGAAACCTTTCAGGACGCAATGTCCGCTAGATTTCTCAAATCTAGGAACCTTTCAGGACGCAATGTCCCACCGGGCGCCATGTCCGCTAGATTTCTCAAATCTAGGAACCTTTCAGGACGCAATGTCCCACCGGGCGCCATGTCCGCTAGATTTCTCAAATCTAGAAACCTTTCAGGACGCAATGTCCCACCGGGCGCCATGTCCGCTAGATTTCTCAAATCTAGAAACCTTACAGGACACAAAGTCCGACCGGCACAGCATGCAATGCGACAAAGTTACACCGAGCGCCAGGCACAATTAAGTCCTTCAGTCATGAAGGAGCAAACCCCTCCCTTTCCCTCGGACTTGGGGGGATGATGTACGGTAGTATATCTCCAAAGTCCAACGGCTGGCCTTACAGGGCTAATAGCCCATTTTAGTGCCAATTCTTATTGGGCTCGAGGCCCAGCGCCAGAATAAAGGATTTCCAAATATATCAACCACATATATTCCAAACAGAAATATATCAACCAGATATATTGCAAGAACAAATAAAATCCAAACAAAGATATCATAGCAGAGATATGTCAAGTAAGATTATATTTTATTCTGTTTATATTTTGTTTATATTATATCAATCCAAAGCCTATAAATAAAGGCCGGAGGACTCCAAACAAGGTACGATTTTACTCACACTCCAAATACACTTCACTCATAATTCCTTAGCACACTCTTTGCTATTGAACTCTATCAATCCTCTCTCACAGAGGGTCGAATTCTCCATTCACGCCTAACTTGAGCGTCGGAGCGCCTTTTTAGGTACTCCCCCCTCTCGGTCAGAGCTCGAAGAACACCGGACGGTTGAAGCAGATATCAACCGGACGACCCAGAAGAAGAAGAAGCAGACGGAAGGACAGAAAGCGACGTGATCCAGGAGAACACGCAAATCCAGCAAGGAATCAACATCAAGGAAAGTTCAATAACAAAGTCTTAGAAGCTATTACAACGGAAACAAAAAATTTATGCATCTGAAGCCGGCACCTCCTCAATAACAACATCAGCAGTGAAGGTACCTTCTGGAATGTCATCAAGAGGAACCATCTGATCACGGTACACATCTTGGTCAACATCAAACTTTAGGTACTTTGATAGAAAGTCATTTAGGCGACTTTAATTCTGGACGGCTCTATACAATGTACTTTATGCTTGTTGCGTCATTTCGCTAAGTGTTTAATGGTATGCGTGTATATTTAAATTGATCACATTCCTAAGAGAGAATGACATTTTTTAACAATTCTTTTTTAATTTTTACATTTGAAAATCTCATTGTTATAAAAAAATTACAATTACTAAACATATAAACTTTTCTGTATGTTTCGGTATAAATTGTAGGACCGAAAGGTCTGACCTGGATCACGTCGCTTTCTGCCCTTCTGTCTGCTTCTTCTTCTTCTGGACCGCCCGGTTGATATCTGCTTCAACCGTCCGGTGTTCTTCGAGCTCTGACCGAGAGGGGGGAGTACTTGAAAAGGCGCTCCGACGCTCAAGTTAGGCGTGAATGGAGAATTTGACCCTCTGTGAGAGAGGATTGATAGAGTTCGATAGCAAAGAGTGTGCTAAGGAATTATGAGTTAAGTGTATTTGGAGTGTGAGTAAAATCGTACCTTGTTTGGAGTCCTCCGGCCTTTATTTATAGGCTTTGGATTGATATAATATAAACAAAATATAAACAGAATAAAATATAATCTTACTTGACATATCTCTGCTATGATATCTTTGTTTGGATTTTATTTGTGCTTGCCAAATATCTGGTTGATATATTTCTGTTTGGAATATATGTGGTTGATATATTTTGAAATCATTTATTCTGGTGCTGGGCCTCGAGCCCAATAAGAATTGGCACTGTGATGGGCTATTAGCCCTGTAAGGCCGGCCGTTGGGTTTAACTGACCGTTGGACTTTGGAGATATACTACCGTACACTGTATTTCAAGTTTATAGTTTTTTAAAAGTTGAACATTTTCAGCTTTACAAGTTATAGTAGGAATTGAGTGATCCTTTTCATGTTAATTGGTAAGGTAAAAACCGCAGGAATCCTCATTGAAGTAATATTCTAATACTATCAATTAACAAAGGAAACATGCAAATAGTATACACCTTCTCAAGATCCAGTAGATATGCCAAAGGGTGATTCTGCCCATGTAATTATCAACTGATTTAGTTTTTGCCTCTATGGACTATTGTAATAATTTAAGCTTACCTCATCTTCTGCATGACTCATCTCACACGAAAGGTCTATAGATCTTCCACACCTGTCCAGTGCACAGTTCCCACTTTCATCTGATGGTAGCTCCCGGTCGGTCTGATGACAACATTTCTTCACCAAGCTCCTCTTCCGAAACCGCTCGGTTCTCTTTCTACCCAATACCTCCTTCTCTCTTATACTTGCCAGCCCTTAACAGTTCGTCACTCGTCCAAGCCGTTCGGTTATTCTCTCGATTATTCGTTGGATCAATCTCTCGGTCATTCGTCCTCTCACACCGTTCGGTAAACTTCTCTTTCCTACCTTTCTAATAGATAAGAGAAACATTCCCTGAATAATATGCTTCCATAAATCATATTTATTTCGGGGTCTTACAACAAACACTTTGTAGCGACTCCTTTGACTTAGACAAACTACAGATGCAGACACAAAATGTTGTTGAAGGGAAATTTACAATCAACATATGCAACTTTCGGAGCAGAGATGGACATGGTGAGATGGGTGAAGATGCAGCTTGAGAAGGAAGGCATTGCGGTTGAAGCAGTGATAGATCCTCAGCTGAAACCCCTTTTGCCTTGTGAAGAGTTTGCCGCATTGCAGGTGCTCGAGATAGCCATATACTGCACAAAACCTGCACCACAAGAGAGGCCAACATCAAGGCAAGTATGCAATCATCTCCTTCACGTATCGAACAATAAAATTGTGGACTTTGAGAAGAAGAATCTGGGTCATTACTGGTGATTTTCTTTCCGACACATTAAAAATGAATGAAGACGTGTTTGCTAATGTTGTGTGTAAGGTTAGCATATGTTTTCGCATTGCTTCTTCCAAAACTTATGCTATATATTCAGACACATTGTTAAATTTATTAAGATTATTTCGTGTTTGGAATGTAACAATGGTAAAGCAGGTGTCTTCTTTGTAATATTTAGTAAAGTTCAATATATTTTAGTTAGACTCAATCATTACTTGTGACCGGACGTTCTCTTAATTGTGACCGAAAGGGCTTGTAGTTGTAATCGTTCGGTCGTGTACTTTCGGTTTCGTTCAATCATATGTTGTGCTCGGCCTGTGTTCGGCCTTCTAACGTTATTGACCGTTCGGCCTTGGTTGTCTTGGTTGTCACTGTTTGTTTCAGTCGCTTGGATTGGCTACATATTGTAGCCTGTCTTTGCGTTCGGAAGGAATTCAATCCTGAAGTATTTCCATATCATTTCTCTCGTTCTTTCTTCATGGGTTTTGGGTTTTTTGTGTTTCTCTGTTTCACGCGAACCCAACAATATATAAATATGTTTCGGTGATTTTATCAATATCTTTGGTTATTTTATCATCCAGTGGATAATTGGTCCAATAATAACTTAAATGCTGGTCCAATAATCATAGGGTATGCTGTCACACCCCATTAAATACTTGTCTTTGGGGATGGCCACGTGTCGACCGTCCGTTCTCCCCTGGTGAGTGGGAGACAATCTCTGCAAGCATTTAATTCCAGTCCTTCGTAATCCGTGCAGCAGCAGCAGAGCAGGGAAACCCTGAAAGTGGAAACCAGGTGGCACGCTAGGAGTAGCCGGGCGTTTTAGTGGGAACCATGTGGCAGCCAGGGAATGGCCGACCGTTCGTTTTGGAGGCAGTATTTAAGGTAAGAAGAAAACGCTGAAGTTACGTTCTGCATGCAATCTTCTTCTTCTTCAGCAAACCCAACTTTCTGAAACCTTGTTTTTCTCCTCCTTCTCTCTAAACCCTAAATCTTCTCTCTAGATCTCCGACCACCACTTCATCTCCGATCACCTTGCCCTTTCAGATTTAACACTCCTGGTGTCAAGACCTTTCATCCTCACCGATCAGTTTTTCAATCGGAGCATTTTGGACGTTTGGTCAAGCTTATCGTAGAACTTAGAAGTTAGCTGGAATAGAGGTAAGGGAAGCTTATAAAGTTAAATTTTGATTTTTGTATGTTTTGAATGTATGTTTGATTAATGCATGTTTGATACCTAAGTATGTTATTTGATTTTTATGAATGGAATATGATATGTGTAGTATGAATTGTATGATGAGTATAAACTTAGTGAAAATGTAAATCCGAGACCGAAGGTTATTAGGACTGTTCGGTTTTCCCCTGAGACGATCGTTTTGTATCATTGTATCGAAGCCTTAATGATTTGCTTATTTAGTCGTGATAATCCATTCATTACAGAACGCTCGGTCTTATACTGAGTGTTCGACTTTAACGTATTCGGTCATAAACTGATTACTTAGTCTCATGTTTACTATGTTTATTATCGTAGCGTTCGTTCCCTCTGAACGTTCGTTTTTATATTCATAATGTTTATTGAAAGTACTCGGTCATAAACTGAGAACTCGTTTTCATAATTAATTACTTTTGTTATTCGGAACGTACGGTCTTCCACTGAGCGTTCGACTTGTAAGAGGGGTCTCTTATTTGATAAATAGTAAGTTTTATAATCGTACTTGAATTCTGAAAACGTCCGTTTTATAATAATATTATCTATCTGAAAAGTGTTCGGTCTTACACTGACACTTGATTCCTCATGGAGTGTTCGGTCTTGTACTGACACTCACTTTATTGAAGAGAACTCTTTTATTTATTGATGTTCGGTCTCAAAAACGTTCGATCTGAATTGTATTATAATCGGTTGTCCTCAGTTTCCGATCTTTGGGTCAATCACTAAAGTAGTTTTTGATAAACAAGTTCATCCTCGGTGTTAGTACGTTCGATTTGTTGTTTGTATAAGAGAATTCCAAGGAGGAACGTCTCATGATTGATTTTATTTGATATAGTATGACCGTGGCAAAAGGCTCAGGTTCTGACTCTATCCTGATATTTCGTGATTACGCCTTCTCAAGTAGAGGAGGGTAACTCATGCGTGGGAATGGCAGGAGGTCCTTTAGCCTCAGGGTATTTCTATACCGAGGTGGTTCTACTGGACTAACCTCGGGTGGCGGTCTGTTGAGCGTATCCCAGCCAGGTCCACCCGGGTGCAGAGAGCGGCGAGCATACAGGGTCATACCGTTCGAACACTGTTTAGAGTAATTAAATTTGATGATGTTATCGTTCGGTTTTTGAATGAAAATATTTGGACTTATAAATTATGATTGTGATACTGGTGTTAAATGATTTTTATTGAAGTTTTATAAGCTTACCCTTGTCTACCTTTGTATTGTCTATGTTGTCGTTCGGTATCGGATCGTACGGTTATTCTCTTCACTGCAATGATCGTCCTTTTGGGTGTGAGCAGAGGGAACTCAAGAAGAATCGTTGGAAGAAGCTTTGCAAGTTGAGCAACCCCTGGAAGTGCTACCGGAGAGCTATGCTGGACCGTCCGGTCCTTAGTCTAGATTTTTGTATCTTTTGATTATTAGCAGATGACGTTCGGTTTATTTATTTTGTAAAACCGTTCGTTTTAGACTTTATCTTTTGGTTTCAGACTTATATAGTTTTGAACTGTTAAATTTTATGTTAGTTGGCACCTTTCGTTCTATTCTCTTCGTCCTTTTCCACTGCTCTTTAATATTGTTCATGATAACTCCTAGAATAAAATATAGCTTTCGTTATATATATATTTATTGGGATGTTACATATGCTATGTCCAACCATTAGGAATGGCTTTGAGATGTGAGAAGTGGACCTTCATGCTTCACTACTATACTTGAACATGGCTACACAAACCCACTTGCAAAGATTATCGTGAAAACCATTTCCTTTGCTTATAGTTCTTTTGGTTTTGACTCTTCTTTTGGAATCGATAAAACATGTGATATGTGGGTAAGAGAGTCATTCTTCCTACCCAAATACGACAAGCAAACATTTCGAAAGACTTGATTAATTAAGAATTTCCGAACTGTCCGAACGGTTCTGTTTTATACCGTCCGGATGTTGGTTGCGTTGTTCGTTCGGCTTTGTTATTTTGTTGTTTGCTTTCTGTGCTTGAGTTGGTTATATATTGTAACCAACTCCTCCTTCTCTCAATAAAATTTCACGTAATATTCATTTTTTCTATCTCTCTGTTCTCTCTTCTGCTTTTCTCTGTTTTTCCTGGGTTTTCTTGTTTCACTCTCACGAACCCAACAGTTCTTGTGGCTTGTGTTCGGTCTGTCCAGTATTTGCGTTGACCGTTCGGTCATGTTTCTGTGTTGTGGCTTATGTTGGCTATATATTGTAGCCAACTCTCTTTTTCAAGATACGATTCACGTTATATTCAGATTACAATCTCTCTGTGTTTTCTTCTCTTGTCCTTCTTCTCTGGTATTTTCTGGGTTTCTTTGTTGATGGAGAATTTAAAAAAGGCTGGTTTTCTTCTCTTGTCCTTCTTCTCTGTGAACATTAAAACCTCTTTTAAGTCCTTTGATAACCACTACCAACCGAACGTTTATCAAAGACTTGTGTTATCACAATATTATAGGTGTCATTTAAGCCTTTTAAAAAGCAAATAACATGTTCCAATGGGTATCAGCTTCATAAAGATTAGAAGACTCATGCGCAGGGTAGTTTACCTCTGTTCTGTTGCTCTTGGTTCTCTCCCACCGCTAGTCTCAAGATCTCTTCTGGCCATAATTTAGTTTCTCTGGAGCAAACCCAATTTCCTAGTCTGAAATTTTATTCTGTAAGGATGCTTTATGTCCTGAGGTGGGGGTAATCCTGGCATATCCTGAAAAACCCGATAGTGGGCCTGCAACACCACTCCCAATTCTGCTTTCTGCTCTCCTTTCCAGTCATTAGGTCACTCAACGTCAACCTGCAACACCACTAAGCCTAAATCCCACACCAAAGTCCATGACCCAGCATTTGTTAACATCAGTAAACTTTTTGGCTCAACCAGTTGTCGGCATAAAGCTGGATCACCCCTTATCCGGATCGTTTTACTCTCTAGATAATACCCCATGGTCATTGCTTCGTGTTTTGTACCAATCTCATCCATTACCAATCGCATGCGCTGATTTGCGAAGATGGAAAAGCGAGGAAAAGGAAGAAAGATTTGTGAAATTGTACTTTTTTAGCATCTCGCAACTTTGGTGAGATTTCCAATGATTTATAGTGAAAAGTCTTGTATACCCCTGTACTATTTCTATAATTACACGAATATTTTAAAGCCATGCACAACGAGAATATAACACAGTGTAACGAGAATATAACACAGTGTAACTTATTCAATTCTTTTTCAATTCGAAAACTAACCACTCTGCTTTCACGAGTTTGCCATGTGCCTCGCCGTGCTTTTGCAGCTCTCAGTGCAGTGTCCGTAGCTGGCCAGATTCTCTGTTGACACAACCCTTCACTGCAAAGAGAGATTCGTGTTTCAATTTGAAACAGAAGGTCTGACCATGAGCACCGTTAATAACACACGGTGTTGGTAGATAAGTTTGGTGTGTGTATTAACTCATGCTTCTGTGCTTACATAGAGAGAAGGAAATTTGAGAGTGTGACTGAGGAGCTTTGGGCTAGTGAAAATTGTGTCTGTGCTGAAGTTCTGTGTTGAGAGTGCGAGTGTGGTGTATGAGCTTGAGGTGAACTTTTCTGGGTTGAGAGGAGAAGGTGATATCAGGTAATGTGCAGTTGTGAAATGTTCATATGTTGTTGCAGGTTGGAGGAATGTGTGTTGGGTTCTGCGAGTGTTGAAGACGAAGAAGGGTGGTCTGTTTTGAAGGGAAGAAGGAAGCCCCGTGTATTGGGTTACACAGTCGTTGTATTCGGTTACGCGAGGGAGCTTCTTCACAGCTTCTTGTTGTTCTTCTTCACAGACCCTGCGCATCAATCAACGGAGGTGGAGGATGGTGTGGAGGGTGGACGATCTTCTTCTTCACAGACCCTCCGCATGAAGGTGACGGAGGTGGAGGATGGTGGACGGTGGACGATGCATGGGATGCAGGGTGAACCATGCTGAGGAAATGAAATTTGTATTCGGATACACGATGGTTGTATCCGGTTAGGGTGAAGCACGTGAATGTGAAGGATGTTGTATTCGGGTACTTGGATGTTGTATTCGGTTACTTGGTTTCCAGTTCTTCTTCTTCTTCTTCTTCTTCTTCTTCTTACCTCCGACCTGCTGCTGCCCGCTTTCTCGTTGTGGACCGAGTGTTAATTGGAAAGTTGCTGAACGTGTGAAGCTGGACTCGCATGAAGGTGAAGAAGGTGGAGGATGGTGGAGGGTGAAGGATGCAGACTGGATGCATGCAGAGTGAACCATGCAGTGCGCGTGACGAAGGTGAGGATGCACAGCATGCAGCAGCCTAACCCTTTCTTATATTTGTGTTTCAGGTGAAGGAGTTGTGCGTTAACTCTGGGAGTTGGATGGTCTGTTATTTCAGCTGTGAAGTATCTCTTATTTCAGTTGTGAAGGAGTTGGTGCGTTAACTGTCCGCTGTCTATCGTGGTTTGCAGCAGCAGCAGCAGGCTAACCAGTTCTGTGTTTTTCTTTCATTCCTTCGATCGTTTGAGATTTTGATTAATCTTGTTGTGATTTGAGGCGCTCAAAGTGTTGTCTTTGATGCTTTCCCTGGCCACAAGAACACCATTTATGCTATCTGCAGAAGTATTTGATCGTTTCTCGTGTTTTCTGGACGTGGTGATTTTCCAACCAGCAAGTTTTAGATATATATTGGTATGAAAAGCATTTTGATTGTCTTTGTTTCTTTTTTCTTGAGACAGACTATTGACTTCATGGATTCATTATTGGTGATGCTGGATTAATTGCACTTGACTATGTAAATGGTATTTTTAATTCCTTATGTTAGCAAGAAGAGAACAAAACCTTATTGGTGTAACCATTGCTGCAGACGAAGAAGATGCCCTTCACAATCTGAACTAGTTTCTCCTGCAATTGCCTTGGCCACAAATTTATTGTAATTATCAAGCTTTGGAGCAAAGTCCGTTCAATCCAGATTGTTTGTGTTGTTGAAATTTAAGCCAGAAAAGCAAGAGTGGTCCTTCAGAGTGCGTATTCAATCTGTGCCTTCTATCTTGCTTGAAATCTTGATTCAATACCTTCATAAGTGTCTTCAACAGGTATGTATTATATTACTACATTTAATTAATATGCATGCATGTGTATTTTGTTTAATTATTATATGAATGCATGAATATTGGTAATTAGGATATAATTTTATAAATATATGAATTAATGTAATTTGTTTAATTATTATATGAATGCATGAATATTCTTAATTAGGATATGATTATATAATTATATGAATTAATGTAATTTGTTTAATTATTATATGAATGCATGAATTTTTGTTATTCTTATACGGTTATATGAATATATGATCCGTTGATGAAATTGTTTATTTGAGTTGTGTTTATGAAGTTGTTAAATTGTATGTATTTTGGTTAAGTAAATATAGATGAAAGAAGAATTAGATTTATCATATTTGGACTGTGAAGATATAGATGATGATGTGCTTCGCGTAGACTTCAATATTATCTCAATTATACGTCAACACTTACAAATAACCATTGCTTTGGCTGCGGTAACAATGTTATGCATTGTTGCACACGTTGAGTATCTTGGAAATGTACTGGAGTGATTCAAGTAGTGTAAGCATTTCCCTACCAAAAAGAGATCGTCGTAGGGAGAAATTAATGTCAAGAGAAGGGAAACCTTCTCTGACCGAAAGCACACCTAAGACAAAAATAGATCAGGACCGGACGGTTATGGGGTGAGCAAAATCCTCCCATGGCAGAAAGCAAAGCTAACGTGACGAAGCACGAAGCAACGTGACGTGACAAGTAACTGACTTTTTTTTTGAATGAAAAAATATATATTTTATTTTCATGAAAAAAAAAGATAAAAAAGAATATATAGAAAGAAACTGCTTGATGAGAAGTTACAATAACTGTCAGGAGATACATAAGGCAGAAGGCGTCCCTTGGAAAAGGTTTTGGATTTGGTTGAATTGAGGTATGAAGGAGGATTCTGACTGCGCTGAAGAAGCAGAGAAGAACGATAGTGTTAATGGAAGAGGAGGGGTGGAAGGGGAAGAGATCCTCCGATCCACGTCCATGCACGGAGTGCGGCAAGAAGTTCTGGTCGTGGAAGGCACTCTTCGGGCACATGCGATGCCACCCTGAGCGTCAGTGGAGAGGGATCAACCCTCCGCCCAACGCAAGAAGACATCATCATCAACAACAGGAACAACAACGACAACAGCAACAATAGATGACAATGATAATGAGCCAGGAAGACCAGGAGGTGGCTGCCTGTTTGCTTCTGCTAGCGAATTCCAACAACAACAGAGAGAAAGGGAAAGAGAAAGAGGAAGAGGTTCAGCAGTGGCAGTTCGAGTGTTCGAGTTGCAACAGGGTGTTCGGATCGCACCAGGCTCTTAGAGGGCACCGTGCGAGTCACAAGAACGTGAAAGGGTGTTTTGCGAACATTGGTAGTAATGTAAGCATAGGGTTAGGCATTGGAAGTAGCGGGAAGTGTGAGGAGGAGAACGTGAACATGAACATGAGTGATGATGGTCACAAGTGCAGCATATGCCTGAGGGTGTTCTCCACAGGGCAAGCACTTGGTGGGCACAAGAGGTGTCATTGGGAGAATCAGAAAGGGGAAAACCTTCTCCTCCTTGACTCACCTAAGTCCTCCCTCGACTTGAATTCTCCTCCCCTCACTCTCGATTTGAGGTTGGGACTCTAGTCTCCATATATATATATATATATATATATATATATATATATATATATATATACTTGCTTTCCAATTCTTTTATGTTCCTTCTTCCCAATAACTCATATTTGTATTAATACCATGCCATCCAACTATAACATATTATTAACAAACAACCAAACATCTGCACTATGCTCTATATGTATATATTTCTCCCCCATGTCTCTTTTTCATACATACATACATACATATATATATATATATATATATATATATATATATATATATATATATATATATATATATATATGATGAAACCTATCCTTTCAGAATATGTGTAGTCGTCAAATTTATGCTTTGTATCAAACTCTGACATGATTAATGGATATCTCACAAGTTTATATGCTTATCTTCCTAGCATGCTTCGGGCTAGAGGTGAAGTGGCTTGAACAGCTTCTTTGTAGATTCTACAAGATAAAAAATGTGCCCACCATAAACCAAAACCAACATCATTGTATATAGTTTAAGTTAAACTTGCAACATGCTTCTCAAATGGATCAATGCAATCACCTGATATCGTCTATTTTATTGAGTTTATTGTTACAATTTTTAAGTTTTTGTAGTTTCATTTCTCTCATTTGGTAATTTTTATTTTATAATGCTTAGTAAGTTTTACTTAATTGTAAGGTGTTTCAGAAAAATTACATTAAGAAAGTTCTTTTAACATTCTTCTTATTTCAAGTATTATATTTATAATATTAAATTTAAAAAGTATAATGACCTCTTGACTTAATAATTTTATGAGTCTAATTTGAGTAAATCTCGTACATTTGTTTAAAGCCTATAAAGAAGTTTAGAATTGATAGTATACCACAATCCCTTCGTTTATGATTTGGGACAGGGATATTGTGTAAGTTTATAACATGTCCTAGCGCAACAATCGATTGATGGAGCTCAATGAATATTCAATTCACCTATGATTTTGAAGGTCATCACGAAGAGTAGATTTTATTGTGTATACAATACTTCTTTTCTTAAGTGAGGATATACAATAGATAAAAATATAAAATACTCTTAGAATAAGGATTATATATAGATAATAAAACATATACCTTCATTATAAAAATATTGGGTTAAATATGTTTTTAGTCCCTATATTTTGGGGCGATTTCGGTTTTAGTCCTTCTTTCAAACTAAGGTACAATTTAGTCCTTCAACTTTAGTAAACTCTGGTGAGTCAAGGAGGAGAAGGTTTTCCCCTTTCAGATTCTCCCAATGACACCTCTTGTGCCCACCAAGTGCTTGCCTTGTGGAGAACACCCTCAGGCATATGCTGCACTTGTGACCATCACCACTCATGTTCATGTTCACGTTCTCCTCCTCACACTTCCCGCTACTTCCAATGCCTAACCCTATGCTTACATTACTACCAGTGTTCGCAAAACACCCTTTCACGTTCTTGTGACTCGCACAGTGCCCTCCAAGAGCCTGGTGCGATCCGATCACCCTGTTGCAACTCGAACACTCGAACTGCCACTGCTGAACCTCTTCCTCTTTCTCTTTCCCTTTCTCTCTGTTGTTGTTGTTGGAATTCGCCAGCAGAAGCAAACAGGCAGCCACCTCCTGGTCTTCCTGGCTCATTATCATCGTCATCTGTTGTTGCTGTTGTCGTTGCTGCTCCTGTTGTTGATGATGATGTCTTCTTGCGTTGGGCGGAGGGTTGATCCCTCTCCACTGATGCTCAGGGTGGCATCGCATGTGCCCGAAGAGTGCCTTCCACGACCAGAACTTCTTGCCGCACTCCGTCCATGGACGTGGATCGGAGGATCTCTTCCCTTTCCACCCCTCCTCTTCCATTGACACTATCGTTCTTCTCCGCTTCTTCTCCGCTTCTTCAGCGCAGTCAGAATCCTCCTTCATACCTCAATTCAACCAAATCCAAAACCTTTTCCAAGGGACGCCTTCTGCCTTATGTATCTCCTAACAGTTATTGTAACTTCTCATCAAGCAGTTTCTTTCTATATATTCTTTTTTATTTTTATTTTTTTTCTCATGAAAATAAAATATATATTTTTTCATTCAAAAAAAAAAGTCAGTTACTTGTCACGTCACGTTGCTTCGTGCTTCGTCACGTTAGCTTTGCTTTCTGCCATGGGAGGATTTTGCTCACCCCATAACCGTCCGGTCCTGATCTATTTCTGTCTTAGGTGTGCTTTCGGTCAGAGAAGGTTTCCCTTCTCTTGACTGTACGGTCTGGTCTCCTTGGTCAGAGAAGGATCCCCTTCTCTTGACCGTTCGGTCATGGAGCCTTGGTGAGAGAAGGATGTTTCCTTCTCAAACCGTCCGGTCATGGAACCTTGGTCAGAGAAGGTTATCCCTTCTCTTGACCGTTCGGTTTGGCACTGCAGGTCAGAGTGAGAAGGTCATCTCTTCTCTTGACCGTACGGTCTGTCAAGGGTGTCTGTTAGTGGCACCCAATTCAATCCCAGTGGTTCGGCCACTGCTACTATTGTTCGGTTTATTGCTTAGAACTTGTGGTTGGTTGGGTTATCTAATTGTTTGTGGCAAATTAAGGTGTGTATGATTTATACGACTTGGAAAATTATCAAGTAATTGGATTGGTTGGATTCAGTTGTGAAATTATGCTCTCTCGGTGAGATCTATTAGTGTATTGACTGAATGGTGAGAGGCTTCCATATGGGGGTTATCCCTAATGCTCCAACGGTCTTTCATTCTCACTTAGAGAAGATCGACGCGTGTGGTGGGAGTAGTGAGAGGTCCTAGGGTAGGCGCTTTCACTGTAGGCCTATACTGCGGTAACGGACTAGCCTTGTGTATGGTCGGGTGGAACCCCTCGGCAATGGCTTTGCAAAGCAGTAGGGCCATCACAAGTGCACAACCCGCCCCAACTCTACATTCATTCTATGTCCGTACGTGTCTAGGAGTCTTTGCATGTTGAGATGATTGGTTTTGGTTAAGTTATGAAATATATGCTCATGAACATGATAACTTGTATGCTTGTATGTAAATCTATGCTTTTGGTAAAGTAGATCATTTTACTTTGATGATGATGTTTGTTTGAAAACTAGCTCACCCTTGCACTTTTATGTTGTGTGTGTTTGCTTCCTCCCTTGCGATGATCATCCAATCCTTTGGATGTGAGCAGTAGGTGATGCGGTACCCTTGGAGCAGGCGTGGGAGACTGAGGAAAATCCAGCACCTAGTGCTTAGGCAATCATGTTGTTTTATTTCTTTTTAGCTTATCATATTTTGCAAAACCTTGGACCTTTGTACTTGTGTTACTTGTCGTTTTAATTTCCTCTCTATTTTGGATGACTGTAATTTATACCTATACAGTTATCTTCTACTCCTAACTGCTTTCTATTATTATAATATGTTGCATTCCATTTGGTATGAATTATACACATATTATGGGATGTTACATTTATGGTATCAGAGCAGTTTTAATCCCTAGAGAACCTGTAGGTTATGTGCAATGTTGAGTCTAAATGGTATGTTCTACCATTTATTCCAAGTTTAAATAGTAAAATTTCGTATCTAACTGAAAGTTTTAAGAATAGAAAATGTCTCGATAGAAGGAATGAGGGTGCACACTCATGACTTTTACCAGAGATGATTTTCCTTTCTTAATTCTGAAGGTTTGGGGTAAGAAAGAGTTAGGGTTCAAGTGTTGTTTCCTGTAGTAATTTTTGTCTTATTCTTGCCTTTGTGGTGGTGTACTGTGCTCTGTAGTTGTAAAGGAATGCAGATTCAAGGACAACTTGACCTGTATATCTTCTTTAGGATTGGTTTAAGCCTTTGAGACAAATTCTTGCCTCGAAGATAAGGAGTGGGAAGACCATAATTTAGGTTTCAAAGGATGGGTGAAGGCATAATGGAGTCTAGAAGGAATGTTTGGGTGAAGAAGTTTTCAAGAACAAAGTGAGGAGATCGAATACCGTGCATTCCACGAGAAGAGTTGGATTCAAAGGCTAGAATAAGAGAAGATTTGGGCAAGTATTGGTATAACAAGATTTGAGAAATCAGTTTGGTTTAATATATCAGTAACGTCAAAGGTCAGAAGAAAAGGAAGTGTTGGTGAGCAACGGAGTGACTTTGGGTGAGATGGGTAACATGGATCGGTGTATCAACGATGGTTAAAATCTGAATAAGAGAAATTGTGGATGGTTTGAAGTTTAAGTTAGGAGAGGGATAAGAATTCTGAAGTGGATATTGTATAGCCAAGTTTAGAAGAATGTTTCAAGATTAGCGAGTTGCATAGAAGGAATGTTTGATCTCGGGTTGAGGTGAAAGACTTTAATCACCGAAGGAAGAGGCATATCGGAAAGGTTTGGTTATTGGCTAAGAGGAGAGATTTCTATTATTAAAGGAAGGAGCATATCAGGATGTCAGTTTGGTAAGTAAATGTGAGAAATAGAGAAGTAAGAGCACGATGGATGAGGAACAAAGAAGAAAGGCTTTATAACAAATGGCAAAGGGTGGTTACAATATAAGTTGTGAAAGAGGGTGTCGCGAATAATCAGAGTTTGGGTTGGTTGAGACGTTCAAAGTTATGAAGTGGCATGTTGTGGTAAAGTCAATTTTCATTGGATATTGTTTTATGGTGATGTTCAGTGGTCGGCCAAGTTCGATCAAGATAGAAGTGGATGTTTATTTTTGGGTTACAAAAGGCAGTGAATTGGTAAATTCAGATAAGGTCAGAGGGTAAACGTTGTGGGCTATGGGTATTCGGAGTTCATAGGATTAAAGGTAGGATTGGTATTTTGATAATTCTGAATTGAGGAAAGAAATTTTGGGACAAGGTTGTAAACTACGTTGGCGATGATAAGTACATGAGAAATTCTAAGTGAATATGGTAATTAGAGAGTCGTTATATGAGCTCAAGTTTGAGGTTTATAAGAACTAATTTAGTGGCAAGAAGGAAAAGTAAGGATGATGCATCAGGTATTGTTTAGCGAAAGATGGTGGCAAGTGTTATAGGAATCCAAGATGTTTAATAAGCTTAAGTGAAGAAGATATGATGTCGTCTTTCCTAAGGCTGAGGTGTGATTACAAGAGAGGTTTGTTTGTCTTCAAATTGTTTCGGGTGGTTGTGGCCTTCAAAAGAAGTACTAGGTTTTGAGAAGAGGAAGTCTGGTTATGCATTAGAATTGGGTCAAGTTATAAAGGAGAAGAGGAAGGGTTGTAGGAGTCAGAATATGTTAGCAAGAATACATGGAGAAGAAAATATAGATCTTTATGGTGTAACAATTTTGGGTTGGTGTTCTACTACAAGTATGGGATTTTATAACTTGGAGAAGTGGTGGTTTGGCTAGAGCGATAGTGATTGGACTCAGTGTAATCAAAGGGAGAACTACAAGGTTGAAGAATCTCGGAAGAGAAATAGAGGATAGGTTGGGACAACCTAGTATGAGTCTTAGCAATCAAGAGTGATTTCCTGGCATGTTTGTTTCGTTGAGTAGAAAACAGTATTAGGGGAAATGGAATAACAAGACTATCAAGTAAGAGAAGAGTTATTCAGGGTTTTTGCAAGATCATAGAAGTTTGAAGAAGGTCTTCAAGGGTGAGCTTTCTGGTTACAATTGTCATGAAGAAGTGTTCTTGAGTCAACCAATGACAAAGGAAGTTGGTGGATCAGAGTAGCGCAGCGGACGATAGTGAGCATGTTATTGTCAATAACAAGAATGTAAGAAGAGCTTTCATAATTGCGAATTGGTGGTTTGTGAGGGACAAGTTCTTTGAAACAATATTGGTGTTATTATATGAGAATGAGTTGAGAGTGTCTGGTGGACTTCAAGAGTCAGAAGTGAGTTTAGGTATGAAAGAAATAGGTATCAGGCCAAGAAGGTAAGTGAGCCTATGGTTTCAAGCTACAGGGTCAACTTTAAAGTGAGGAAGTATTGATGAACTTGGAATAGGAAGAGTGGATCAGTGGACGAAGGCGATGACTCGAGCTATGGTTTTGAGTTGTAATGTTAATCTTGAGGCGAGGTGGTGTTAATTGATGGTTTAAACAAAGAGAAGATTCAGGTTCTTGGTTTGATAAGGATTGAGTAAGAGTTGGTTGAAGGATATGAAGATTAAGGACTCCAGTGAAGCTGTAAAGTACTTTCATTAGTATAGTTGAAATACTATAATTAGCGGGTTTCTCAAAGTGGTTGAGAATGCATAGTTAGGACCATCCTAGTTTGGGATGTATCATAAGTTGGTTTGATACTGATCAAGCTAGTGATCTCAAGTCGAAGAGGTCACAGATCTAAGTATGAATTACAAGCTAGTGAGTCAAGCATTGCATATGGTTCAGGTCGGCAAAATAACAAAATGAAGTTACATTGCTCAATTGGTTGTGACGTTGCAAAGTAGAAGAGTTTTACTTGGTGACAGGATAGTATAATAGGAAACTATGCTACTCATGAGCAGAGATCAGGAAAGCAGTTTGAAGCCTCCAGAAGGAATGTGGTTAGAAGTGATCCAAAGTATAGCATCGGGTGGTTGATTCGGGAATTGTGGTTATCAAGTTAGATGTACGATGGTTCATAGAAGCAGGAAAATGAGGTAAATGAGTATCAGCCAGGGTTCATTTGAAGTCAAGATTGGTGGGAGTCTTAGGAGAGATTTAAGAGAAGTAGCGGAAGATTGATAAGTGATTAGCAGTGTGGCAGACATAATAGAATTGGTTATATGAAAGAAAGGTACTTAAGTTGAGGGGAGTAGTATTTTGTCAAAAGAACTTTCTTAATGTAATTTTTCTGAAACACCTTACAATTAAGTAAAACTTACTAAGCATTATAAAATAAAAATTACCAAATGAGAGAAATGAAACTACAAAAACTTAAAAATTGTAACAATAAACTCAATAAAATAGACGATATCAGGTGATTGCATTGATCCATTTGAGAAGCATGTTGCAAGTTTAACTTAAACTATATACAATGATGTTGGTTTTGGTTTATGGTGGGCACATTTTTTATCTTGTAGAATCTACAGAAAAGCTGTTCAAGGCACTTCACCTCTAGCCCGAAGCATGCTAGGAAGATAAGCATATAAACTTGTGAGATATCCATTAATCATCTCAGAGTTTGATACAAAGCATAAATTTGACGACTACACATATTTTGAAAGGAAAGTTTTCATCATATATATATATATATATATATATATATATATATATATATGTGTGTGTATGTATGTATGAAAGAGAGACAAGGGGGAGAAATATATACATATAGAGCATAGTGCAGATGTTTGGTTGTTTGTTAATAATATGGTATAGTTGGATGGCATGGTATTAATACAAATATGAGTTATTGGGAAGAAGGAACATAAAAGAATTGGAAAGCAGGTATATATATATATATATATATATATATATATATATATATATATATATGTGGAGACTAGAGTCCCAACCTCAAATCAAGAGTGAGGGGAGGAGAATTCAAGTCGAGGGAGGACTTAGGTGAGTCAAGGAGGAGAAGGTTTTCCCCTTTCTGATTCTCCCAATGACACCTCTTGTGCCCACCAAGTGCTTGCCCTGTGGAGAACACCCTCAGGCATATGCTGCACTTGTGACCATCACCACTCATGTTCATGTTCACGTTCTCCTCCTCACACTTCCCGCTACTTCCAATGCCTAACCCTATGCTTACATTACTACCAGTGTTCGCAAAACACCCTTTCACGTTCTTGTGACTCGCACGGTGCCCTCCAAGAGCCTGGTGCGATCCGAACACCCTGTTGCAACTCGAACACTCGAACTGCCACTGCTGAACCTCTTCCTCTTTCTCTTTCCCTTTCTCTCTGTTGTTGTTGTTGGAATTCGCCAGCAGAAGCAAACAGGCAGCCACCTCCTGGTCTTCCTGGCTCATTATCATCGTCATCTGTTGTTGCTGTTGTCGTTGCTGCTCCTGTTGTTGATGATGATGTCTTCTTGCGTTGGGCGGAGGGTTGATCCCTCTCCACTGACGCTCAGGGTGGCATCGCATGTGCCCGAAGAGTGCCTTCCACGACCAGAACTTCTTGCCGCACTCCGTGCATGGACGTGGATCAGAGGATCTCTTCCCCTTCCACCCCTCCTCTTCCATTGACACTATCGTTCTTCTCCGCTTCTTCTCCGCTTCTTCAGCGCAGTCAGAATCCTCCTTCATACCTCAATTCAACCAAATCCAAAACCTTTTCCAAGGGACGCCTTCTGCCTTATGTATCTCCTGACAGTTATTGTAACTTCTCATCAAGCAGTTTCTTTCTATATATTCTTTTTTATTCTTTTTGTTCTCATGAAAATAAAATATATATTTTTTCATTCAAAAAAAAAAAGTCAGTTACTTGTCACGTCACGTTGCTTCGTGCTTGCTATGCAGTCTTGCTTTCCTTCCATTAACAACTTGGAACCTCTTTGCCAATATCTACCACTGAATTTCACTAGCTTCGTGACATTTCAAACTTTATATGGAGCTGAAGTACATCACATGCACACAATGAAGAAACAACTCCAGCATGCATGCAACCATGTTTGGCCAGTTTGCATTAAACCGTATCTTACAATTAAATTTAAGTACATCGTGTCAATATCAAATTAAGCAAATATATTTTTTTTTGTGATAAAATTCATTTTAAGAATATAATGTTTATTTGCTTTAATGTTATCTGTAAGGTCTTGTAAAATTAAAGCCAAAGGTGTGTACACGTGGCAGCCAAGCATTGGGTAGAGTTCTAAAAATAAAACTTTTATAAAAACACTTCATTCTAAGTTTTAGCCCATTCCTCCACCGTCCAGACAAACACACCTCTCCTTCTTCTTCTTTCCTTCATTCCTCTACCTTCCATCTACCATAACTCAGAATCTAACCGTTTGTTTCTCAAATTGAAGCTACCTAAGCATTCAGGACTCCAAGAGCTACGTTTCTACCGATCGATTTTGCGTTTCATCCAATCGGTAAGGAAGCCCTCTTTCCTCTTTTGCCCTAGGGTTTCAAGCATGAGATTCTTATTTCATGCAACCCATTTCGTTTTCTTCCACAATCTAACTTCAACTTGGTGCTAAAATTTGTTCTCCATCATCAATTGATGATTTTAGGTGATTTTCACACTTTGGGTTCAAAGTACATGGTCTAGGATCATTCCTTGAGTTGGCCGTGCATCCTAGAGGTAAGGGGAGCTAGTTCTTCCTTTCATTTTAGTAGTATGCCTTGAATGTATGATAATTTTGATGTTGTATGTTGTTGGAGGCATGAAATTGGTTATATTGACTTGAAATGCATGAATGGAAATGTGTATGTTGTGTGAATTTGATAATTGATGATTATGATCTGTTTGGAACTGTTTTGGTGTGGAAATTTGTTGTGGCATTATTTGGAAGGGAATAAAAGATCTTAGGGCCACTTTTTAGTCATTTTAGAGGAAGTAAGGTAGTGATTTTGAGTAAATGGGGTTTGTCACGTTTTTAGACTGTTGGAACAGTTTCATGCAATGTATTGTGACTTGTTTGAGTCACTAAATTGGTCAAAATAGGTACCAATTGGTAAGATTGGGTTTTGGGTCCCTAAGTTGGGAAAATGAATGTTTTAGAGTTGAAATGAAGCTTAAATCACTTTAGAAATGTGTTAGTAATGTTTAGAATCACTTAGGTAAGTTTAATTATGTCTAAAACAAAGATTAGGAGTGTTAGAAGTTGGCAAAATTGGTTGAAAATGGTCTTAGCTGGTTCTGTCGAATTCTGCATAATTCTGCAGAATTCTTCAGAGTTTGGCCGTCCGGTTTGGAAGGCCTTGGTCAGAGAAGGTTCTCCCTTCTCCTGACCGTTCGGTTTTGTAGACCTGGTCAGGGAAGGATGACTCCTTCACTTGACCGTCCGGTTTGGAGGTCTTGGTCAGAGAAGATTCCCCCTTCTCTTGACTGTTCGGCCTGGTTACCTTGGTCAGAGAGGGTATTCCCTTCTCTTGACCGTTCGGCCTGGTTACCTTGGTCAGAGAGGGTATTCCCTTCTCATGGCCGTTCGGTTAGCTTTGCTTTCTGCCATGGGAGGATTTTGCTCACCCCATAACCGTTCGGTCCTGATCTATTTCTGTCTTAGGTGTGCTTTCGGTCAGAGAAGGTTTCCCTTCTCTTGACCGTATGGTCTGGTCTCCTAGGTCAGAGAAGGATCCCCTTCTCTTGACCGTTCGGTCATGGAGCCTTGGTGAGAGAAGGATGTTTCCTTCTCAAACCGTCCGGTCATGGAACCTTGGTCAGAGAAGGTTATCCCTTCTCTTGACCGTTCGGTTTGGCACTGCAGGTCAGAGTGAGAAGGTCATCTCTTCTCTTGACCGTTCGGTCTGTCAAGGGTGTCTGTTAGTGGCACCCAATTCAATCCCAGTGGTTCGGCCACTGCTACTACTGTTCGGTTTATTGCTTAGAACTTGTGGTTGGTTGGGTTATCTAATTGTTTGTGGCAAATTAAGGTGTGTATGATTTATACGACTTGGAAAATTATCAAGTAATTGGATTGGTTGGATTCGGTTGTGAAATTATGCTCTCTCGGTGAGATCTATTAGTGTATTGACTGAATGGTGAGAGGCTTCCATATGGGGGGTTATCCCTAACGCTCCAACGGTCTTTCATTCTCACTTAGAGAAGATCGACGCGTGTGGTGGGAGTAATGGGAGGTCCTAGGGTAGGCGCTTTCACTGTAGGCCTATACTGCGGTAACGGACTAGCCTTGTGTATGGTCGGGTGGAACCCCTCGGCAATGGCTTTGCAAAGCAGTAGGGCCATCACAAGTGCACAACCCGCCCCAGCTCTACATTCATTCTATGTCCGAACGTGTCTAGGAGTCTTTGCATGTTGAGACGATTGGTTTTGGTTAAGTTATGAAATATATACTCATGAACATGATAACTTGTATGCTTGTATGTAAATCTATGCTTTTGGTAAAGTAGATCATTTTACTTTGATGATGATGTTTGTTTGAAAACTAGCTCACCCTTGCACTTTTATGTTGTGTGTGTTTGCTTCCTCCCTTGCGATGATCATCCAATCCTTTGGATGTGAGCAGTAGGTGATGCGGTACCCTTGGAGCAGGCGTGGGAGACTGAGGAAGATCCAGCACCTAGTGCTTAGGCAATCATGTTGTTTTATTTCTTTTTAGCTTATCATATTTTGCAAAACCTTAGACCTTTGTACTTGAGTTACTTGTCGTTTTAATTTCCTCTCTATTTTGGATGACTGTAATTTATACCTATACAGTTATCTTCTACTCCTAACTGCTTTCTATTATTATAATATGTTGCATTCCATTTGGTATGAATTATACACATATTATGGGATGTTACATTAATTCTTGCATACAGTAAATCCGCGCATGCGAACACAGTGTAAGTATATTAAAGGGCAAGGAAATTTGAACAAAAGACATGCAAAGTGGATAGAGTACCTCAAGCAGTTTTTGTAACATCCCAATAAATATATAACAGAAGTTACAATTCATTTTAGGAGTTAACATGAACAATAAGGGAGAACAGTGGTGAATAAGCATAGAGGGTACTAAATCTACATAGAGTTTAAAACTGTACAACGGTTAAGTTTGGAATATAGCATTTACAAAATAGACCGAACGGTCTTAATGCATTTCTTTGACCAAACGGCCAACATTAAAAGGGTTTCCTATACCGAACGGTTCTACAAAATCTTAACCGGATGGCTAAATAGCTAAGTACATAAAAGAACTATACTAAGGACCGGAAGGTCCTGCAAAGCTCTCAGGCTTGGCTTCCACTAGTTGTTCAGCTTGCACAGCATCCTCCAAAGTATCCTTCAAAGCAGCTTCCAAAGTATCATCCAAGACGTCCTCTGCTCACATCCACAAGGATGATCATTGCATTGAAGAGAATAACCGAACGGTCAGATACCGAACGACGACATAGACAAAGATAGAACAGATAAGGGTAAGCTTATGTAAATTAAATTAATCATTTCATCATACAAGTAAACATATAAAACAAAACCAATCAACCATACATACATACAATTTCTATACATGCATACTAAGTGGATTAACTTATGACCGACCACTAAGACACTGTCCGGACGGTATGAACCACATAGCCCGACGTCCCTAGCACCCGGTGTTGTGTAATAGCTGCCTTTACTTATCAGCTGCCACCCGAGGTTAGTCCTCAAACGATCATTTGTTCGTATGACCGCGGACCTCCTGCCATTCCCACACATGAGCAACCTTTCTCTATCTGAGAAAGCGTCGTCATGAAATATCAGGATCAGGACGACAGTCAGGGTCTGACCATGTTCATACTTTACCAATCATCATCAATTCATGAGACATTCCTCCATTGGAATTCCCTTACTCAGCCAAATTCAATCAAGGTTCATTATCACTTTCTCACTGTAAGGATGTTAAGAAAAGGACCGGATGAATCAAAGATAGAATAAGAGATTGAGTAAGACAAGAAGGTTTGACCGGATGGTCCGGCAAGAGAGAGAATCGGACGTCAAAGGACGAATCATAAATATTTGACCGGATGATCCGTCAATGAACAAGACCAAATACCAAAGACTGAATTATAATTAATAGTGACCGGACGGTCTAACCGAATAATAGACTGAGTATCAAGGAATTCAATAAGTGACCGGTCGGTCTAATCGAATGAGAGACTGAGTAACACAAGAATGTTAAATGGTTGGCCGGATGGTCCGGCAAAGAATAAGACCGTACCCCAAAGGATGGACTATAAGTGATAGTCATTCGGACGGTTTGACAAAGAATGTTATAAAACAAGCACTAACATGATCAAAGGCTGGTCTATGACCGAACACTTCTCAAACCGGACGGACTACGAAAGGAGAAACTCATTAAGGGAGTAAGAGGACTTTAGTCAAGTAAACTGGACGTTTTGATAGATAAAGGCTCACTAGACCATTCAGTCATTAAGTGACCGGACGGTTTCAAAAGGAAGAATATTAAATTTACATGGTTTATAATTTAAGTGTCAGCCTAAGGCCGAACACTTGTAAGACCGAATGCTTAGTTTTTGACCGGCGTTCTTAAGTAACTATCAATAAAACAATTAAAGGAAACTTAAAAAAAGAATTCTAGAAAAATGATTAGTGTTTTAGATAATGAGACGCATTTATAAAATTTTATTTATATTATTAAATTATTTTATATTTAAAATACTCAATATCATTATTTTAAAATATTTATCAACTCTAATATTCTATTTTTTATATTTTTATAACTGAATTATGCAAGTTGCTCCTCTATCGTTCTTGATTCTGATATCTTGAATGAATAGAGTTGTTGCTTCAAACACAACCTATGAGCCAGCGATCTCGTCATGTACAGAGACTCCAGTTTCGCCCAGATTTCAGCTGCAGTCTTCTCCTTTGCAACCTCCCTCGGTACCTTATCACCAAGGCACAAGATGATTGCGTTTCTTGCTTTATCTCCCATCTTCTTCTTCTCTTCTTGAGACATTGCAGCACTCATGTTCAACTCACCCTTCAACGCTTCATCGCATCCCTGCTGTATCAAGATAGCCTCCATCTTGATCTTCCATAGCCCGAAATCATTAGAACCATTGAACTTCTCAACGTCGAACTTGGTTGCCATTGCTTCTGGGAGATTCTTGAATCACTGCCCCACGGTGGGCGCCAATTATTGGTTTCGTGAGAGGAAACAAGATACCCAGAAAAATAGAGAAAAGCAGAAGAGCAAACAGAGAGATTGAAAAACTGAATATTGCGTGAATATCTCATTCGAAACTAGGAGTTGGTTACAATATATAACCAACTCAAGCACTGAAAGCAAACAACAAAGAAAAATAAAGCCAAACGCACAACACAAACAACCGGATGGTCTAACACAGGACCGTTCGAACCGTTCATAATACAAACAACAAAACGAAAAAGTCTAAAGCAGCATATATATATATATATATATATATATATATATATATATTAATAAAGATTTTGGTGTTGAATACGAGCTGTATTTGGGGGAACGTGGATTTTTAGGAGAGAGGGATTTCTGGCACTGATGAAGAAGCTGGCACGTGAGAAAGAAGGGAATGATTGGGTGGTATGGCGATGTTTGAGAGATTAATGATCATAATTCTTCTATGTTGGCCACGTATCCATATTTGAATTTGGTTGTTTTCGAAAGTTGATTCGAATAAAATATTCTACCGCTTTTACTTAAATCATTACTACCTGTTAACCATCATCTTCATATTATCACTTAACACATAACTTTAGTTTTTTTTTTCTTTCTTATTTATGAATACAAATTTAGTTAGTGATTTAATTTCTCCCTTTTTTTAAATTTTTATTTTTTAATTTATATATTTAAAAAATATTTTTTTATCTTTAGGTTTATATATATAGACAAACTTTTATTTTAAATTAGTAAGAATAGCTTTTTTGTCACACCCCATTTAATACCCCTCCTTAGTGGGGTACACGTGTCAGCCGTCCGGTCTTCCCTGGTAAAGTGGGAGACCAACTCTGCCAAGTTTTTAATTCCCTTCCTTCGTGATCCGTGCAGCAGCAGCAGAGCAGTGAAGCCCCAGAAAGTGGAAGTCAGGTGACACGCTGAGAGTGGGCTGAACGTTCTAAGTAGAGGCAGTATTTAAGGTGGGATTGGAAGCCTGACGCCACTTTTTTTCCCATGCAATCTTCTTCTTCCTCAAACTCAAACTTTCTGGAAGTCTCAAATTCTCCTCCTTCTCTCTAAAAACCTCCCAACCTTCCCTCTAAAATCCTAACCAATCTACTGTTCCGATCACCATTCAGATCACGTCTGAAGACTCCTGGTGCTCGTCCCTTTCACTTGAACCGTTCGGTTTCAGTTTGCATTCGGTAAGTTCTAAAGACTTCGTTATTGACTTAAGCTTTCTCACTTCCTGCATGCATGCACCATTAAAGCTTGCATGTACCTGTAAACCATTCCTCTGAACCTACTTTTGTATTTCACTTTAGACTTTGGAAACTTAGAAGAGATAGTTGCTATCAACCTACTTTCGAAGTCTTAGCTGGAATTAGAGGTAAGGGAAGCTTATAAAATTTAATTATAATTTCTTGTATGGTTAAATGCATGATTTATTGTATGTTGGTTGATTTAAATGGTATGATGAAATGTTATATGCTTATGTATGAATTGTTTTATCTTGGTTAGGAACTTAGAATAAATGTATGAAACTTAGAAATTCTGGAATCTGTGATCGAAGGTCATTAGGACCGTTCGGTCCTCCTCCTAAACTGTTCGGTCCTCCCCTAAATTGTTTGGTCTTGTGATGTTCATATTGTTTTGTTACTTACTTTGCTTAATCTAGTCTTTTAATAATTCAAGGGAGTCCTTCCCTCTCGGTTTTAACATTTATAATATGTTAAGAACGTTCGGTCATAAACCAAGCGTTCGGTTATACGAGTATTCGGTATTAGACTGACACTTAATTTATGAAGCATTCAGTTTCATATTATTATTATTACTCACTTTAAGAACGTTCGGTCATTAACCAAACGTTCGGACATACACCAAACGTTCGGTCATACAAGTGTTCAGTATTAGACTGACACTTAACTTATGAAGTGTTCGGTTTCACATTGTTATTATTATTCATCCAGAGGACGTTCGGTCATGTAAAGCACTCGGTCATAGATCTAGTGCTCGGTCTTATGAAATGCTTAGTCAGAAACTAGTATTGTTATGAGTTAAAGTACTCGGTCTTATACCAACACTAATTCATTAAGGTATTCTGTTTGGGAAGTTACGTATTTGTGAAAGTGCTCGGTCTTATACTAACACTTGACTTCCAGAGAGTGTTAGGTCTTGTATTGATACTCGCTTTAGTGAAGAGAACTCTGGTTTATACATATTAAGCCATTCGGCCCAAACTATAAAGTACTTGGTCTTGTTAAAAATAACCTGTTGTTGAACGATCATTCATTTTTCTTGAATTAATTATATTTCTTGGTCTTCAAAAACGTTCGGTCTGAATTGTATAGTACTCGATCTCACTAAAGTTTCATTCGATTGTTGTGAGTTCGGTCTTCTTCATAAAATCATTTGCAAGTTTTGCTTGGTTTTGAATAGTACTCGGTTCTCCTCAGTATTCGACCGTTCGGTCAATCACTAAAGTAGTCTTTGATAAACAAGTTCATTCTCGGCGTTAGTCCGTTCGGTCACCTATTGAAGTTTTCTTGGTACTCCATTTCCTTCTGTGTTAGATCGTTCGGTCATGACTGAAGTTTTCCTTAATACTTCATTTCCCTTCTTCGTGTTAGACCACTCGGTCATTCCCTTAATTTTGTTTTATTGTGATGAATGTGACGGTGCGAAATTGGATTGAAATTGGTTAAGTAAGAGAATTCCACTGGAGGAATGTCTCATGAAGTGGTGATGATTGGTAAAGTATGAATATGGTCAGACCCAGTGTCGTCCTGATCCTGATATTCCGTGATGACGCTTTCTCAGGTAGAGAAAGGTTATTCATGTGTGGGAATGGCGGGAGGTCCGCGATCATACGAACAGATGATCGTTTGAGGACTAACCTCGGGTGGCAGCTGATAAGTAAAGGCAGCTATTATACCATACCGGGTGCTAGGGACGTCGGGCTACGTGGTTCATACCGTCCGGACAGTGTCTTAGTGGTCGGTCATAAGTTGATGCACTTAGTATGCATGTGTAGTAATTGTGTGTATAACATGTTGATTTGGTTCTGTTTATTTGCTTACGTGTATGTTGAAAGGATTAATTAAATTTACATAAGCTTACCCTTATCTGTTGTGCTTTGTCTATGTTGTCGTTCGGTATCCGACCGTTCGGCTATTCTCTTCATTGCAATGATCATCCTTTTGGGTGTGAGCAGAGGATACCTTGGAAGCTACTTTGGAAGACACTCTGGAGGATGCTGTGCAGGCTGAGCAACCCGTGGAGGCCGTGCCTGAAAGTTATGCAGGACCGTCCGGTCCTTAGTATAGTTGTTTTCATCTCCTTGTGTTTTGTAAAAGCGTTCAGTATAGGAAACCTTTTGATGTTGACCGTTAGGTCAATGAATTACATTCAAGACCGTTCGTTCTATTTTGTTAATGTTGTATTCAATATTACTGATTTTACAGTTTTAAATTCCAAGTATATTTCATACTACTATGCTTATTCACTACTGTTCTCCTTTATTGTTCATGTTAACTCCTAAAATAAATTATAGCTTTGGTTATATTTATTGGGATGTTACATTTTTCATTTAAAATAAAAGTTTTAAAAATGATATTCGATATTGTTTATATATTACTTTGTATGTAAGTTAATTTAAACATTTTTTTAAGAAGTTTATCAAATGAGAAAAAGTGTGGGAGAACTTTGTTTTTAATGTCGATGACCGTTCGTATTGTTTGAGGTCGTAGTGGGAGGTGAATTGTCCTGGGTAGTTTTGTCAATAGAAATAAAACGACGTCAGTGCAACGTCGTTTCTCTTTTAAACATAAAAGCGGACCTTCCCGCGTTGTGGAATTGGCAGAGTCGCCAGATTAGAACCGTTAGATCTCAAGCATCTAACGGTGTAGGTTGTGTGACGGTTTTGTAACCTCCACGCTGTTAAAAGTGAAATGATTTTGGAAACAAACCGTCATTTCGTTGTCGTTTCCAGCGTTTGGTTTTCAGAGGTTTTCGTCTTGTTCAAGCGCTCTGTACTGCTTCGTCTGCAATTTCCAGGTAACAATGGCCTCCTCTTCTACTGTCCATGCTCTGTCTGATAGTGATAATAGGAATCGTGGTGATTCCTCTGCATCCTGTCGTAGAGTCGTAGGGTCTAATTATATTTTATTTTTAATGAAAATTTTGTAGGCCTGGTCAGGGAAGGATGACTCCTTCACTTGACCTTAAGGATGACTCCCCTTAGTGCATGACTTTAAGTTGAAGTCATTAATATGATATACATCTTCCGTTTAAAATGGTTTGACACTTAAGTCGTGAACCCTAAACATAACTTCCATTCAAAATTTATTTATTTATGCTGAAGTCATAATCGTCAATGCCATATATAACTTAACACACCTAATAAATTTAAAATGTGAACAATACCCTATATAACTTAACCCAAATACGTAATAAATTTAAAATGTAGCCCATAAATTAAAAAAAAGAAACAACGTCCTTACGTACAAAACCAATGTCATAATTTCAATAAAACTCGAAAAGACGACAATAATAAATTTTTGATGAAAATCACAAAAAACAATAATATTTGTATTAATCTCCCTCTAATAAACAAATACACAAAGAAACAAAAGAATAAATATTATTTTATAAAGTGAAGAATATAATAAATATTATAGTATGTAAATAATTTATCTCTAATCGAATTTATCAAACTATCTTTAAAAAATTCTCTTCAACTCTTATTTATTTCTATTAAATTCAATAATCAATATTTAATTTAATTTTTTTAATTTATTCATTTTCTACTTTATTTCTCTCTTCCCAGGAAGAAGATTTGCATTATAGAATTCAAGAATTCGTAACGTACCCATATAGAGAAAAGTGAAAGACAATAAATAAAAACTATAAAAGGTTAACATATAATTAATTTCAATGTACTAAATATTTGTAAATGTAATAATAATAATAATAATATAATTTATATAACTTTATGTTACATTAGTTTTATTTAAATTTTAAATACCTAAAAACTATCATTAAAAAACTCATTCCTTATAACTAATTAGTCTATGCTCAATCTTATTTTTTTAAAATTAAATTTAGATTTAACTATAAAAAAGCTATTATTTCTTTAACGGAGAAAATAAAAACTATAAAAACAACCAAGCAATCATGTTTTTGACCGACTTAAAAGTACAACCACATAAGATATATACATGCTATTCAGTGCAAAGTCCAATATCCCAATTAAATCATATTCAGCAAGAAATATCTATGTCTTATAAACGACTTACAATCTAACAAAAAAAAAATTACCACAGCATAACTCAATTTGATTTCATATAAAATCCCTACCCAAAGTTTGATTACTGCACCATTCAATCTTCCTTCTTCCTAAATGAGCACCCTTCACCAGTCTTAACCATGATAAAGAAAAGTTTGATTACAACACTATTCAATCTCCCTTCTTCCTAAATGAGCACCCTTCAGTTAACCTAGCTCTTCCACCGGTTGGTTGGCACAACACAGTCTGACAGTTACCACATACCACAACTGTCTGAGAGTGACTAAACACAGTTGTTCTGCATAGCCAGATTCATATCACTTATTCATATATCATTATAATCAAATTTAAAGAAGAAAAGAAATCCTACTTACATGTTGAAGCAGCCTTGGCACTTCACATCCTGTAACAGATAATCTAAAGTTTACTGATAGAGCTTTTTTATAAATAAAAAAATTAATAACATTTTCGATTTCAAATAACAATAATAAGAGATTCTGTACCATAAAAAAAGAATTTGGTGACTGAACAAGACGCTTGAGCTTGTGCTTTCTGTTCTCCAACTCAGCGGGAGAAATATATACATATAAAGTATAGTGCAGATGTTTGGTTGTTTGTTAATAATATGGTATAGTTGGATGGCATGGTATTAATACAAATATGAGTTATTGGGAAGAAGAAACATAAAAAGAATTGGAAAGCAGGTAATATATATATATATATATATATATATATATATATATATATGGAGACTAGAGTCCCAACCTCAAATCGAGAGTGAGGGGAGGAGAATTCAAGTCGAGGGAGGACTTAGGTGAGTCAAGGAGGAGAAGGTTTTCCCCTTTCTGATTCTCCCAATGACACCTCTTGTGCCCACCAAGTGCTTGCCCTGTGGAGAACACCCTCAGGCATATGCTGCACTTGTGACCATCACCACTCATGTTCATGTTCACGTTCTCCTCCTCACACTTCCCGCTACTTCCAATGCCTAACCCTATGCTTACATTACTACCAGTGTTCGCAAAACACCCTTTCACGTTCTTGTGACTCGCACGGTGCCCTCCAAGAGCCTGGTGCGATCCGAACACCCTGTTGCAACTCGAACACTCGAACTGCCAGTGCTGAACCTCTTCCTCTTTCTCTTTCCCTTTCTCTCTGTTGTTGTTGTTGGAATTCGCCAGCAGAAGCAAACAGGCAGCAACCTCCTGGTCTTCCTGGCTCATTATCATCGTCATCTGTTGTTGCTGTTGTCGTTGCTGCTCCTGTTGTTGATGATGATGTCTTCTTGCGTTGGGCGGAGGGTTGATCCCTCTCCACTGACGCTCAGGGTGGCATCGCATGTGCCCGAAGAGTGCCTTCCACGACCAGAACTTCTTGCCGCACTCCGTGCATGGACGTGGATCGGAGGATCTCTTCCCCTTCCACCCCTCCTCTTCCATTGACACTATCGTTCTTCTCCGCTTCTTCTCCGCTTCTTCAGCGCAGTCAGAATCCTCCTTCATACCTCAATTCAACCAAATCCAAAACCTTTTCCAAGGGACGCCTTCTGCCTTATGTATCTCCTGACAGTTATTGTAACTTCTCATCAAGCAGTTTCTTTCTATATATTCTTTTTTATTCTTTTTTTTTTCTCATGAAAATAAAATATATATTTTTTCATTCAAAAAAAAAAAAAAAGTCAGTTACTTGTTACGTCACGTTGCTTCGTGCTTGCTATGCAGTCTTGCTTTCCTTCCATTAACAACTTGGAACCTCTTTGCCAATATCTACCACTGAATTTCACTAGCTTCGTGACATTTCAAACTTTATATAGAGCTGAAGTACATCACATGCACGCAATGAAGAAACAACTCCAGCATGCATGCAACCATGATAGAGATACTCACAGATCCCTTCTCGGAGTACCGAACGGTAGATCTCTTCTCGGAGTACCGAACGGTCACGGATTCTTTATACCTAGAGATACACACAGATCTCTTCTCGGAATACCGAACGGTATATCACCCTCGGAGTTCCGAACGGTCACTGCTTCTTTATACAGTACGGTCGAATACTGAGGAGAACCGAGTACTATTCAAAACCAAGCAGAGGGGTAACCGGCCGGATACTCCATTCTTCACGTACGCTGTTATTCGGATACAGCAGAGGGGTAACCGGATACTCCATTCTTCACGTTTTCATTGCTGTGTGTATCCGGATACAGCTTAACTTGTAACCGGATACAAGTGTTCTTCCTCACCCAGGCACCACCCATCTTCGACACTTTCACGCTCGGACCACCTCCTTTCTTCATCCTTCGTCTTCATCTACCCACAACCTGCATTCATCGTTGCAACAACCTATATAACAACAACCAAAACACTCCCATCTGCTTACCTGAGCTTTGATTTTTCTTCACCGTTACAGCAACGTTTCCCTTCCTTCAACGTTTCCCTTCCTTCCTGACTCACTGCATGCACGAGATGTTCTCCTGCTTCTCGGTGAAACAACACAATAAGCAAAGACAGACCACGCCCCATATTAATAATGCTTCCGTAAAAAAGGGCAAGTGGAAATTAATTAAATTGAAGAGGGTATTTTAGACAAATGCCAAATGACACCTCCAAATCTTCGCAGTTCAGAGAGTGAATGAACAGTGTCACAATCCCGCGATTACCCGCAAATCATCACCCTCCAAATCCTTGTGTTGTGTTGTTGTGTGGGAGTTTACAACGGCAGGGTGTGAACAAATCATACAAAGACACAACTCTGTCAACTATTTCTGTGCACACAGAATGTTGGAGTCCGTTTGGGTGGGGAGAAAGACATGATCTCTATGTGTTCGCAGCACCGCTTTTCCTCTGCCTCACCCTTATGAAGAGCAACGACCACACAGCCCTACCGCAAGATATACTAATCCCTTAGTACTTCACAATCTTGTGAGTCTTACATCTTTTTTCTCTCTTTTCCTCGCTACTTGCATTGTACTTGCAGCATAGGTTGATTTTTTTTTCTTTTCTTTCTGCTGGGGATTTCTTGTGTCTGTTTTTTAGTCTTGCCTTTCACTTTTCTCTGGCTGGTTTCGTTGGTCAAGGCTGAGTTGTTTTCTTTTCTTCGTTCTTTCTCTGTGTGTGTGTGTCTGTCTCTCTCTCTCTTGTTTTCTGGGGGAGGATTTTGTGGAGTGTGTTCACCTGACACGAGCTGAAAGTTTTGTCTCTGTAACGAAATTTGCGGCAATCTTTGCGGTTTAGCTTCTGGGGGGTGGCGGGGTGGAAGTAAAGTTGGTGACTTTGAGATCTGGGTGGGGCTGACATGCAGTGACTACGGGAATGAACAAATTGGGTATGTTTCTCTCTGTTGGTTGAGACAATTGTTAATTTTCGTTTATGCTACGGAGATAGGGAGTTGGTTCGAGTGGAGTGGACTTGTTGATTTTGGTTCTTGGTTTGGGACAAGAGACTCGAGATCTGGGGAATAGTATGGTTTTAGGTTGCTCGAGCCAGATAATCGATGAAGGGGTTATTCAGATCTAACGAAAGATCAAGTTGTCTTGACTGAGACTATATATAAGATTAGAACTTCTCTCTGAGTAGTTCAGATCATAAGGTTTTGTAACACATAGGATGAGTTATCTTTATGCATTAGGCAGATGGCTCTTGCAGTTTTATTTTCTTTGGGGAGGGAAGGGCATAACTCTTTTTCTGGCTATGTTGATAGATTGTCATTCTTTTGTTCTAAGCACTTGTGGTGTGTTTGGGAAAACGTTCAGTTGAACTTAGCTGACATTTTTTTTCTCTTTCAATCCATTAATATTGTTGCTTCTCTGTTCTGTGCTTTGGATGGATGCATAGTGCTCTAAAACAGACTTGAGATTCGATGCTTAAGTTTATCATGTTCATTTGTTTGCAGCTTGGATATGGGGAGTCTTGCGGTTGAAACTGAGGATGTAAGCTCAGATATGTACCTTTCATTGGGGATTAAGGAAACAGATAAAGGAGTAGGAGTTCCTCGGGTTTTATCACTTCTCTCTTCTGTTCTTGAGAGATTAGTTCAGAGAAATGAAACGCTATTGGAGGCAAATCACATAAAAGATGTTGTCACAGTATTTCATGGTTTAAGAGCTCCTAGTCTGAGTGTTCGTAAGTACATTGATCGTATCTTCAAGTACTCAGGTTGCAGCCCATCTTGCTTTGTTGTGGCACAGATATATGTGGATAGATTTATTCAGCACACAGAAATCAAATTGACTTCACTTAATGTGCACCGGCTTTTGATAACAAGCATTATGCTAGCCGCAAAGTTTATAGATGACGCGTAAGTGCAAGTTTAAAATTGAACAAGGGCACATAATATCTAGCTGTCGTTGTTTGCATTATGTATCTTGTGGTGGATATGGTAATGTTATATGTAAAACTTATCTGTTTGTGGGCCTGATATTGTTATATTAGTAACTGCTATAGCCGGTTGATTATGACAACCTTAACATGAGGAATCAATTATAAATTTGACAAAAAATACGTTTTTAAAGAAAAAGAACGGTTTTTCATACTTTCACCATTTTGAGTAGTTGTCATTGTCTATATTTGTTTCATTCAGATTCTACAATAATGCTTACTATGCAAAAGTTGGGGGAGTAAGCACATCTCAATTAAACAGGTTGGAGATGAGTTTTCTGTTTGGAGTAGATTTTAGACTTCAGGTTAGTGTAGACACGTTTGGAAGATATTGTAGGCAATTGGAGAAGGAAGCCGCAGAAACACTACAAATTGAAAGGCCAATGCAGGCTTGTCGAATTAAAGAAAGCTGGTCAAACAAAGATGACCCTACTTGTGCTTCCACAATTGCAAGATAAAAGTATGTCTGCAACAAATGTAATATAGCTGTCCGCAATTACCGGATGCATTGAAATTTGAAGTATTTCAAAGAGAGAAAAGATTGTTGTATACAATTCAACCATTCTTTTACGGACACGGTTGTGGTTGGTTTTTTTTTTTTTTTGTATTTTATTTGCCCCTTGTTTGTAATTGCAAGATTGGAATCACAGAGATTGTGATGAAATTTTATCCCTTACAATTCACATGACTTTGCTGTAGTACCTGGTTGGATATGTTATGGCCTTGACGGTAAGTACTGTAAAGAGTGGACTCTATCAACGCTTTAGAAAACTTACTGACACCACAAAACTGTGAATAAGTTGCGCTTTCTAAGGATCTGCGAAACTCCAATGGACGAAGTATATGTACCTCTAATATATTCCCACTGGTTAACCACTTTTCCCCCTTCTCAAGGTAAGTGTTACTATGCTGGTAAAGATTATATTGTGCTTTTATTCCTTCAGATTTAGACAAAGAATCACCAAATATAAAAAGGTGAGTGGCTTAAAGTATGAGGTTAAGAATGGAAATGAATAAACTATCAGATTCCCATTGATTCCAATCCATATTTTAATAGTATTAAATCATCATGGTATATAATTAATCCAGGTTTATTAATCCAGACCCATAATCGGTACCATGTTCTAGCTCCACGGAATGTGATATTTTTTTTTGGCCGTAACAAAGAGCAAAGCTACACCACTGCGCCCTGAAAGATAGGTGAGGGCAAGTTCAGGTAGTATATGTGTATGTAACCGTGCAAAGCTACACCATTTCGTCTTTACCATTTTATTGCTTTGGTTCAACCATGCTTGTCCGTTTAGCAATATAAGCTATAAGATCATTAAACAATTAAAAGCATAAACCCCATTTTTAAGAAACATCTACCTATAATGATTAAATATATACTATCATCAAGCATACAAACTCCCACCCCAAAGCACACTACCAGTTATATACAGAGACGGTGATGCATGACACCAAATTACATAGCAAAAATGGCTTTAAATCCTTTCTTTCTTGTGCCTCAAGGCTTCAAATGCAGTCTTGTGGGAACATTCACCTTTCTCTTCCACAATGTCATTCATAACCACAATATCCACATTCATCTTAATCCATCTGGAGTTGTCTTCTGCAGTCAGTTTCAGGAGGTCTTATAATTTTCAAATCAAGCTTCGGAGAATTCTGCTCTCATGCAAACATGTGCCTTCACCTAGAGGGCCTCTCCAGTGCCGTCCAACCAAACTTACCTTTTCTAAAATCTGCTAGGACACGGAATGCTGCTTGATGAACATCTCCATTAAATATTCGAACTGCAAGCTTCTCTATGAATCTGTAATTTAGTAAATAAAATACGCTGTATTATGTTAAGAAACATTAACACTGTCTAACCTCTAAATGCAAGACATACATAAATGTGAATTAGAAAAAAAAATCGCTTACATTTTACCATTTTTACTATCTACATCAATTTTATACCGTTTTCGAAGAGTATCTCCTCCTGCAACCAAAACAAAGACTGAGAATCGGTAGTTTTAGATGAAAGAATTCAAACAATATAATATTGACCACAGAGCTGTATCACTTTATAAATATTAGAAACACACGTTGGAAAAACATATATAGCGTAAAATGTCAGTGAAACAGTTGACACTGATATCATAAGCAAGGTACCATGAGAAAGAAAATTACTGAGTTCTAGAAACAGACGTTTTTCTCAACTAAAATAGGATTCTGTCACGTCACATACCTACTGTGGGAAGCTTTGTGAGCATCTGCACAAGAATTGCAGCAACATCAGCCACATCATAGGACCTCTCTCCGATATCATCACATATGGCGAGTTTTATAGCAGCTGACTGATCACTGATTCGCATTGGGAGTATCCCAGGAGAATCCAGCAGTTCAAGATCTTTCCCAAAACGAACCCACCTATCACATTAAGAAAGAAATGACAGTTTACATATTCAGTACATGTAATAAAAGAACAAGTGATCCACTACTGTTTTATTTGAGCCTAGACCTAGAGTCGGAACAAATTAGTTGCAGCATACTTTTGCAGGAAACTGTTTTTGACGCTATTAGCACTTGAACAGAATGTACTATGTATATCGTTAGTTGAGTAAAAAAATACCCAGAATTTATAATTTTCAACATTTGGGATGAAAAATTAACTGATGAAATTCAGAGGACAGGATGCAACCATGAGATTTTGTAGTCCATTCCTTTTTTCTCATTTTAGTTGTCATTTAAGAATCAAGAATAGATGACATACAAACTAAGTACTGAAGTTAGCTTGAGTAATAGGTTAAATAAAATACAAATTATTCATGAATAAAAGAAACTGCTGCAAATTTTTAATACTCCCAATTTCTCAATAAAAAGAATTATTTGTTTAAACAAAATGAATAACCTACCTCAACTCTCTTGTAACTCCTGGCCTGGGAGCTGCTGGGCACATTCTTCGCTTTAACAAACGGTTGATCAAAGATGATTTTCCAACATTAGGGTATCCAACTATTCCAGCTCGAATCTATTAAACAGTAGCATACATTCTTTACGTGATAATAACTTGGGAGGCATTCAAGTGAATGACAACAATAGGCAAATTTTTTTTATCATATACAATTTACTGAGCACATTTTAAATTAGAGAACAAGATATCAATGAGAAAGAGTGTTGTGACTTGTGGAAACAAGAAGGCGCTCGTCTCTTTCTTTATCTAACAAACCATGTGTTGCTTTATTTTTTGATGGAAAAGTAGCCCTTTTAAGTTACAAGTGAGAAAGAGAATAGCGAAAGCTAGTGTGCACACAGTACAGTTATTTCTTTCTCCGATAAAAGATGTGTTTTCCTTATTCTTTAAAAAGAAAAGCAGGACTTTTACCAGAGACTTGGCATAAGAAAATGAGCAAAAGACAATAAAAATGGGTATGCAATAATTACTAGGAGCAACCCACCGCACGAGGAAGTAGCCCTTTGGCTCTACGCTTAATATTTACATCAGCTGCTAATTCCTTTGCTAACCGGCCTAGCTTCATTGTTCCCTGTACTGACAACACGTGATCAGGCATCCTGTAAATGAAACTTCAGAATATGGAGGGCTATGGGAGAAAAAAATATATTGTTTCAATACCATTCCAAGCTTCCCATTGGAGAAGACAACCTTTGTTCCATTCCTAGTAAAATAGTCTGCCCAAGCATTGCGGTCTGCAGTTGATATCATGTCTTCTCTATTTAAGACCAAAATTCTCTTTCTATTTCCAAGCCATACATCCATCTACAAAAGAAGTAACAGTAAGATGAAGAATAGGAACGAATCATCCTAGAACATGTGGTCTCGATATGGTATTGGGATGTAATGTCTTATTAAGCTTACTAATACTTCATGTCCCAATATTATGTAACATTAATAAAAAAATTTAGCATAGACACAAAAAATAAACTGTTGCGAAAGAAAGAAACCATGTAAACTGACTGCAACACTTTATAACTGGACTACCTGTTAAATAAAGACGCTAAGACTAACAATAGAGAACTGCAAAAAACAAGTATATATTTCTTCAACCAAATTGAAGATGATGAAAGAAAACCTCTTAGGCTTTAAATAATACGAAGGAGTGAGGAAAACAAAAAAGAGCTCTATCAAATGCAATCGCAGCTAGTTTGGATATACTTCTCAAGAAGCACTTGTGGCAGAAGAAAATAAAAAGAATCAAGTTATGCACCTCAACTTTTTTTCCTCGCCAACATTAATTCCCACAAGTGAAGTGTACAAGTTGATTTTTACGTGTTCATGTAGTTTGACTCATTTTACTTTCTACTTCTGTGCGTGCTGAGATGTTTGTTCAAATTGGCTCTTAGTTCAAGATAACAATGGGTGCAAAGGATAAATGATAGATTTGGGTGCAAAGGATAGATTGGGCACCCTTAGGCCCAAGAGAAATAAAATTAAATGGCTGATTGATTTTATTGGTTGTGCTTGAGGAGTTATATATACTATTAGTTTTTACTTTAATTTTAATTCCGTAAACACTAGACGATCACACTTATAGGGTTGTCATCCATTTAACCAGCTATTTAATTAAGGGTTCTGTAATGTGTAACGATCAATGCAAAATATGAAAGTTCCAAAGCTAGTTTTAGCATCTTCTATGCAGCCTTCCTCATAGCACAAGACATCATTCATGTCAATTCTAAGCGGATACTTAACAAAGTTAATATTTTTTAAATTTTAAAAAAGAAATAAAGATACTTGCCTGTGGATGACTTGTGGACATGGGAATTCGTCCATCCCGCACCTCTATCACAACATCCATCAACTTGAGCTGCTCCTTCAGTTCTTTTTCTGCTTTTGCAATATGACCAGGAAACCACTGCCCCATGCCCCACAAGACTATCAGCACTCCGAATTTTGCACTAATGCAACAGTACAGAATACATATTAATGGAGAGACACATAAACAAATACCTTACCTGCACAGGGCGCAATGTTTTTGTCCAGTGATAAAGGTCAGTGTCCAGGTCACTCCAATGAACACTATCTCCTTGAAACCCATCAAATAAGTTGCCGTTGGGATTTCCATATCCATTATCCCTCCAACTGGGGCCTTCCACGCCAATTATCTGCATAAAAAAAACTGAATATATTACGAAAAAAAATGAAAGCTTGAATTTTTGAAATAGCAACACATAACAAATAACAAAGCGCGAGAGATGCAATATCGGGAGGTGAAAGTGTATCGGAAAAAGATAGAAAGCCGAGTGAAAAGGGGAAAAGGGATGCCTGAATAGTGGGGGATTGGGATGAGAGAGCCGATACGGAGAATCTTCGACGGTTGGGAAGGAAGTTTGTGGGAATTGACGGAGAGTTGGGGACCATAAAGCTGATAGCTGAACACTCATCACTGTGCGGTGCAACAACTCATTCAACACTCTGTTTGGGATAATACTGAAGCAGAACACAAAGACGTGTCGATTGAAAGGAGAGTGGATTTTTTTTTTGGAATATCTTACCAAGATCTGTTCGGTTAATATGGATTGTGAGATGGGATAAATTATTTGCATATATGGGTCTGCAATTACCTATATGCTAATTAGCATACATTCCATAAGTAGATAATTGAGTGATTAATTATAGAGACAATTACTTTTATTTGCACAAAGGAAGTAAGAAACTCCACCTTAAAAGTCGTTGACACCTTATTTTCTAGACAAGTTCTGTAACATCCCAATAAATACAACCAAAGCCATAATTTATTTTAGGAGTTAACAAAAATAATAAATGAGAGCAGTAATGATTAAGGAACAACCAAACGAAAATATTAAGAATAAAACCGAATGACAGAAAAGTTACAAGATGTTTAAATAATAGACCGAACGGTCGAAGATACCAACACTTAATTGAAATATCAAAATTATAAGAGTCGAAAGCTAAGCCCATAAAATTACAAAGATAAAGAGATGTCTGGAATAAGGACCGGACGGTCCTGCTTTTCCTACGAGTCGGACGGCCGGAGAGAAGTACTCCAAGACTGATTTGAGATCACCCTCTGCTCACATCCATTGGATGATCATTGCAGTGAAGAGAACAGCCGAACGGTCGAATACCAAACGGCACATGAACAAGACAGGAAATATAAGGGTAAGCTTATGCAATTTAATTAATCCAACCAACATACAATTTTATCATCAAAGAAATGTAATCATAATAAGATTTCCATCATATATTCATATATAAAAATAATGATCAAACCGAAAGTACACAGCACTTAATTCATATCATTAAATTCATTAAGACCGACCATTACGACTCTGTCCGGACTGTAAGAATATGTAGCTATGGTCGTCCCTGCACCCGTGGGTGGTAATCTGGAATTCAACCATCAGAGTTACCGCGGCATGGAAAACCCTTGAGCCTGCCACACGAGGTTAGCCCGTTAAAACACCTTAGGTCAAGGTTGTACACACCGCCCAGGCTAGAGCCTCCTGCCATTCTCACCACATGATCACTTGCGCCAGTGAACATTAGAATATCAGGACGGACGCACCAATACGAAGCTCACCATATTCTTACCATAACAACAAATCAATACAACCTCATTCATCCTTTATATCTTTTATTTTAGACAACACGGATACCAAAGTGATACAACAGTGATGAAGAGACTGAGTATCAAAAATAGTTCAACAAGTTACCGGACGGTCAGAAACCGAATGAGAACTGAAATAAACAAGAATTCTGACGAGAGACCGGACGGTCAGAAACCGAATGAGAACTGAAATAAACAAGAATTCTGACGAGAGACCGGATGGTCTGATAGAGAAGAAAAGGTAAATAAACAACTCATCAATGAAAAATCTAAGTTAGAGTAGCTGATGAAAACCGGTCGGAAATACCATAGAAATTCACAATGGAAACAAATAAGATTTAATCATTGAAAACCAGACGTTTAACAATCAAATAGTTCTCTTCAATACAGTGAGCGTCAGTACAAGACCGAACACTCTGTGAGAATTCAAATGTCAGGGTAAGACCGAACACCTTTCAGATAAATAATACTATAACCGGACGTTTTTCCCAAAAGAATAAATAACTTTAAACCAAATACTTAGTCTATGACCAAATATTCAAACATAGTATTATGTGTGTAAAAACCGAACGCTTGGTTGATGCCAACCGTTCTAAAAATGAATATTAAGAATATTAATATAAAACTGAATATAACCTGAACGCTCGGTGGATGACTGAACGTTCTAAATCGTTAAATGAGAGACCGAATATTTCTCAGACCGAGCACTCGATTTACGACCGAGTACTCTCAATAATTCTCTCAACAGAAAACGGACGTTCATTGTGAACCTAATACCTTAACACCGAACACTCAGTAATACCGAGCGGTCTGTAAGGGATATATCATTTCGACTGACTAATCAAGGGAATTAAGTTTTCACATACTAGTATAAGACCAATCGTTTTAGGGAAACCGAACGGTCCTAATGACCCTTCGATTACAGATTTACATTTTTCTCTGTTTTATAACTTTATGACATATTTAATACCAAAATCAATATGCATTTCTCAACAACAATATCAGATAATCAACATCATATACTCAACCAATCATGCATACACATTAATCATAATTAAATTGATAAGCTTCCCTTACCTCTAACTCCAGCTAATACTTTGAGATCTTTAAGCAACTTCTAGGACCCCCAAAAATCCCAAGGACGTTCGTCCGAGAATGTGATCGGTGCAAATGAAAGAACTTGGCACCAGGAATAATTTATCTAAAAGAAGGTTGATGATCGGAGGGAAATGGTGGTCGGAGTTCTAGAGAGAAGATCTAGGGTTTAGAGAGAAGGAGGAGAAAATGGTGGTTTTCTGGAGATGGAAGCTGAAGAGTTTTCATCTAAAAGAAAAATGGTGTTAACTTTTACAATTCTCTTTGAAATACTGCCTCTCAAACAAATCCGGACGATCCAATCTCTGCCTGCCACCTATCTTCCACTATCCTGGCTTTATAATCCTCGAGTTGCCACGTGTTTTCCATTTTCTGCCCTCCCACACTCTTCTGCTACTACACGGTTCTCAATGGAGAGATTTAATTAGAACTGACAGCTTTGTCTCCCACTCGCCATGGAAGAACAGACGGCCGGCACGTTTTCGGGCGGACGGCTGACATCTGTACTCCACTAAGGGGGTATTAAAATCTGGGAATGCAAGGAAGTGAAAACTAATTTGACCATGGTGTATACACATAAGGAGAAAAGTGTAAGATGCCTAATCATTTGGTTGTATTTTTCTTATAAAACAATCTAACAATAGTCTTGAAGAAGTTGGTCAATTCACAAAATTCTTATTGTTATTATACATGGTATTATATCACTATTTGGGATGCATCATTCAAATGGCAAGCCAATGTTGTTTTCCACTTTTGCAGACAATTTAGTTTGCTTTTACGAATTGCAATCATAAGTAAACTTGAATTATATATTTTTTATACTACTACATTTTACTGTGTTGAATATTACTACATATCTTAACCATTTCCTTTTCCTATATAGATTTTCATAGAGGGGTCGTTCATTTTGTAAGAAAGAGATTACATCATTTGAATTAGGCACTAATGGAGGACTTTGCTTCACTTGAGATTGGACTGCTTTGCTTAAGATATAGAAATGGAATGAGTTACCTAATTTGACATCAAAATAATATGTTTTCTATATTCTTCAGACATGAATTTTTCTTTTGTTATCAAAGTACATTGTGTTATTCATTCTTATGCATGCCATCTTGTCTAACATCTTACATCATTACTACATTTACATAGTTTATCTATCGGATCTTGTTTTTTCATAACACATTTTTAATTGGAAATTCATCATCTTAACTCTATGTTCCAAGTTTGTTTACTGGTATTTTCTTATCACATTGTTGATATTTGTTTCGTGATCATGATTACTTGTTTGGAAACTTCACACACTATACATGTAGTCTTGACACCATGACACTTAAGAAAGATAGTTTTTTTTTGCTAATATACATAAATAAGAAATGAAATACGTTCTGTTATGTTTCTATGGTGACACTCAATGCATATGGTTCATGGAGAATTGTTTGTCAATTGCAAAAAAAATAAAATAATAAAAAAAATTGGCATCCCTTTGAGACTATATGTTACTAGGAAAGAGACACTCTTTTGAGAACAAGTGCAAAGCATTAAGTTACTGGAGAATTGTCTATCAGTCAAATAAAAAATAAAAAAAAAAGTTAGAAGCATTATTGTTGAGAGTGAAACATATCGTATTGCACCAATATCAGCACATGCAACCAATAGCAACATTTGGAACATGCAAATGTACATTGGCGTCACTCTCACTGACGACCTAGGATTCTTTACTCTGAATAGCGACCATTTCTCCCTCTCAATTATGTATACGCCTTCACCTTCATCTTCACAGGATCTAAGGGTAACAATGACTAGATTTGGATCACATGTCGTCCTACCAACACATGATGGACGAAGCTCACTGTTGTCATCTGATTTTCCACAAGTTGAATATTGAGTGAGGTTGTTATTTTCAATGCATCACAAAAATGAAGAAAAGTAGAGGTTGAGCCATACCTGAAGAAGAAGAAAAAATGCGAATTATTTAAATTCGTAATACTTATATACATATTAAAAAACGATTTACAAAACATGTGAAAATATTGTACATAACAAGTCAAATTATGGACATAAAATTAGCCCCTACTTCTTGTTTAACTAAAAATCCAATGCTTAGTACCATTTAGTATATTTTCATGTTACTTTGTGACTAAGATCAACCCAATAATTTGGAAGCCGAAAACTAAAAAACAAATAAGAAAGTGGGCAACTTATGTATACCAACAAATGACGATGATCCATGCATTTTAGTGACACAAACCGATCTATCACTTTCTAAAATATCTTGTAAACTTAAAAGCCTATCATTTTATAAAATAAAAAAAGGACCTAAGTAAAACCTTTTTTTATAAAATCACAAATCCAAACATCTACTTAACTATTACAAATTTTCCTTCAAAAAATATTATAAAAGCATCTCCCATATACATTTAATCCTCATTTCTATCATTGTCAGATAGAACCCATAAAATGTTTTTACTTATCAATATCAATAATAATCCATGCAACACAATTTTTTAAAAGATTAAAAAAATAATACAAATCCAAGAGGTATAAAAGCCCAAGAGGTATATAGTAATTTAGTTTATGGCAATAATTTTCTCCAATCCATCAAATTTATTCTTCCACCCCACCATCAAAAGCTTATGAAAAATGCTTTATGTAGAAGAAGGGCATTTATTGTGTTTTTAAAAATAAATTCTGAAAATGATCCAGTAAGAAAATGATGGAGGCAAGAAATAATTGCTTTCATTTGTTTGGGGAATAAGACGAATGGGTAGCTTCCTCATGCACTTAAAATTTTTATTTTCTTTTATTGTGAGTTTCGAATCATATACTTTAAAAATATTTCAAAATATATAATTTAGAATTATATATATATATATATATATATATATATATATATATATATATTTAAATGATGTAATTAAAACAAAATAAAAATTACATTTCAAATTATATATTTTGGAATGTAATGCATCTTAAACTACACATTTGAAATGTGTTTTTGAAAAAGAAAATTGTGATAAGTACATCGATAAAGGTGAGGAAGAAAAAGAACCATGATATGTTAAAAAAATTTTAACAACTTTTTTACAATAGACTATGTGTCACTATTTTATTAGTCCGTATATTCGAAACGGGCCAATCACGAACTATCACATAAACGATTGTAAAAAAATTATCAAAAAAATTGTTAAAAAAATATTTTCCGAAGAAAATGGACCAAATGTTGAAGTGTTTCAAACCAGAGTTAAAAGTAAGAAGAGTGTATGTATAGAAGATGGTTTTTTTTTTTGTCTCTTAATATTCATGCATCATATTTGTAATTCACACGAGGCCATATGAAAATACTATATGAAAAGTACCAGATGAGTACTTTCATCTTTGTACTAATAATTTTTTGAATTTACAGAAAGTAGAAAATTTTCTCTTTATTTTAAATTTTCAATACTTGATTTAATTTTAATATTTCATATATTTCCTTTTTAATCACATTTCAAAATTTTTATTTTTTAATTATTTTTCCAAATAAAACTGAGGATTGATATCAAGTATTACAAATACAAGCAGTGTCTATATTAATTTTTAACACACTTTCACATTTACTGTAGGAGAGAGGTAAGAAGGTTTTCTTATTTCCTACATATACAAATCTCCAAATAGTGGAGTGGATGATAATTGGATGGATATCATCTCTTCCCAAGGGTTGTCTTTACTTTCAGTTGATGTTTCTGGGTCTCAGGTGACAGATAATGGACTAGTACTCCTAAAGGATTGCTCAAACCTTCAAGCAATGACTCTCAATTACTGTGATCAATTTTCAGAATATGGGCTCAAGCACATAAGTGGCAGAGTTACTATTCTTATGATCAGTTTTTCTGACCAGTATAGTTTTTTTTTGAACATACAAATCATTCAAATTAGTTAAAGTAAAATTTCTGTCTTTGTTTGTGGTATACCCTGCATAATTATTCTTAGATTAATGAATGTTATTTTTCCTTATAATGGCTGTAGAAGAAATATAAATAATGAAAAGAAATCCTGATTGAACATCATATAAAATTGGAATTGCACGCTATGATTGGAATAACATTAATTGTTCTGAATCTTTTGGTAACAAATGGATTAGTTAAAGTGTTCTTTCTGATTAATATAAACAATTAAGAATGTCGATTTGTTTCTATAGGTCAAGCCTGATGGAATGCGTGCTTTCTCCAACTTATTTAATTTGGAGAAGTTGGACCTTGAGAGGTGTTCAGAAATTCATGGTGGATTTGTTTATCTTAAAGGTTGCTGCTATCCTTCATTTTTGCCTCATTTATATGCAAGAATTTAATTTGTGTTTCTATAATACAGGTTTGAAAAAGCTTGAGTTCCTCAATATTGGATGCTGTAAATGTGTTACGAATTCAGACACGAAGTCTATCTCAGGTACTGATCATAAGGTGATATGGTTTTTATCATAGTTATTGCAATTCAGGTTTATTTATGTTGTACAAAGGCAGTATTACAGTCTCTCGTTCATTGGTTATAGCTTTTTCATAGCATTGTAATCTAGTTCTTGCATTTATCTCACTCCTAGTTAGCAAATAACCAAAAACTGGGTGGGGGAACATTGCTCTCCAAATTTGGCTTTCTATGTTTTTTCTTTTGTGCTTTTTTTCTCTGCACGCTCCACTCACTCTACTAATAACCCCCCTTAAAGCTGTCATGAACACCAGCCTTACACAGAAACCTATCTATCAGGAAGCTAGGCCTTGGTATTTTAGAACTGACTATTGGCATATAATGTTTCAGAGCTTATAAATTTGAAGGAGTTACACTTTTCCAACAGCAGTATTACTGATATTGGGATTTCCTATTTAAGAGGTATATTTCCAGTGTTTTTCCTCAATTACAAGTGTCATAAGACACTATAACTGTTGCTGCTATTTTTCGAACATGAGCGCAGCTGTAGTTGTCAATATCCATTCTCAAAAGAAAATATCATATCATTACGATCATCAATGTAGAGTTTTAGTATGTTGAATAAGTTCATGACTTTGTTTGCTCCAGGTTATTCTGTTTTCCACATTATACATTTCTGGGTATTTCTTTCTACTTACAGGTTTGGAGAAGCTTACCACATTAAATGGATGCAATATTACTGGTGCATGCTTGGAGTCTATTCATGGTAAAAATCGACAGCACCGCAGCCCGCTATTCCCAATGTCAATGTCCGACAGCACCAGACTTTTCAAGAGTGTGAGGCCTGAAAGAACAAATAACTAATAATTTTAAACCACAGGTGATACTTCAAATGAAATTATTAATTCCTAAAATCTCATTTTCATAACCAAAACTTTTCCCCTTCAAAAAGCATTTTGATAGAACAAATTAAGGAAATTAAAATAAAAATATAAACAAAACTGAATTAAAACCACCAGTGATCAGACCAAGCACGTATATATATACATTTTAAGCACAATGTTAAGGCTAAACGCTGGCTTAAATCCCCCCGACAATTTTATAACTGCAATTCAGATATTCAAGTTGGAATATGCAAAGTTTCACATGGATCTTACCATCTCAATATTTATTGTCTAATAAGATAGGTGGGTTTGAATCATCAAATTATGCCATTCAATCATCAGCTAAAAATGGCATAAAGGTATAAAGCCTCAATGCCTCTTGTCAAATCGTCAGGCACAGATGCCTCTTGTCAAATCGTCAGGTACAGATCAAGAAAACTTTGAGCTAGTGTTTTGAACTAGTGTGACAAATCTATTCAAACTTTGAACAATGCAATTACCATTTAAATGTAACTAAAGGAAAATGGTTAAATACTAGTGCAAACCTGTCAAATTAGCAAGCCCATCATCGCCTATCCTGCAAGATTCCAGATTCTAATACTCCAAATTTGTTAACCCTGTACAAATAACGATGATTGATGATATTCAGCATCCTAGTAGCAATAATGTTAGGTTCCTAGTTAGTGAACCTAACCAAAACTCTCTCAATAGCACACGTAACAACCAAAGATGAAAGAAAGAACTGTATTATTGCTGAAGAATGGATAGTCACTGTACACAGCATGAGTTTGGGAGCATAACCTCCCTTGAGAGCATAACCTCTTTACAGGCAATAGACCTGACTTCACAAAATACTCGATATCCCCTACCGCGTTACACTACCTCTATTTATAGAGGCTCTGACCCACTTCCCCTTTTTAACCGACACCCCTCACACGCTTACTCCTCAACCCCTCTATCCTATCATCATATATCCTAACGTATATCCTAACATTACACCCCCTTCCAAACAACCTTGTCCTCAAGGTTGGAAATGGAAGGCTTGATCTCATGGCTCCTCTTCATCAACCTGTTACCCACTGGATGCTGCCCTCCAATTCAAGTCTGGAGGCTTGGGTGGTGGCAAATCCTCCTCCAATGACTTCCACTCTTCCTGGATTCTTTTAGCCCAATTTTGTGATGTCCTCAAAATCTCAATTCTGACTTCATCGGCCCTTGTAGCAACAACACTTTTGGCAGCTACTCCATCTACTTGCAAACTCTCATATAAAATTTCCACACTCCCCCTCTGTGTTACTGTTGCCCAATTCTCACATAGACTGATCTTCTGTTCCTTTCAACTATCTTTAGTAGAGTTGGGGCCAGATTTTTCCAAGAAAGGTGCTTGAATTTTTTATGCCAAGTCTTGCACCCTTGGACTACATTTTCTTTGTTGCTTGGATGTGCTTTTGTTGATCCTTTGGTGTTTTGAACTTTAAAAGCATTTGCTGCCCCTGATCTTGCTTGTCAATCTCTTTATAAGTGATCAACTCTTCTCTTTTCACCCATGAAAAAATTGGTGTCTCCTCACCCTTCCTAGCTCCATTATTGTCAGTGGCATCCTCTCCTTTTGCTCCCAATTGCTTGCATTTTCTCTTCCACCCGAGCGTTTTTTTGTTTTGACATTCACACCACAACCTACCACACCATCTCCACTAAAAACAGCAACTTTCTCAGCAGTAGCAACTTTTTCAGCAGCAGTAAAAACCACAGCTTTTTCTACTTTGTCAGCAGCGGTAAAATCAGCAGTCCTCCCTTGATGATCTGGCAGTAAAATCTGGCAGCCCTCTCCTAAGGAGATTCGGCAGTCCTCCCTTGATGATCCAACAACTTCTTGATCCTTCACCCCCACTTTGATCCGGCAGGTCGGACCAATTTGTCAGGTTACTAGTTAGTGAACCTAACCAAAACTCTCTCAATAGCACACGGAACAACCAAAGATGAAAGAAAGAACTATATTATTGCTAAAGAATGGATAGTCACTGTACACAGTATGGGTTTGGGAGCATAACCTCCCTTGAGAGCATAACCTCTCTACAGGCAATAGACCTGACTCCACAAAATACTCGATATCCCCTACCGCGTTACACTACCTCTATTTATAGAGGCTCTGACCCACTTTCCCTTTTTAACCGACACCCCCCACACGCTTACTCCTCAACCCCTCTATCCTATAATCATATATCCTAACGTATATCCTAACAAATAATTAGGAATATAAAAACTAGTTGTTGAAATCTCACGAGCACTTAAAATTGTTAAGAGTTGGTAGAGGCTTTAGAGAAAAAATGGCCAGTTTATTATGCACCTAATAATTTCCGGGTGCTTTCCAATTTTTCAGCTTCATGTGCCCATTTATATGACTTTTATTAGAAATTACAAGAGAGAAGGATAAGATATCATAAAAAAGGGATTTTGTACGGATACTATTAACAATAACAACTCATGTACCACACATTAATAGCGACAATAATTTTGTGTGAATAATGAAAAGAGATATTTGAAGCTAAGATTAGACTTTCATACTTCCTTCATTTACAATACGTTCACTTCAAAAATTAAATTAGTTCATTAGACATCATCAGAGTTTGAAGAACTCTTCAGGAAAATTCATAATGTAGAAAAAGTTTCTCACGTCTCCTTTTAGTTTGTAACAGTCAGGACAATTTGCAGATAGAAAAACATGAAGATCACATCAAGTGTTCATGTAAAACTACTGAAAGTAAAAGGAATTAAAACGCAAAGGGAAAAAGTCTGCAGAAATAGTGTAAAAACACTAAAAAAAACGAGTTTTTATTGATTTAGAGAAGCAGCATGTGGATTAAACAGTCACTCTTATGAGATATTGATGTTTTAAGTACCTTTCAGATGAACTAAAGATGCATCGGTGATCCTGGTAAAAGCCAAGCTTAACCTCTTCAAGCTTTTAAGACCTGCAGGAAAGGGACATGCAGTAAAACCAAGAATCCAATGATTTGCCATCCTTAGAGCAAGAAGTAAGAACATGACACACTAAGTCCTCAAACTGGGTCATTTTATATCAAAATTACCAGCAATTTTCTCAAATCCATCATTGGAGAGACCACATCTGCTGAGATTTAAGCATGCCAAGGAAGCCAAGGCTGTATCAAAGAAATATTGTGTTAAAGATCTAACTAGGTGAATGTAACCATTGGAATACTAAGAAAATTAGTTTCCAAGTTCAAACATAGTCTTTGCCTTTAACAGCAGTTGATTGTGTGCTGGACTAGTAAAATCCTTAATTTTCCAAATAAAAATGACAGGAAGTACATCAATTGCAGAGTAACTTCCACAAAACAAAACAGCTGTCTAAACATGAAAAATAAAATGAAATGTCACTTCAATGAATAAATTGAGATTCGATTTTTACCATGAATAGACTCCAAGCATGCACCAGTAATATTGCATCCATTTAATGTGGTAAGCTTCTCCAAACCTGTAAGTAGAAAGAAATACCCAGGAATGTATAATGTGGAAAACAGAATAACCTGGAGCAAACAAAGTCATGAACTTATTCAACATACTAAAACTCTACATTGATGATCGTAATGATATGATATTTTCTTTTGAGAATGGATATTGACAACTACAGCTGCGCTCATGTGCGAAAAATAGCAGCAACAGTTATAGTGTCTTAAGACACTTGTAATTGAGGAAAAACACTGGAAATATACCTCTTAAATAGGAAATCCCAATATCAGTAATACTGCTGTTGTAAATGTGTAACTCCTTCAAATTTATAAGCTCTGAAACATTATATGCCAACAGTCAGTTCAAAAATACCAAGGCCTAGCTTTCTGATAGATAGGTTTCTGTGTAAGGCTACTCTTTGGTGTTCATGACAGCTTTAAGGGGGGTTATTAGTAGAGTGAGTGGAGCGTGCAGAGAAAAAAAGCACAAAAGAAAAAATATAGAAAGCCAAATTTGGAGAGCAATGTTCCCCCACCCAGTTTTTGGTTATTTGCTAACTAGGAGTGAGAATAAATGCAAGAACTAGATTACAATGCTAAGAAAAAGCTATAACCAATGAACGAGACACCGTAATACTGCCTTTGTACAACATAAATAAACCTGAATTGCAATAACTATGATAAAAACCATATCACCTTATGATCAGTACCTGAGATAGACTTCGTGTCTGAATCCGTAACACATTTACAGCATCCAATATTGAGGAACTCAAGCTTTTTCAAACCTGTATTATAGAAACACGAATTAAATCTATAACTTAGTAATTTCATAATCATGATGCATAAAAGGGCATCCTAAGTAGGGTAGCATTTGCTAATATCTGAATAATGAGCCCCTTAAAGAAGCTAATGAAGGTTGGGTTGACTGGTAGGATCAAATATCCTTGACTCAAAGGTCCAGGGATCAATTCCTGTTGATGGTCCTCTATTCCCCCTGCCCCCGCGCATAAAACGATTAAATGAAGTAGAACTTACCATGATCAGAATTAAAATCATTCCTGAAGAAATTAGAAACATGTATGTATCTGTGACATTTTAAGTAGAAAATGCACTACAACAGGTAAGTTTAACACAGTAGGAGGAAAACTCTTTCAGAAAGAGACTACCTCAGCAAAGATGAAAGAGTAGATTACACATCGATAAATAACAAGAACAAGGAACATGCATCTCCCGCTGCTTGCTTTTGGTACAAATTTAACATCCTACAAATCTACCAACTAAATGAAGGGCGAGAAAAATGAGCAAAAGCAGAAACTAAGTAAAAGGTAATTCCTGCAACTCCATCTGTTCAAGGTGTAAAGAACTTCTAGACCCTTGTGTTTTTGGAAATTTAAACACCATTGAAAGAATATCTCAAGTATATTGGTGAACCCACATTCTTATAAAAGAAGTATGATTAACCTGCAGCATAGACAAACCAAGGTTGTCATCAAACATGACGATAATCATATTATCAACACAGTAAGCACAAAAGAACTTAAGGGGGACTACATAATATAATTAAGTTATGACAACCATGTACATAACTAAAGCTTTTTCTACGAGCATTAAGTTGCAGTGGAATGGTAACCATCATTATTACAGCACGATGTGATTCTAGGACCAGATTGGAGAACTTCAATGTATCTAGTTATTTAATAATGGGTCCCTCTACTAAGACAAACAGGGCCATAAACTACGACAACACTACAAATTAAATTGCAGTGTATACTGATGATAACAACATCCATTATAAGATAAGAAACATCTAAAATCCATGGTGATTTTAGTCATGGAATTTCTATTGTTGTGATGTTTAATTACAAATTCCAAAGACTATAAAGATGTGTCACGGGGTCGAGATATATATATGCAGTGTGTTTCTTTTGAATAAGTATCTACTCCTTATTCAATAGTGTTCTCAATTCATACATACAGTGAATCTTATATTGCAAAAGTTGCTATTGGTGATGAATTTAAGTGGAATTTTTAGCATTTGAACAATTATTGCAACTATTTAATTATTGTACAGTTATCAAGGCGATCAATACCTGCTGAAGCCATGATACTAACAGATAGACTGTCAATACCAATAAAACACTGAGTTATATTAAACAACTGGTAATCCAGAGTAAATCCACAAAACAAAATTATAAGATTACAGTGATAACTTATTAAGGTAGAAAATTGTTAATGCTTGAGGGCCCTTTTGTGGTAAACTTGAAGACAACATCTATATATAGCATGTACACATCCTTTGGAATGCAGCACCTCTATGGCCTTGTACAACTTCAAGATCAAATGGCCTGAGCAAATTCCAAATAATGTGCTTAACAAACTGTTTAACCTACCGAGCCCTCAAGCTTCAAGCTCATGAGTTGGTTCACCTCAGAACCAAATTCATCCGGAAGCTCATTGAAGACATCACGGCAAAAGCCAGAGATCATTGCAGCCATTGCTTTTTCATAGTCTATTCCCCTTTGCTGAAAATAGAACAATTGATCTTCTCCAATTTTAGATGTACTGGCTTCATGTTCAATTCTTGCAGTTGGATTTTTCACCTACAAAGTAATTGTGATTGCTTTAGCAAAACAAAAGTATCATGGCAGATTGGAAGCACGGAGAAAATAAAGAAAGACAAAAGAAAATGGGAGTAATGCGGATTAGGTGGGGCAGGGAATAACTCCAAAATATTGATGACCTGCTGGTTCTTTTTCAAACCAACAACAAAGAGATAGACCAAAAGTCTCGGTCTAAGTCTGATTCAACGTTACAAGTCCTCTCTACTTCAATTGATAATACTAAATCTCCGGCACATTCCCTCTCCTTGAGGATTCAACACTTTTAAATGTGAAGTTTCACAAGACCATATAGTAGTGTGGGTTCTGCTAACGGTTAAGATGGATTAAAAAACAAGCTTAGATATAGACTCCAATACCATCAAGGCCAATTCCTATCTTAAATTCTGAAGTCCAAAATAATGATTTCCTTAGTTCTATACTATGGTTTATCCTCATGCATTCACCCCTTCCTATTCTATCCACACACAAAAATAAACATTTTCTCTGATTCCAACCAACAACTACAACAAAAGCCTATTCCAGTAGGTAAAGTCAACTCAATAAATCACACAATTCCACTTTGTTTATGAAAACAAACTTCCAAGAATCATTCCAGCAAGACAAACAAAACACACAAGAAAAGCAAAAAGGCATGCTACCACACACCTGAATGTAAGGATAGGTATTGGCAGCTGCGTTGTCCCCAATAAGCATGGAGTCACACTGCGATGAGTTTCGCGCATTGTCCGCCTTGGATAGAACCTGAACCAGCCCTCTATAACAGTTCCTAGAATGTCCAACCGATATACCCTTAGAGATAATCCTACTCCTTGTGTTCTTCCCTTTGTGTATCATCTTGGTCCCCGTATCGGCCTGCTGATAGTTATTCGTCAAAGCAACAGAATAGAACTCTCCAACACTATCATCTCCCTCCAACACAACACTCGGATACTTCCACGTGATCGCAGAACCCGTCTCCACCTGCGTCCACGATATCTTCGACCGCGACCCGTCACACACTCCTCTCTTTGTCACGAAATTGTAAATCCCACCTTTCCCATTCTCATCCCCAGCATACCAATTCTGCACCGTGGAGTACTTTATCTCTGCCCCTTCCCCACAGTACAACTCCACCACCGCTGCGTGGAGCTGGTTCCGATCATATGACGGCGCAGTGCACCCTTCCAAATACTCCACAAAGCTCTTGTCGTCGGCAACTATCAAAGTCCGCTCAAACTGCCCTGTTTCCAGCGCGTTGATTCTGAAGTAGGTAGAGATCTGCATCGGGCACTTGGTATCTTTGGGAATGTAGCAGAACGAACCGTCGCTGAAGACAGCGGAGTTCAACGCGGCGTAGTAGTTGTCATCAGAGGGCACGACTCTCCCCAAGTACTTGCGGACTAACTCGGGGTACTCCTTAATAGCGTCGGAGATTGAACAGAATATGACCCCGGCCTTCTCCAGGGTTTTTCGGTGGGTGGTGACTATGGAGACGCTGTCGAGGACGGCGTCCACGGCGACGTTTGCGAGACGCTTCTGCTCGTTGAGAGGAACGCCGAGCTTGTCGAAGTAGCGGAGGAGTTCGGGATCGGCGTCTTTGAGGGATTTCAGAGGGCGTTTCTTCTGTTCGTTCTTGGGAGCCGAGTAGTAGCAGATATCCTGGAAATCGATAGGAGGATAGCTGTTATCCGACCAGGTAGGAACTTTCATGGACAGAAATTTCTCAAATGCCTTCAAGCGAAATTCCAGCATCCATTGAGGTTCCTCTTTCACGGACGAGATCAGACGAATAGTTTCTTTGGAGAGGCCTTTAGGGATCGAGAAGGAATCGATCTCTATACAGAATCCGAATTTCTTATCATAATCGCGGTTGCGGAGAATTTCACGGATCTTCTCGTCGGAGGAAGTAGTGGTTGCGGCGGTCTCTTTCACCTCGGCGCGTACCGTAACGTGGCGGGAAGGTTTTGGGGGTTTGATGTTTAGAGTTGGGGGGACAAACAATTTGGAGTGACGCGTGGGTTGCAAAGGTAAGGGAGAGATGGAGAGACCGCAAACGAGAGACGCCATGGACGAGATGAGGTTTGGTTTCACACAGATAATTAAAGATAATTGGGAATTTGATTCCCTCCAACTTATTTGTGTGGGTGTCGTGTGTGCTCAGTGTTCAACGCCCACTCACTCTTCTGTCACAGCTAAAATTTGTTTTTCTTTGTACTTTTACTTACCAAACAGTCAGTTATTTGAGTTTTATTTTGTTGCAGTTTATTGGATATATTTAACTTTAATATTTGAAATTTTTTTTCTTTTAAAAATACTCTTAAAAATAATTTTTTTTTATTTAAATTCTTAAATCAAAATGTTGAATGCAAAAGTTGCACATGTTTTTGTAGAGAAATGGTACTTTGAAACGCTCAGAGCAAACGACATTCATTTGACACGGGGACCCATTCGTGGTGAACGTTCGAAAGGGTATATTTGTCATTTGAGTCTTTGGACTGCTGTGGTGGTTTGATATAAAATGACCCAGTTTGAGGACTTAGCTTGTCATGTTATTACTTCTTGCTCTAAGGATGGCAAATCATTGGATTCTTGGTTTTACTGCATGTCCCTTTCCTGCAGGTCTTAAAAAGCTTGAAGAGGTTAAGCTTGGCTTTTAACAGGATCACCGATGCATCTTTAGTTTATCTGAAAAGTACTTAAAAAACATCAATATCTCATAAGAGTGACTGTTTAATCCACATGCTGCTTCTCTAAATCAATAAAAACTCGTTTTTTTTAGTGTATTTACACTATTTCTGCAGAATTTTTCCCTTTGCATTTTAATTTCTTTTACTTTCAGTAGTTTTACATGAACACTTGATGTGATCTTCATGTTTTTCTATCTGCAAATTGTCCTGACTGTTACAAACCAAAAGGAGAGGTGAGAAATTTTTTCTGCATTATGATTTTTCGTGAAGAGTTCTTCAAACTCTGATGATGTCTAATGAACTAATTCAATTTTTGAAGTGAACGTAATGTAAATGAAGGAAGTATGAAAGTCTAATCTTAGCTTCAAATATCTCTTTTCATTATTCAGAGAAAATTATTGTCACTATTAATGTATGGTACATGAGTTATTATTGTTAATAGTATCTGTACAAAATCCGTTTTTTATGATATCTTATTCTTCTCTGTTGTAATTTCTAATAAAAGTCATATAAATGGGCACATGAAGCTGAAAAATTGGAAAGCACCCGGAAATTATTAGGTGCATAATAAATTGGGCATTTGGTCTCTAAAGCCTCTACCAACTCTTAACATTTTTAACTACTCGGGAGATTTCAACAACTAGTTTTTATATTCCTAATTATTGCTACTAGGATGTTGAATATCATCAATCATCGTTATTTTTACAGGTTTAACAAATTTGGAGTATTTGAATCTGGATTCTTGCAGGATAGGCAACGATGGGCTTGCTAATTTGACAGGTTTGCAGTATATTAAGTATTTAACCATTTTTCTTTAGTTAGATTTAAATGATAATTGCATTGTTCAAAGTTTGAATAGATTTGTCACACTAGTTCAAAACACTAGCTCAAAGTTTTCTTGATCTGTGGCTGGCGATTTGACAAGAGGCATTGAGGCTTTACACCTTTATGCCATTTTTAGTTGAATGATTGAATGACATGATTTGATGATTCAAACCCACCTATCTTATTAGACAATAAATTTTGAGATGGTAAGATCCATGTGAAACTTTGCATATTCCAACTTGAATATCTGAATTGCACTTATAAAATTGTCGTGGGGATTTAAGTTAGCATTTAGCCTTAACATTGTGTTTCAAATGTATATATATACGTGCTTGGTCTGATCAATGGTGGTTTTAATTCAGTTTTGCTTATATTTTTTTATTTTAATTTCCTTAATTTGTTCTATCAAAATGCTTTTTGAAGGGGAAAAGTTTTGGTTATGAAAATGAGATTTTAGGAATTAATAATTTCATTTGAAGTATTGTCACATCCCATTTAATACCCCCTTAGTGGAGTACAAATGTCAGCCGTCCGCCCGAAAACGTGCCGGCCGTCTGTTCTTCCATGGCGAGTGGGAGACAAAGCTGTCAGTTCTAATTAAATCTCTCCATTGAGAACCGTGTAGTAGCAGAAGAGTGTGGGAGGGCAGAAAATGGAAAACACGTGGCAACTCGAGGATTATAAAGCCAGGATAGTGGAAGATAGTTGGCAGGCAGAGATTGGATCGTCCGGATTTGTTTGAGAGGCAGTATTTCAAAGAGAATTGTAAAAGTTAACACCATTTTTCTTTTAGATGAAAACTCTTCAGCTTCCATCTCCAGAAAACCACCATTTTCTCCTCCTTCTCTCTAAACCCTAGATCTTCTCTCTAGAACTCCGACCACCATTTCCCTCCGATCATCAACCTTCTTTTAGATAAATTATTCCTGGTGCCAAGTTCTTTCATTTGCACCGATCACATTCTCGGACAAACGTCCTTGGGATTTTTGGGGGTCCTAGAAGTTGCTTAAAGATCTCAAAGTATTAGCTGGAGTTAGAGGTAAGGGAAGCTTATCAATTTAATTATGATTAATGTGTATGCATGATTGGTTGAGTATATGATGTTGATTATCTGATATTGTTGTTGAGAAATGCATATTGATTTTGGTATTAAATATGTCATAAAGTTATAAAACAGAGAAAAATGTAAATCTGTAATCGAAGGGTCATTAGGACCGTTCGGTTTCCCTAAAACGATTGGTCTTATACTAGTATGTGAAAACTTAATTCCCTTGATTAGTCAGTCGAAATGATATATCCCTTACAGACCGCTCGGTATTACTGAGTGTTCGGTGTTAAGGTATTAGGTTCACAATGAACGTCCGTTTTCTGTTGAGAGAATTATTCAGAGTACTCGGTCGTAAATCGAGTGCTCGGTCTGAGAAATATTCGGTCTCTCATTTAACGATTTAGAACGTTCAGTCATCCACCGAGCGTTCAGGTTATATTCAGTTTTATATTAATATTCTTAATATTCATTTTTAGAACGGTTGGCATCAACCAAGCGTTCGGTTTTTACACACATAATACTATGTTTGAATATTTGGTCATAGACTAAGTATTTGGTTTAAAGTTATTTATTCTTTTGGGAAAAACGTCCGGTTATAGTATTATTTATCTGAAAGGTGTTCGGTCTTACCCTGACATTTGAATTCTCACAGAGTGTTCGGTCTTGTACTGACGCTCACTGTATTGAAGAGAACTATTTGATTGTTAAACGTCTGGTTTTCAATGATTAAATCTTATTTGTTTCCATTGTGAATTTCTATGGTATTTCTGACCGGTTTTCATCAGCTACTCTAACTTAGATTTTTCATTGATGAGTTGTTTATTTACCTTTTCTTCTCTATCAGACCATCCGGTCTCTCGTCAGAATTCTTGTTTATTTCAGTTCTCATTCGGTTTCTGACCGTCCGGTCTCTCGTCAGAATTCTTGTTTATTTCAGTTCTCATTCGGTTTCTGACCGTCCGGTAACTTGTTGAACTATTTTTGATACTCAGTCTCTTCATCACTGTTGTATCACTTTGGTATCCGTGTCGTCTAAAATAAAAGATATAAAGGATGAATGAGGTTGTATTGATTTGTTGTTAAGGTAAGAATATGGTGAGCTTCGTATTGGTGCGTCCGTCCTGATATTCTAATGTTCACTGGCGCAAGTGATCATGTGGTGAGAATGGCAGGAGGCTCTAGCCTGGGCGGTGTGTACAACCTTGACCTAAGGTGTTTTAACGGGCTAACCTCGTGTGGCAGGCTCAAGGGTTTTCCATGCCGCGGTAACTCTGATGATTGAATTCCAGATTACCACCCACGGGTGCAGGGACGACCATAGCTACATATTCTTACAGTCCGGACAGAGTCGTAATGGTCGGTCTTAATGAATTTAATGATATGAATTAAGTGCTGTGTACTTTCGGTTTGATCATTATTTTTATATATGAATATATGATGGAAATCTTATTATGATTACATTTCTTTGATGATAAAATTGTATGTTGGTTGGATTAATTAAATTGCATAAGCTTACCCTTATATTTCCTGTCTTGTTCATGTGCCGTTTGGTATTCGACCGTTCGGCTGTTCTCTTCACTGCAATGATCATCCAATGGATGTGAGCAGAGGGTGATCTCAAATCAGTCTTGGAGTACTTCTCTCCGGCCGTCCGACTCGTAGGAAAAGCAGGACCGTCCGGTCCTTATTCCAGACATCTCTTTATCTTTGTAATTTTATGGGCTTAGCTTTCGACTCTTATAGTTTTGATATTTCAATTAAGTGTTGGTATCTTCGACCGTTCGGTCTATTATTTAAACATCTTGTAACTTTTCTGTCATTCGGTTTTATTCTTAATATTTTCGTTTGGTTGTTCCTTAATCATTACTGCTCTCATTTATTATTTTTGTTAACTCCTAAAATAAATTATGGCTTTGGTTGTATTTATTGGGATGTTACAAGTTCAGAGTCAAATAGATATATTTTCTCTTTGTTTCAACTTTTTACGGAAGCATTATTAATATGGGGCGTGGTCTGTCTTTGCTTATTGTGTTGTTTCAACGAGAAGCAGGAGAACATCTCGTGCATGCAGTGAGTCAGGAAGGAAGGGAAACGTTGAAGGAAGGGAAACGTTGCTGTAACGGTGAAGAAAAATCAAAGCTCAGGTAAGCAGATGGGAGTGTTTTGGTTGTTGTTATATAGGTTGTTGCAACGATGAATGCAGGTTGTGGGTAGATGAAGACGAAGGATGAAGAAAGGAGGTGGTCCGAGCGTGAAAGTGTCGAAGATGGGTGGTGCCTGGGTGAGGAAGAACACTTGTATCCGGTTACAAGTTAAGCTGTATCCGGATACACACAGCAATGAAAACGTGAAGAATGGAGTATCCGGTTACCCCTCTGCTGTATCCGAATAACAGCGTACGTGAAGAATGGAGTATCCGGCCGGTTACCCCTCTGATGTATCCGAATAACAGCGTACGTGAAGAATGGAGTATCCGGCCGGTTACTCCTCTGCCGTATCCGAATAATAACGTTCTTCTTTTTCTTCTTCTTCTTCCGGATACACACAGCAATGAAAACGTGAAGAATGGAGTATCCGGTTACCCGTCTGCTGTATTCGAATAACAGCGTACGTGAAGAATGGAGTATCCGGCCGGTTACCACTCTGCTGTATCCGAATAACAGCGTATGTGAAGAATGGAGTATTCGGATACAACAGAGGGGTAACCGGCAGGATACTCAATTCTTACGGTCATATGGCAAGTTACCAGGCACAACCATTATAGTTATTTGGCCAAGTAAGTAGTTCCCTAACTTTTTGATTTCGATTTTCCTTTTATTTACTTTCTTCCGATTTATGATTTTGTTTTATTGATAATGTCTGACAAGATAATCATGCACTTTTTTTTTTCTCGTAGAATTACGACGGGGAATTTCTGTAGAAACCCATACAACGTAACTGGGGTTTGTAACAGAAGTTCGTGCCCTTTGGCTAATAGTCGATATGCCACTATTCGAGAAGATAATGGTACTAATGGTACTTTTGCTTACAAACACTTTTTTTTTTTCACGAGTGACAAATGCAATAAATGGATAATTGAAGAGAAAATATTTGTAGAATCATAAATTTGCATTGGGTGTTGCAGGAGTGTTTTATCTTTACATGAAAACTATAGAACGGGCTCACATGCCGAAAGATTTGTGGGAAAGAGTAAAGCTGCCTAGGAATTATGAGAACGCTCTTGAAGTCATAGACAAACAACTGGCACTGTTGATATATGTAGTCTTTGGCATATGTAAGTATTCAACATTTTACTGGTTAGTTATTGTCAAGTTAAATGTGTTTCTGCATTGGCAGATGTATTGGCCCAAGCTTCTTATACACAAGATAAAGCAACGACTGACTAAAATGACCCAAATGCGGATACGAATGAGGAAACTTACTCTGAAGACGAGGTTAGAAATCATATTCTCATATTCAGTTTGTTTTATCTTATCATGTTTACCAATGCCTAATTTTTATGCAAGTAGCTTGTAGTCTAGATGATGCTCTAATTTTTGTATCATTTGAATAACCCAGGCAATTTTGCATGTGTGAAGGAAAATTAATTTTCTGTGAATGAATGAGATTGTCACAGAAGAATTTTACCACATGGAGTAAAACCTCAATACCCTTCCATATTTCATCTGATTTTCATTGAATGGTTACTGATTATATTGGTTTTGGGCTAAATTTGGTTGAAATTAAAGAAGCTAGACTAGCAAAGTAAAAATTGGGCTACTAGTACTATTATCACCATGCTTAATTCTGTTGTCCAGGTTTTTCCTTCTCTCTGACTATTTCCCATACCATATTTGTTTAATTAGCAAACACTATTATGAAATCATTTACTTGTATATGCACCAACCAATGCATGTTTATGTAGAAATTGTGGTCTCGTGGGATTTGTTTTTTGTAGTGAACCATTTTGAGCATTTAGTAATAATTTATTCTATATTTGTGTTGCAACCCTAGGCACTAATTTTTCTACAACATCATTATTAGTTAATTAGTTTTAATCCCATTATTTTAGCATAAATTCCATTTTCCAGAACTTATTGGAATTAATTTTGAATGCTGTGACTTAATAGGTATTCTTCCTGTCTGTTATTTATACACATGTATGTATCTATGCATTATTTTGAATATGATTTTATGTTTAAGGGGAGGTCATACATTTTGTGTTCTATCTTTTATCTATGATTCGTTTTTTTAAACTGATGTTGCAATTAATTGTTATGAGCAGTTTATCATATTATTGAAAGCGGTTGCTGTTTTACAGGGAGAAAATAATGACGACTCCAAGGAAACAGATAAAGAGAGAGGCTCGAAGAGAAGAGAAGGCTGAAAAAGCAGCTTTGTTGGAAAAGGTTATTGTCAATCCTAATGTTACCCATACACATTAAATTGTATGTTTTTTCATTTTTCACTTTACTCATTGGTGCTTTTCAATATTATTTAGTCTATTGAAAAAGAGCTATTGGAACGCCTTCAAAAAGGTGTTTATCAACAAAGTGATATATATAATTATCCTCTTGAAGAGTACAATAAAGTTCTTGATATGGAGAATCTTCAACCTGTCGAGGAAGAGGATGAAGAGGTATGTATCCACTAACCCATTTTTTTGTCTGTTATCATGTTTCATTTAAATCCTATTTGGAATTTACCTTTTTAAATGTGTTTAATATTTTCAATATGTTTATTTTTTGTTTTGGGATGGACAGGAGCTAGAGGTAGAATATGTAGAAGGATATGATGAACATGAAGAGGAAGAAGATATGGAGGATTTTGGTGGTTTTGCGGCTCACAAGTCACAGGGTAATTATGATGTTGGTTAAAATGGTCAAATTTAGTTTAGAAGCTTTGGAACATGCATTGAGTATTTTTCATTTGTTGAAATGTATGTGGATGTCATTTTTTTATTTGTGACGAAATAGTAAATTGCTCCCTCGACAACAAATTTGCTTTTGCCTGATTGAAGCCCAAATTCAGGGTTAAGTTTCAGATTGGAATTTTGTTTGCTGCATAATTTCTATAATAAATTTTCATATCTTCCTTTCTTCAAGATTTGATGCAGTAATAAGATCTTCCAATTCTTTTTCATTCTGAATCATGAATTTATTGTAATTATGATGATGATAAAAGGGAAAAAGTAATTTAAACTGTATAGTGATTACAGTCACGTCTTCACAAATGATAACCCCTCAAATAGAAGAAAAATAATAAACAGTCAGATACAAAGCTGGTTTCTGCTTAGCTAGAACTTGAAATGTCCATTTGTGTGAGGTGCTTATGCTGTGAGTTGATTATTTCATTATTTGTTGCGTGTGGGAGCCTTTCATATTGAGAAGAGATGTGTTCGTGAATTTGGAAAAAGTTCCAAACTTACACATTAGAAAAGCAAAAGAATGATAAAGTGTACTTATGCAGCTGGATCCTCTGACGAAGAGGATGATGAAGAGGAAGATGATGAAGCAGTTGATCTGAGTAGAGCAAAAAGGAAAATGATTTTAGCTTCAAAGAAACTTGAGAAGAATGGCCTTGATTCTAAATCAAAGAAGACAAGGGTCCTTGTTGAGGTAATTATACAACGTTTCCTTTGAAAATACTATCTTTGAAAATACTATCGGCACCTCAAATGCTATTTGATAGTAATATCTGAACATCTTAACTTAGAGGAACTTTTGCGTATAATAATATCAATATTGTTTTCAAATAAACGATGCCAGACTGTAATTTCTTGACTCAGAACTTTCAACATAGATTGTTAGAAAGTGGAAACCTTTTTGTTCTTCCAAAGCTGAAAATAGAGCCAATGCCTCTTTATTTTTGAAAGTTAGCTTATTAACAAGCTAATCCAATGTTTACTTCAATAATGTTATACATGCATGTCTAATCCATGTCATGAGTATTTCTCACAATAATGTGAATCAAATCCTTGTAGATAATTTCCCTTCTTCTTGCTTTATAGTACCTAGTTTTTGCTGTGTTTGGTTTGCCAAAGCTACATTCTGACACGTGTTGTTAATATGCATTTGTGTTTATAGAATAAGGCACCAATTAGCTTCATTCCATCTTCATTTTTAAAAGTAACGTTTAGAATGCAAAATGAATGCTAAAGTGAACTGTATGAGTGCCAAACAGTGCTGAATTCAATGCCATTTCATATTAGAGTGAATTTTATACTATGACCCCAACTTAATTTTATAAAATCGATGTACTATATTTAACCATATTTAGTTTTTGGTTCAAAATCTGATTTTGCAACCTTGATTTTTGTTGTCAGGTTGAGCAAGAGGATGGTGTTGAAAGACAGAGGGCGGTACAGTAGTTGCATTTGCCGTTTTTACGGATAGAAGAAAACTGCTAAAGCAAAAACGGAATTTTGATTTTTGAGTCTTCTAATTTTGTTCTTATCCATTTAAAAGTTATATACACTTTCCATTTCTCTTTTCAATTTATTTAATGTTCTGAAGGAGCTCTGGCAAATGCCATAAAGTGTATCTAGGGTAGTTTTATAGAGATGGAGCATCTCATCCCTGCATTTAATCGGGCATTAATAGTGACTGATCCTGTTCTTGTGTCACGCTGCTCTGCAAGGTTTTGGAGTAAGTTTAGAGAAAGTTAAGCACATTTTGTAACTTTTTTTTTTCTGAAACTGATTTTCACTTGCAGTTGGATTACAAAAATCCCTTGGATGATATCATCGTTGTATGAAATAGTGCTGCTGGTTTTGGAATTTTATGTTTTATTATGATTTTGTTTTCTTAGAGATATTTCGGTATGTCAAGAAATTTTAGATCCTAAGAAATAGGACCACAAGTTGGCTGAGTGAATGAAAAAGGTAGAAAAGTAATTCATAAAACTTTCGAATAATAGGTGAGTTTACTTTTTTAATATTTTTTATTTTTTATGTAAAATCATTGCAACTAGTCCAATATAACCGAAGACATTTGAATTAAATCAATCTAACTGAGTGAATTAAATGCATGAACTTAGGTCAAAGATGACCAATGAGTGTTAATCATTTCAGAAAAGAAAGTCTAAATAAAAATAGAAGAGAAAGTCTAAATAAAAATATAATGAAATAGTAATAATAGTACCCAAGAAAGGCCAAAGATCATTGATTTATAATTTTGATTTACAAAACTTCTTTCATTCAATTTCTCTGTAGAAAAACAAAATTAAGAAATGAATGTGACAGGATATTTATTTATTTATTTGGAATGATATTTATTTAAATATTTATTTGGAATGATGTTTATGTATTTATTTATTAGTTATTTAATTATTTATTTAATTGTAATTTACTGAATCCGAGAGAGTTTAGTTTGAGCATATTAGATTTTTGAATGAGATTGTAGATAAGGAGGAATGAAAGAATTAGGTGGAGAGTGAGAATGTTTGTTGTACTTAGATATAGTAAGTGTTGAGATGTACCTAAGGGTGTAGTTGATGAGCCCAAGAGTGAAAGATAAGTCCATTTTTTTGTACCTAGTAAAGCCTGAGACTATCAATCGATCGAGATAGCAACTTCCTTTGGCCTTGTGTGCGAAAAGGGAGTGCTCGGGTATTGAGCCCTCCTTGTGTGAGGATGATGGTGTTTGCCTTGTCGGTGGGTGGCAGGAAACATGTTCCTTAGCCAGGTAGGCGGGACTACTCGAGCAGACCTGTAGGAGGGGCTACAGGGGACTTGTGGGGAGGCCACAAGTTTGAGGTAGGGTACAAAAGTGTGACTGATTCTTTTCACTATGGAGTTAGGGTATTGTGGAGGCTCATGGTGTGATTCATGATGAAAGATTCAGGATGAGGTTAGTTTTGGTGGAGGTACATGTAATGTTGATTCATGATGACGATGTGATGGGAAATGATGATGTGGAGGGTATAGTCACCTTATAGGTAACGAGGATGTTGATTATGTTCATAGTATAGAAACAATTATGTGAGTATGAGTAACATTGTAGATGAATGTTATTATTATTAAGTTGTGCTTACTTATCTTGTACATCTTTCTATTGTTATTGGTTGTGTTATGGTAGCTTACCCATATTTGTTTGTGTTTGTGGATGTGTATGTCTTGAGATGATCGTATAACTTTTGGTTATACGGGAGCAGATGTTGCGGATGTTTCAGATGCATGATAGCGACGCGAGAATGGGGAAAAGACTGATGTTAATTAAAGTCTTTGTATTATAAATGTTAGAGATAATGTAATCGGGTTTATTTTATTTTGTTTCTATTTTACTAATTTTGGTATTTTATAAGTGGATTTCCGCGATAGTATTATAACTTTTAAAAATTTTAAAAGTTTCCGTAATAATTAAGACATCCCAAAAATGGGATGTTACATTTGGTATCAGAGCACGGTTTTCGAAAATCCTTTGGGTTCTTGGGGGGTGAGCTCGTCTAGTTTCTGTTGTGTATCTCTATGATTGTGTTATGTATGATTATATTGCAGTGTTGAGGTTGATTGTTTATTGTTTGTTATTTAAAATTGTTTCAGTACATTTGATTAACGTTGTTTTAAAAGATTACAGACTAAATGTCTGAATACGTCCGGACTAAACGTCCATACGGACTAAATGTCTGAATACGCAGAGGCAGCACTTGCCTTCCGGACTACACGACCGTACGGACTAAATGTCTGAACACACAGACGCCCAAAAGATGCCAACGGAGCACAAAAACGCCGAGACCGAGCGCTTCTGCATAAGCAAGTGAGTTTACGCTAGCCTATGTCCCATATTTACTATGTTACTTCATTTCCACTAAGAAAATTCTAAGTGAAGAACACTCCTAATTACGCCAAGATAGCGAAAGGAGACATAAGGCCGAAAGCCTTCAATGATGCATAACAACATAACGCAGTAATATGACAAATGTGTGTGGCCGAAAGCCTTAAACATAGGTTTCTCCAGGCGCAAATGGTCAAATACCAGAATTTAAATTTGTTCTGAACCCACAACAGGAGATAGCAAACAAACGAAATAAATGAAGTTCTGAAATCATCAACAATTCACAGGAGCTTGCTCGGTGATGGACACCTCACCAACGTCTACATTGTTGCCACCACCTTCTTCTGGCTGATCAGTTGTGGACGGGTCTTCTTCCTCCTCCTCATCATCTGGGTAGGTCCCAGCCGGAACTTCTTTGGATGGAATGATTTTTCCACCAAGAACGTCATTGTTCACGTCGAGAGGAAGATCTTCCAAGGAGCGGTCAAGAAGAAAGGCGGTCTGCCTGATAGCCTTCTTGAAACCGCGAGTGTGCTCCAGGACGATTACCTCAGCCATTTGCCTTTCTTTGGCTTCGGAAGCCATTAGGGAACTCTTCAAAGTGTTCCTTTCCATAGTTGCTTCATCCAGGGCCTTACGAACGGCTGCTAATTCAAGGGCCTGCTGGTCTTTCTCCTCTTTGGCGGCCTGCAGGGATTTCTTTACCCCTTCGAAAATGGCGCGCCCATCATTAATAGTCTTCCTCGCTGACTCATATTTCGGTCCACATTGAGAGTGGACAAGGGTAAGGTCCATCAGTTGTTGTTGCAAGCTCTCGAGATCGGCCTTCTCTTTGTCGGCCGTATGAACCAGTTGCCATACAGAGACAGTAGCACGAGCACAAAGCTCCAAGCAGTTATGAGTTAGTTGCTGGCGAGAAGTACTCTACAGCACCTTCTTCTCGGCTGGATCAAATTGGAAATCTATCTTATATCCCAGGTCGAAGCCAGCGTCCCATATGCCGTTGGGAAGATTACGGTCGGCCTCAGGATGAGTAGAAACTTCAGTTGCCTGTCCTTTCCCAATGTTCTTTGTTTTCTTACCGACCGGAGAATCTTTAGTCGGAGGCACTACTTTTCTTTTTCTTTTCAATTCCAGTCCTTGTGAAGGACTATCTTCCTCACCTTCAAGGTTGACGACTACATGGGCGGCCAACTTGGGCAGCCGGGATTGACGACCACTTGGGCGGCCGGACGACCCTTCTCCATGAATAACCTCCTTCGAGCAGTTGAACCAATCAAATGAGTAAGTTCATTAAACGATTAGTTGTTAGTGAAAGAACATACCGGAGATCTTCGAATCTAAGTCGTCGTACGCCAGACAACTGACTATTTGCCTTGAAGAGAAGGGGCGAAGAGATAAGCCTTCTAGTACACTGATGGCCTTTGACTCGTAAGTTGACAGTAACTCCTTACTCCAAGAAGTTATTGACCGAGGGTTTTGAGTCCAATACAGAGGGAACCTCTCGCTACCGTCTTCATTAAAGAAAAAATGATGTCCTAATTCGGTAATGAGTACTCTAAAATAATGTTTTTTAAAATCTTTGTACGAGTCAGCGTACAGCTTAAACAGGGTATTCTTGGGGTCAGAGATAAGTGAAACCCAACCCCTCTTAGGAACCGGGCGGGTCCTGAAGAAATTCAAAAACATGAGGGCGGTCGGTGTTATGCCTAGAAACTGGCAGACCACACAAATGGACTGAATGTAATCCCAGCTATTCGGATGAAGTTGCGTAGGTGAAACGTTCAAGTTTCTTAGCACATCTATGTGAAAATCAGAAAACGGGAGTCTAAGGTACATATCAACGAATAAACATGAATACATGTAAAAGAAATTTCTTTCTGAACTACCGTAATCTAGACTTCTTAGAACACAACTATTTTCTATCCAAAATTCTAGGGATAACTTATCAGTAAAGGAACTGGAAATTTCATTAACATCTCGCGATGCCCAGTCGTAGTTAATACGTCGGCACTAGGTTCGGCAGGGTCGTCTACTGCGACACCACCGTGGACAAAAATCCTACTACCGTGAAGATTGGTGGGAATACCTACCTGGACTACGAAGGAGGGCCTATCAGATGAACTCGTTGGCATCTCTTGCCCCCTTTCTTCCGCCGTCGAAGACGGACAATCCAGGCCAAAGGAAGAACTCATGTTTAGCTGAGATAATGAGGTGGCTCGGAAAACTGGGGAAAAAAGGGTTCCGATGTAGCAGCACGAAGAAGAAAGACGCAAAGATGCTCTGAATCTCGAAATACAGGGAAAACTGAAATGACGGTTGCAAACCCCGCATTAATGACTCTGAAACTGGCGAAAAGCGTCAGAAGGACCCTCAGCCGTTCGATCAAAACCATCTGACGGTCACCCTCAACTACTCGCAAGGCGGGAAATGTTAATGATGGCTGAAAACTTAAACGACACATCTCAAAACGCTGCGTAGCGATAACTATTTTGAACCGATCGGCTTATAGAGATTACTCTTAGACTAAAATGGTCGGTATATCGAGATTGCTCATGGCATGAATCGACCATGTCTGAGATGATCGTCGCAACAAGATTACTTGTTGCATAAAACGATCGGTCAGTCGACATCACACATCAACTTAGTCCATTGATATCCGCACTCTAAAGTCCTGCATTCAATCGTTGATAAAGCCCAACGCTTCATTTGGACTTGGGGGATGATGATGTACGATATGATATTTGCGCCGAGCAAGTACACTCTAAAATCCATCATGATTAAATAATCCAATCCTAAATATATCTTAACAGAAGTTATAAGTATCAGACAATCTGAACAATCGGATATTTAGATATAGCCGTTTATATTCATAAGAATATAGCACTAAACCCTAAACCGGTCATAAGAATATAGCACATCAGATCATTTCCCCGTGGCCTTTCGCACAGTGGGGAATGGATATCGCCGGGCCCCTACCGGTCGGCAAGGCGCAATGCAAATACCTGTTGGTTGCAGTCGATTAGTTCACGAAGTGGATTGAGGCAGAAGCCCTCGCAGTAATAAGTGCTGAAAAGGTACAGAGTTTTATCTGGTACCACACATAATCATAACTGATAACGGGCGGCAGTTTGTTGAACGAAATCATAACGTCATAAGCAATTTTGCAGCTCCTTTCAGCACATCCTCATTCAGATATCAAGAAGCCAACAATCCCATACGGCCGATGCGTGCAAGGCAATTCAGAACACAGAGAGCTATCAAGCAAAGTAAAACCCTTTGTTACACCAAAGGATAAAACCAAAAATTTAGTCAAGGGCCGAAAGCCTTCGAAATATACATGCAATACCACGCTAGGGGCCGAAAGCCTTATATACCTATACTGATTCCCAAAACAGTTGCATAATAAAAACCATCAAAAGTAACATATAACAAAAATGCGGAATAATAAAAGAGTTCAAACAAAAAGGAGTTTTTTGGTCATCCCCAGAATAATGAACATTTGGTTAAGGATCTAAATTCCTTCGGTGTTCACTTCCTCGCCAGTGGTCTTCTCAGGAAATTGGCACTTCAGTAACATCAAATGGCACATTGTTGGTCTCTACCGAAGGGGAATCAGTCGGTTCGCTTGCAGCAACTTCCTCTTCTTCATCATCTGAATACGTTCCAGCAGGGACCTCTTTCGATGGGACTATCTTTCCATGGAGAATATCCTTCTCCACGTCCAGAGGAAGATTTTGTAGAGGTCGGTCGAGTAGAAAGGTAACCTGTCGGATTGCCTTCTTAAATCCGCGAGTGTGCTCCAGAATAATGGCTCCTGCCATCTCCCTTTCTCGAGCCTTGGCCGCTATTAAGGAATTCTTCAAAGTGTTCCTTTCCATGGTAACTTCATTCAAGGCCTTTCGGGTAGCGGCAAGATCAGCAGTTTGACGATCCATTTCCTTCTTCGTTGCCTGAAAGGAAGTTTTCATGTTTTCAAGTATGACACGGCCTTCGTTGATCATTTTCTCAGCCGCCTCATACTTTGGTCCGCATTCGGAATGAAGAATGGTGAGATCCATCAATTGTTTCTGTAAACCTTCAACTTCAGCCCTATCCTGATCATCCATATGGATCAGCTCTAGAGTAGAGGCAGTAGCACGAGCGCAAAACTCCAAAATATGTTGGAGGAGTTGCTGGCGAGGAGTATTTTTCAGCACCTTCATCTCGGCCGGATCCAGCTTGGGATCTATTTTATACCCCAAATCAAAGCCGGCATCCCACACGCCGTTCGGAAGGTCGCGGTCAGCTTCAAGATGTCCGGTTTCATCAACAGCAGACCCCTTTGAGGGATTCCTCGTTCTTTTCCCGGACGGAATTTCTTTAAGGGGGATCACCCTCCTTTTCCTTTTCAGAGGAATTTCTTCTTCACCCTCCAGATTAACGACCCGCGCGGTTTGTGGAGGAGGTGTAGGAGTTTGCACGCTGGAGCCTTGACCTTGTATCAGGTCCTTTGAGCAGTTGAACCAATCAATAGTGGTCTTCTTCTTGCCCATGATACCTGATACAGAAGAAATTTCAGTAAGCAAGATCATCAAGTAATTAATAATTGTTAGTACGAAAACGTACCAGAAACTCTTGAATCTAGGTCGTCGTGCGCCAGGCAATTCACTAGCTGCTTCGAAGAGAAAGGGCGAAGAGGTAGTCCTTCCAGTGCACTGATGGCCTCTAATTCATAGGATGACAATGAATCCTTATCCCAAGAAGTTATTGAGTAAGGGTTTTGAGTCCAGTATAAGGGAAATCTCTCGCTATCATCCTCATTAAGGAAAAACGGACGGCCTACATCGGTAATAAGTACTCTGAAAAAGTGTTTTTTAAAGTCTTTGTACGAATCCGCGTATAGTTTGAACAGGGTATTATTGGGATCGGAAACAAGTGAAACCCAACCCCTTTTGGGAACCGGACGGGTTCTAAAAAAGTGTAAAAACATGGGAGCGGTCGGTTTTATATCTAAAAGTTTACAAACTACGCAAAACGACTGAATATAACCCCAGCTATTTGGATGAAGTTGCGTAGGGGCGACGTTTAGGTGTCTCAACACATTCATATGGAAATCAGAGAATGGAAGTCTAAGATACATATCAACAAACAGACAAGTGTACATGTAGAAGAAATGTTTTTCAGAACCACGTCTATGATGGAAGACCTTCTCGTCTTCCCTACAGGGGGCCAATCTCACAGAACGCCCATAACTCAAATTCCTAAGGATGCAACTATTTTCTATCCAGAATTCTAAGGATGCTTTATTCACGAAAGTGCTAGAGATGTCGTTAACATCTCGTGATGCCCAATCATAGTTAATAATATCAGTGTAATTTTCGGCATGGTCGTCGACTGCGACGCCGCCGTGAATAAAAACCCTATTACCGTGGACAAGGGTGGAAATACCTACTTGGTCCGCGGTGGAAGGCCTATCAGATGAACTGGTTGCTATCTCTTGCCCCCTTTCTTCCACCACTGACGACGGCGAACCAAGATTAAAGGAAGAACTCATAATTACCTGAAAGATTGGAGCTACTAGGAGGAAGGGAAATCGATGTTCTGGTGAGGACGAGAGTGTTCTAAAATTTGGGGAACAGAGGAAATGAAAGTGGCGATTACAAAAACCCTACATTAATTACCCTATAACTGGCCGCAACTGTCAGAAAAACCCTTGACCGTTGGATCGAAATGATCTGACGGCCAAGCGAACAAAACTCTTCAACTTCTCACAAGGCGGGAAAAAATTAATGATGGTTTGGAACTCAAGCGACGAGTTTCAAAAACGCTGCGTTACGGTGAGAATTTAAAATACTTCTCTGACGATTGAATGACTGGCTACTTAAGGTTACTTATGATCGCCCGGAATGTCAAGTCTACATCTCCTATAAAGCGGTCGGTCAAGATTCCCTCACACATCAAAAGTCCTACATTCATTCGTTGGTCAAAATTCAAAGCTTCATTTGGACTTGGGGGGATCATGTACGATATGCTATTTGGGCCGAACGGTTGCAATTAGTAACCGCACGGCCCAGCATGTTTATTGGTCCTCAACCGTATTAATGATAGGCCATTATTGTTTCCGTTATTGGGCCAACGGTCTATCACGACGATATAATCCATCGCGAATAATATCTTAACAATCTATATCAGAAAAGATTAAATAAGATATGAACAGCCAGGTATTAAGGTATAACCGTTTATATTATATTCTGTTTATATTTGATAATAATCTATATATACAGGGCTGGAATCGTATACCTGATACGCTCTCTCATACACTATTCTGCTATACAATATTATTAAGTGATTTCACTCTGCATTCTCATATTGAGAACCCTCAGCCTTGCTTCCGAGGCTCATCACCACTCACCCTGACTTGGGCGTCGGAGTGCCATCGCATGTACCTCCCCCCTCCCCCCGGTCGTAGCTTGTAGATTCCGGATTAGAAGACATCGGGAGTGCCACGTCATCCAGGTTAATCCCTTCGATCCCCAAAATATTCATACCGAAACATAAAATAATTATTCTATTTTATTCTCTTTAATCATTTACTCTGATAAGACTATTCTTATTCTAATTTGTGCTTAAAAACAAATTTAATACTTTCATAATTTTAACAAATTTTTTAACTTTCCATTTACACAAATTTACAAAATTCAAAATTCTACTTTTCTTTTTCTTTTTCCCCTTCTTCTCAAATAGTATATGTTTCGGTGTGGATTTACTGGGACCGAAAGCTCTGACCTCGTTGGTGTTCCTCCGCTTTCTTCTGACGCGAAGTCTTTGGTCTTCTCCTTCGTTCGTCCTTCAGACCGTTCGTCCTTCAGTCCGTCCGTTCAGTCCGTCCGTCCTTCAGTCCGTCCGTCCTTCGATCTTCGCCCCGGAGGGGGGTGGTACCTGTAATGGTACTCCGACGATCAAGTCAGATGTCGGTATAGGAGAGCCCTCTGTTCTCAGCGAGTGGATGCTTGGAACGGAGAGGGTGTGAAACTCGATCAAGTATGAGAGTGTGGATGTGGGAATCAGTGTATTGTAGGTTAGATTGTGCGTTGAATTGTGCGTACCTTGCTTGGAGCCTTTTGGTCTTTATTTATAGGCTTTGGATTGATATAAAATCAATATAATAGAATAAAATATAAACCGAATGAAATATAAACAAACTCACCTGAAATATCTCTGCTGAGATATTATTTGATACGAGCTGAAATGTCTCTGTTGAGATATTATTTGACCGTACAGTATATGTATTTTTAAATTAGATTATGCATTTCCTTCTTATTTTTTATAGAAAAATATTAAATAATTCCTTTTATTTTAAAGTAACAAAATTATTAAATATTCAAAATAAAAATGATTGGAGAACTCAAGAGTTATTTTTAGTATTTAAGGTGGTGGGTTACAATGGCTTGATTATGATATGACTCTATTGAAGAAAGTGTACTACACCAGGTTTGTTTCTCTGCTTTTTGCGTCTTCTTTGTTTATTTTGTTTCTCTAATCAAAAATTATTTAGCCTGGTCTGCTTCCATAGAAGCTTGGTTTCTTGGACAGGGACACTATGATCACTTGGAGAAATCATTGTGATATGCAGGTAGATTTTGATTTCCTTTGTGATATATTAGTTGTAAAGATGAACCACAGAAAACAGGGAAGAATGTTTTTCATTTAATCTGAGCAGGAGATAGTCTTGTCAATAATGTTAACCATTGAAGAAGCTATATGTTATCTCTACTTTCAGCTAGTCTGTCATTTATAGTTTGTCTGATCCTTTCCCGTTCACAGATATGGCATAGAAGGACTTATATATTTGACAAAAGCCGGAAAGGGAAATGGAGAATGGTATGTAGATGAGCAACAACAACAATAAAGTACACAACCCCAAACTTATAAATGATATATGAAAATAATTGTTTTTCAACCATTATCACAACCCCAAAATTAGAACTTTGCTTGTCCTCAAGCAAACAAAACAAAACAAAACAGAGCTTGGCTTTCTACTATTTCATCCAATGGTTCAACACTCCTAAAATACATGACAAGAGCTACTCAATTTCAGATCTTCAGTGAAATCAAATCAAGATGCATACATGCTTTCAATTTAGTTTAGTTTTCAACAGATGTTACACATTATGAATGATCAATCCACTAAGCAAAGATTCAATCATGAAATCCAGCAATTCTCACCAGGCAAGTGTTTCACTCAATCACTTAAGTGTTTAGGGTGTCACTTCATCTCTCTATCATTCACAAGTCACATGAAACAACATTGTCATTCATCTAAAACAATCAAAATCCTTACATGTGAATGCCATCAAAAGGACTTTTCTAAGGCTTGTAATGAGGTTGGGTTAACAAGAAAAATTGGTTTTTTTGGAAAGCAAAATCCTTGAGTTAAGAGAACTACTATAATATTCAACAGTTAAGCACAACTCTCTTCCTCACCAATCTCACTTATTTCCCAACTTCTTCCCTTTTCTTTTGCATTGAGCTCGTCTTCATGCTTTTTCTTCTTTTCTTTTCTTTTTCTCATGCATTTTTCTTTTTCAGCCTTTGAACTCACTGCTTTTCAACTATTTTTCAATTCACCCCATGCAACCCCAAACTTGAACCTTTTCAACACATACAGTTAAGCTCAACCCAACTCAAGGTAAAGAATTTCAAGACAATGGTTCACATCCTGTTTAAGGCTAGGGTTCAAAAAGGGTATAATAATTTAAGCACTGTGGGTGGAAATTTGGCCAGAGAAGGGTTTTCAAAAATGGCCTTGATCATATGACCTTCACATGCAACTCAATCAATCATCAAGATTCAAGCAATATCATTCATGTTTTCCTGTGAACAATATATACAACCATAAAAACTCTAGAGCTCAATACCTCACACACAGGCTTTCTCACACAATAGTAATTCATACACCCTGCTTAGCATCATAACCACAATCATAATTCATCACACATCTGTTTTACAAGATATTTACATGCAACACTACTCAATTATCATCCACATGAAATCATCATCAAATAGGTTCATCATGCAAATTAATCAGTCAAACATCTTCAGAAAAGTATTCAAGCCAAGCATCTAGACTGTGAATAAAATTCAACCTATTCTAAAAATTAAAAACTACAAAAGTAAAAAGAAAATAAGATTCCCTGTTTCAAGTACTAGCATCCATCACTAGATGCTCTCTCAACCCATACTATCATCTGAATCCTCATCCTCTCCAACTACTGCCTCCTCAAAATCATCATCTTGGTCATCATCATCACCCGATGCTCTAGCTGCTCCATGCCTGCTCCCCTGTGCCTGTTCCTGAGGCCATGCCATCGCACTACGGAACTCATCCATAGTCCATCGATGTACCAGAGGCTGATCATATAGCCCCACTATCATCTCCGCAGCAGTCTCCAGTCCTCTATGCAGAGATTCCATCCTGGCCTCCATCATGGACATGTACATGTCCCTCACCTGAAAAGGTCCGGCATGTTGTGCTGGTATGTCTACAGGAGCCTCCTGCCCCTGCTGTGCTGCAGCTCTTTTAGGACGTCTCATGGGTGCTGCTTCAGCTGCACCTGCCTCAGCACAATACTGATGAAATTAGGATACATCAATAGCATTCCTGGGTCTCTCGTATGGGGAACTGCAGTATCCACCCCAGCCTCCCGACAAAGAAAGGTGATCAACGATGGATGCCCAAATGGCATCCTACTACTCACTGTAGTGGCACAGCTCTGTATCTCATCAGCAATGATATTGCCAACATTCACATCAATTTGTCTCATCAAGCAGAAAATGAGAACAACCATATGCATCGTGATGTCAGAGATATGGGAGCATGGCTGGATATTGGCATGAGTGAATGCCATCCAGTATCGTGCTAAAGGTGTCAAATCCAATCTCCTAATGTTAACCGGTGCTCCATTAGGACTAGTCTGAAAATGCCTTCCAGGGAGGCACAGATTTCGAATTCTTGAAAGTAGTCTTCTACTGATCCGGATTGTTTAATAGCTGCCAATCTTTCGTAGATTGGGCCCTAGCTCCTTCCTCCGAATCGCAATACCATCGCCTCCTTTAGCCCTGTCCACGTTCGGTTTCCCGTCTGCTCCCTCCAAAACCTGAACCAAAACCCCGCACTGTCTTCCATACAGATGTAGGCAAGTCGTAACTTCTCTTCCTCCGTTACCCCTTGCAACTCGAAGAATTTTTCCGCCCTATTGATCCAATTTAGTGGATCAAATTCTTCAAACACGGGTAATTCTACCCGCTTCCTCCAGTTTGATTGTTCCTCCGGTCGTCCTACACCGTCCGGGTTCGGACCTCCTCCTTCGACACCGTTCGGTCCGCCTACGACGTTACCGTTCGGTTCGTTCCTCTCCCCCTCGTTCGCTCCATCACCTTTCTCGCTCACGTTATCCTTCAATGCGCCTTGAACCGAGGATTGGCTCTGTTCTGCGTGTCCCTCCCGCTGTCGGTTTAATCCTTCAATCATCTTCATCAATTCCTGGAACCCACTTTGCACTGTTGCCTCCACTTCTTTTAATTTTCCTTCGACTGTAGACATTCTTCCCTCCATGGCCTCTACTATTTCCATCAATCAGTAACCGCTGGCCGTTCGCTCCACCTTTCGATCCGGCAGGTCGGACCAATTGTTACGTATCCGAGAATGGAACGTAACTAGAGTGCTTCCCTCACACACCCTCACAGAGAAATAATGGCAAAACAAATGAATAAAGACCTCTTTTATTGAATGAAAAATACTGAATCAAAGAAAACAACCAATAACTGGGAGCATAACCTTCGTCAGTTACCCTGAGAGCATAACCTCTCTACAAAACTCACAATCTAAAGCGTGCCTTTAACCCTAGGCCTCCCCCTTTATTTATACTAATTAATCCCCTCCCAAAATGTACTGAATAATAGAAAATAATCCTATTTACTATATTTAACTTATACTGAATGTTTCGGTATAAATTGGGGGACCGAAAGGTCAAACCTTGATCACGTCACTTTCTGCCCTTCCGTCTGCTTCTTCTTCTTCAGGACCGTCCGGTTGGTAACTGCTGCGACCGTCCGGTGTTGCTCGAGCTCTGACCGAGAGGGGGGAGTACCTGAAAAGGCGCTCCGACGCTCAAGTTAGGCGTGAATAGAGAATTAGACCCTCTGTGAGAGAGGATTGAGAGAGTTTGATAGCAAAGAATCTGCTAAGGAATTATGAGTGGAGTGTATGGGGAGTGTGAATAACTCGTACCTTGTTTGGAGTCCTCAGGCCTTTATTTATAGGCTTTGGATTGATACAAGATGAACAAAATATAAACAGAATAAAATATAATCTTATTTGGCATATCTCTGATATGATAAAATAAAATATAATCTTGCTTGGCATATCTCTGATATGAATAAAATAAAATATAACCTTACTTGGCATATTTCTGATATGATATCTTCGTTTGGATTTTATTTGTGCTTGCAATATATCTGGTTGGTATATTTCTGTTTGAAATATATATGATTGATATATCTGGAGATCATTTATTCTGGTGCTGGGCCTCGAGCCCAATAAGTATTGGCACTGTGATGGGCCCCTGTAAGGCCGGCCGTTGACTTTGGAGATACACTACCGTACACTGAATAATATATTACGATCTACCGAATAATATATTACGATACGATCTAGTTACTCTAATTATGCCCTGCGGAATATCTTCTCTCTGAATATCTCTTTTGTTACTGTAATTAGATTCCCGCTTCTACCGGTACCCTATTTTCCCGCCTCTACCGTCCGCCTCTACCGCCCGCTCTACCGTCCGCCTTTACCGTCCGCTCTACCGTTCGGTCCCTCTACCGTTCGGTCCCTCTTATATCTTTTCCTCTCATATCCTTTCCAGTCCCTAACATTTAACCATATTTAGTTTTTGGTTCAAAATCTGATTTTGGAGCCTTGATTTTTGTTGTCAGGTTGAGCAAGAGGATGGTGTTGAAAGACAGAGGGCGGTACAGTAGTTGCATTTGCCGTTTTTACGGATAGAAGAAAACTGCTAAAGCAAAAACGGAATTTTGATTTTTGAGTCTTCTAATTTTGTTCTTATCCATTTAAAAGTTATATACACTTTCCATTTCTCTTTTCAATTTATTTAATGTTCTGAAGGAGCTCTGGCAAATGCCATAAAGTGTATCTAGGGTAGTTTTATAGAGATGGAGCATCTCATCCCTGCATTTAATCGGGCATTAATAGTGACTGATCCTGTTCTTGTGTCACGCTGCTCTGCAAGGTTTTGGAGTAAGTTTAGAGAAAGTTAAGCACATTTTGTAACTTTTTTTTTTCTGAAACTGATTTTCACTTGCAGTTGGATTACAAAAATCCCTTGGATGATATCATCGTTGTATGAAATAGTGCTGCTGGTTTTGGAATTTTATGTTTTATTATGATTTTGTTTTCTTAAAGATATTTCGGTATGTCAAGAAATTTTAGATCCTAAGAAATAGGACCACAAGTTGGCTGAGTGAATGAAAAAGGTAGAAAAGTAATTCATAAAACTTTCGAATAATAGGTGAGTTTACTTTTTTAATATTTTTTATTTTTTATGTAAAATCATTGCAACTAGTCCAATATAACCGAAGACATTTGAATTAAATCAATCTAACTGAGTGAATTAAATGCATGAACTTAGGTCAAAGATGACCAATGAGTGTTAATCATTTCAGAAAAGAAAGTCTAAATAAAAATATAATGAAATAGTAATAATAGTACCCAAGAAAGGCCAAAGATCATTGATTTATAATTTTGATTTACAAAACTTCTTTCATTCAATTTCTCTGTAGAAAAACAAAATTAAGAAATGAATGTGAGTATGGTCATTACAAATATTTATCATAATCATCATCAATGTCAGAATAGTCATCAATTGCAGAAATATTAATATGAATAAGAGTTTCAATGACTAATACAAGCTCTTCAACTCTTTCATTTACACCATACAACATGATCATTACATTGCTTGGCGGGTCAATAATTTTATGCACCATTGACTAATCTGACTCTTAAGTATTACGAGTGATAACATCTATCGTTGGTTTAACTTGGTCACATTCACCATAAAAAGACTACTCAACATTTGGTTATAATGGTTTTTTCAAAATATGGATCGTTATGATACTCTAAATATTGCTAAAACTACAATGGTTAGTCATTAAATTGTGAAGGTTGCTATTGTTGCTTAAAAGTCTAGGGCAACTGATCAAATGTGTCTTATAGTAAGGTAGTGACTGCTTACAATATGACTCGAAATGTATCCCATTTTTGTATTGTTGAATATCTTAAATAGGAACAGAGACAATTTAATAAATAGAAACAGCCAAATAAAAAAATTAAAAACAAAAATTAAAAACATGAGTAAAAAAACTAATAAGAGAAATAGAAAACTTCAAAACAGAAAAAAAAATTGGAATACAAACTGCAAATTAAAAATAGAGAAAGAAAAAAATAAAATAAAAACAGCAACAGAATAAACTAATACAAATTGAAACAAGAAATAATAAAATAGAAATAGTAAATATTAATAATATAAACAAAAAATCTAAAAACAGAATATAGATATAGCAAATAAAAAAACAAAAGCAGTATAAAAAAAATAAAAACAAAAAATTTAAGAACAGAAAGAACAAGAATAATAACAAATAGAGATAAAATAAGACAAAATAATAGCAATATTTTTTTCCAATTCATTCAAATTTCTTTCTTTACTGTTATTTAAAAAAGAAATTAAAACAGTGAACGAAATCCAATTCAGGAATCACAATACGAGAGAAAAAAAACGAATTAAGAACATGAAGAATTTAAATTATAAAATGAAAGAACACTAAAATATGACACAACAGGAGTCCTTGACAAAGGCGACAATTTGATTTCCATTATCGTAGGGTGAAAACAAAAATATTAAATTTATCTAAATTTTCTAATATATACCGTTCATTAAAATTCAATTGATTTTTAATTTAAATTTTAATTTCTGATATGCAAATTGATGTATAAAAGAAGAGAAATCAAAATTAGGAAAGTGATAAAAAAATTGAAATCGAGCAACGATCAAATGCAAAACTTAATTTATGCTCTTTGATGCTGATTTTTGTGATTTGACCTTAGTGGCTTAACTCTCAATTAGATAATAACAAAAACACATTAGAAAAAAACCATGATATGTTAACAATTTTTTTTAACAATAAACTATGTGTCACTATTTGTATATTTAAAATGGACTAATAAGAAACTACCATATAAGCCGTTGTAAAAAAGTTATAAAAAAAAGTTATTAAAAAACTTTTTCTTAGAAAAAAATAGAAGAATATGAAAAGACAAAATTAGATAAAAAAGCTGAGAAAAACTAAAATCTTAAAATTGTGCAATTGATCTGTGTCATTTTTTTTAGTAAAATTAGGCATCAAATAGGCAACTTAAATTGGATTTTTTCAAGCTTTGAAGAAATTATGTGTTAAGACTAAGAGTTTAGCCTAATTTAACTTCACAAAACTGATTTTTAAGGTGAGATTTACACTCATTTATATATTATAAATTGACCTTATTTTCAGTCAATATGCAACTTCCAACACACCCCTCAAACTGAGGTATATACATTTCGAACGTGAGACTAGACATTAATGGCTAGTTCGATAACGATCCCATAGCGGGTGGAACAATATGCCCAACAAACAACAAATATCGCTAGAATATGCTATAACCATAACTTTGATACCATATTAAGAAGTGAACAATATGCACCCACTAATATATTATAAATTGACCTTATCTGAAGTCGATGTGAGATTTATGCATTATAGATCTAATATGGACTCTAACAGGATTAGAAGTATAGTTACAAAAGTCAAAGCTGTAGGTTCTCTTTATAATTTTTCTACAAACACTTTATAAAGTTATATAAAAAAAATATATAAAAAAAATTCCATATGTAACTTTAATTCCATATGTAACTTTATAGTTTTATAATATATATATATATATATATATATATATATATATATATATATATATATATATATATATATATATATATATATATATATATATATATATATATATATATAGATATATATATAATCTCACATTTACACGGAATACCTAGGAATTTCATATAATTGGCAAGAATCAATCATAACTTCTAAATTGCCATGTGAAATTGCCAAATATATTCATAATATATAATGTATAATATATAATTACAAATGTAAAAAATTTACAATATATGATTGTGCTTGAAACAAATAATTAAAATATGAAAACATTATTGGATAATTCTATAAATAGAACTAAAAAAATACAACTCTTATTCATACAGATAGTTACAAGAATTACTTTTACATTTTGTAATAGTTTTATGACCAAGTAGACACTAACGCCTATAGCCTCAATTAGTGCCTGAACCAAAAATTAACAAAAGGTTGAGTTAAAACACATTTCAATATATTATGGACAAATAAAATGTTTAAAGAAAATTTCAAAAACCATTAAAAGTTCTCTAACAAATGATGGCTTAAATTAGGGGATAACAAAAATCAATCAAATTAAACCACAAATATCAGAAAATTTCAGAAACCATTAAAAGCTCACTAACAAATTCTTCTTTAACTTCTACTATCCCGAACCACAAATCTTTACTTCCTTTCTCATGGAATGCTACTAAGCTAACATGGTTGCTATAGTTGAAACATAAATAAATATAGTATAAATATACCACTGGAAGGATTTCCACGCCCCTCAAAATTTGGATCATCACATACAATTGCTTCAGGTCCCATGAAAGCTTGCCACAAAAAATGTTCCAAACACCATTTGGACTGTGAAACAAATAAAAGTTGTTGATTTATATAACAGGCACTTGATGGTCTTCATTATGAACTTTTAAAAGGGTTAAATATGTCTTTGGTCTCTTAACTTTTAATGAAAATTGGAATTAGTCTCTCTTTAAAACTTTTGCCTAATTTAGTTCTTCAACTCTAGAAATGTATGAATTTAGTCCTTTTGACCAAATTTTGTTAACTTTATTTGATGTTTCAAACACGTTTCTCAGTTAACATTGAAGCAAAAATGTGACAAACAATGTAAACAACCCAAATGCTATCATGAAAACGTATTTGAAACATCAATTAAACCTAACAAAATTTAGTTAAAAGATGTTGATCGGTGGATTACCTACATAAAACACTCCAACGTTCAAGTCAGAATATTGTTTTAATAAGCTTTTATGTCAATTTGGAAAAAGATGTCTTTACCTTAACATTAATCTTGTATTTATAAGCCTCATAATCATTCAGTCCATTAATTATTCATTAATACAATATATCTTTGTACAATATAACTTGCCAATCACCTATAAATACCGTGTATTTGTCCCTAATATGGTTATTAAGTGTATTAATTAGTTATTAATGATATCCATCTTACCTAGCCAATGATCATTGAATTATGGATTGATTAAGATGATGCTCTCCTCGACGATCGACTAGCTGGGTATAACACAAATAATATTTTTTTCTTCTAAATGTTTGTCAAGAGTTGTTGGCTTTGACATTAAATACTAACACTCTTAGGACTAGTCCTTTTATGGGACCAAAAATATTTAAATTTAGGTTGCTTCTTTTACATATACAATTTATTTTATTTTGTTTTTAAAATTTTCACGTTTCATTTATGAACTTAATCTTACTAATAAGTGACAATGCTTTTGTTTTTATTTTGTAACGTTTGACAATTTGGGTTTAGTGTCACAACCCAAAAAAATTTCATTTTTAGGCTCGGCCACGTGGCGACCGGCCGGTCTCCCCTGGTGAGTGGGAGACCAAATCTGCAAGCATTAATTTTCCTTTTTCTCGTAATCCGTGCAGTGACGGCATAGCAAGGAAAAACCCAGGAAGTGGAAAACAAGTGGCATTCTTAGGGAGACTGGATGTTTATAGTGGAAACCAGGTGGCATCATAGGAATGGCCGACCGCTGGTGCTGAAGGTAAGAAGAAAACAATGAAAAATTATCTCTGCATGCAATCTTCTTCTTCTTCATCCAATCTCGTTTTCTGAAATCTCAAAGTTCTCCTCCTTCTCTCTAAACCTTTCCAACCTTCTCTCTAAATTTCTAACTTCAAATCTTCTCCGATCACTAGCTCCATTCAAGAAATTTGGTAGCTGGCACCCAGACGTCCAACCTGTACTAAACAGAATTTCATTCTGAGTTGGTAAGTGTCCGATCCTTTAGGTTTCCTAGTTTTCTTGCATGCATGTGCCGTTAAAGCTTGCATGTATCTGTAAACCCTTTCTTCTGAACCTATATTTTTGTATTTCATGTTTAGAATTTGGAAACTTAGACGAGATAGTTGCTATCCACCCACTGTTGAAGTTTTAAGCAGGAATTAGAGGTAAGGGAAGTTTATGAAAATTCAAGATTTATTTTCTATGGTTGAATATCTGATTTATGGTATGTTTGATTGTATATGTTATAATGAAAGTTGGAATCTTGTGTTAAATTGAATTCTGTGACGTTTAGATTTCAAAGAGAGTATAAGAACTTAGTATAACCACTTTTATAATCGAATGGTCATTATGACCGTCCGGTTTCCCGTTACACCTGGAATTGATTACTTATTTCTGAACCTAAGATATAATATTACGTAAGTCATTTCGGATTTTCTGTCTTACACAGAACGTCCGGTTTATAATTATAATATCCATTTGATAAAGCGTCCGGTATTTTACCGATTCGTGATTTCTTACGGAGTGTCCAGTTTAGTAAGGACATTCACTTTCCTGAAGAGAACCTGTCTTTCTTAAACCGTCCGTTTTTCTTCAATTTATTCAGTTATTTTTCCTTGATCAAATTCTTTCTTTAATTCTCCTTAAATAGTCGGGTCTCCCTTTTGTTGATTAAAACTATAAATTTACTATTCCGACCGGTTTTCATTAGTTACATTCATTTCTGTTGATGAACCATCATTGATCGTTCCGTCCGGTTTCATCAGTCAAATACTCTTTACTTATATTCTGTTGAGTTTCTTACGTTAAATTAATACTAAGTTGTCGTTTATGTTGGATTGAATTGTAAGAGAATTCCAAGGAGGAATGTCTCATGTTTGAAGTAAATTGATTTAGTATGACCGTGGTTATAGGCTCAGGTTCTGACTCTATTCCGATATTCCGTGATTACATCACCTCAAGTAGAGGGGAGTAACTCATGCGTGGGAATGGCGGGAGGTCCTCTAGCCTCAGGGTATTTCTATACCGAGGTGGTTCCATTGGACTAACCTCGGGTGGCGGTCTGTTGAGTGTATCCCAGCCAGGTCCACCCGGGTGCAGAGAGCGGCGAGCATACAGGGTCATACGTCCGGACATTATTTTTGAATAATTTGATGATTGTTGATGTTTCTTTCATGATTTTATTTGGAAAGTACTATGTATTATTGATGATTGTGTTTATATAGCAAATGAATTGTTGAATTCTTCATAAGCTTACCCTTCTATGTGATTTTGTTTTGTTTATGTTACCGTTCGGTATCCGACCGTTCGGACGTTTCTCTTCACTGCAATGATCATCCTTTTTGGGTGTGAGCAGAAGGATTTCAAGAGGAGTCTCTGGAGGAAGCACTACAAGAGGAGCAACCTTTGGAGGTGCTGCCCGAGCATTTTGCTGGACCGTCCGGTCCTTAGGCTTAAATTTGTCTATTTGTAAATATTGTAGTAGACGGTCGGTTAAGTTATTTTGTAAAACCGTCCGTCCTAAACTTTGTAAACTCCCAACTTGTATATTTTGGTTGATTAAGTTATCTTAATGCCAACTTTCGTTGTTTATATTTACTATTCTTTTTCTCTACTCTACTGTTCTTTAATATTATTCTTGATAACTCCTTGAATAAAATATAGTTTTGTTCTATATATTTATTGAGATGTTACATTAATGGTATCAGAGCAGTTTTATTCCTTAGGAAGCCTGTAGGTTATGAGTATACTTTGCTTGTGCTGTGTACTCGCATGATCAGTTAGATTTTTCTAACTTCTTATGGAAATTCATGAATTTTCTTTCTGTTTCAAAACAGAAAATGGCTCCAAGACCACCTCCACAGTCGGTCGATCGTGATGCATCCGGCAACAACAACAACAACTTATTGGAATCCGTCCTAGCTGCACTCCAACAACAAAACACGACTTTAATTCAGCAAAACACTAATCTTGCGCAGCAGAACGCACTTGCATTACAGAATGCGGAAGCCGCTAGAGTAGCTGCAGAGTCGACTCAGAGACAAATAATGGAGTTATTAAGAACTGGATCACAGATAGGTGGACCGTCCGGGTCTTCGGTAACAAATACGGCGGAATGGAGTTTGGAAAGTTTTCTCCAACACCGCCCGGCAAAGTTTGACGGGAAGTGTAGTGCTGATGAGGCAGATCGTTGGATAAGGGACATGGAGAAGATTTATCAGGCTAAAAGATGTCCGAATGAAAATAGGCTGTTGTATACGGAGTACCAGCTTACCGGCGAGGCAAGTCATTGGTGGAGTGCTATGAAGATGTTACTGGAACAACAGCGACTTCCAATTACTTGGGAATTATTCAAAGAAAAGTTTTATGGAGAATATTTCCCCAACAACGTACGGTTTGCAAAGGAAGTAGAATTTCTGCAGTTAGTTCAAGGTGGAATGTCGGTATCTGAGTACACCGACCGTTTCAAGCATCTGATGAGATTTTATACAATGGGCGTGAATGAAGAGTGGCAGTGCAGGAAGTATGAAAATGGACTAAGGCCAGACTTGAAGGTGATGATCTCCAGTCTATGTATTACCTCTTTTCCTACTCTTGTGGAAAGAGCCAAAGTACTGGAAAGGAATATGGCAGAGGTGGAACAGCAAAAGAAGCCTCAACAGCCGACCGGTAGGGTATCTGTTCCGGCTCGAACCGGTCAAGTCATAAGGAGGACGCCTTATTCTCGGCCTATGCCGACCGGTTCTGGTGTTTCCTCTCAAACCCCAGTTTACACTAATTCGTCAAGGCAGCAAGGATCAGTTTCTTGTTTCAATTGTGGAGGGCCACATTACAGGTCATCTTGCCCTCAACTGGTGGGATTCAAACATTGTTCTAAGTGTGGAAGAAATGGTCATACTGATTCTGAGTGCAACATGGGGAGTCGAGGGGCTATGAGACCTCCAATCGCTGGCAGAAGTGGGCAGAGAAATGGAGGAAGGGCTCAAGCAACCGGCCGAGTTTATGCTTTGACAGGAGTAGAAGCAGCAAGTTCAGGTAACCTTATCATCAGTACTTGCTTGCTGTATGGAGTTTCTTGCTGTGTATTGTATGACTCGGGGGCAACACATTCTTTCATCTCGAAGGCATGTGTTGAAAAGTTGGGTTTAGGCAAGAGTGAGATGCAGCTTGATTTGGTGGTGTCTACCCCAGCGGCTGGAGAGATTAGGACGTCTACTGTATGCATTAGATGTCCTATTGAGGTAGAAGGGTACAAGTTTAAGGTAAATCTTATATGTTTACCTCTTCAAGATATAGAAGTAATACTAGGGATGGATTGGTTGACTACCAATCGCATTCTCATTGATTGCGGGAAGAAAAAGTTGATTTTTCCAAGCGATGAAGAAAAGTTATCAATGACTCTCGGTCAACTCCGAGAGGATCTTATAGAAGGAGCAATGTGTTTTCTGATCTTAACACGTGAAGACGGAAGAGAAGAAGACCGTCCGGCCGAAAACCGAGCGGTTATTAAAGAGTTCATGGATGTTTTTCCGGATGAAGTACCAGGCTTACCTCCGATCCGAGAAGTTGAATTCTCCATTGATTTAATTGCTCAAGTCGGCCCAATCGCAGCGAGACCATACAGAATGGCCCCAGCAGAGTTGGTTAAATTGAAAAAGCAAATTGCAGATCTCCTGGAAAAGAAGTTCATTCGGCCAAGTGTATCGCCTTGGGGAGCGCCTGTTCTATTAGTCAAGAAGAAAGATGGAAGCTCTCGACTTTGTGTGGATTATCGTCAATTGAACAAGATTACGATTAAGAACAAGTATCCATTACCCAGAATAGATGACTTGTTGGATCAGCTGTCGGGTGCGACAGTATTTTCTAAGATCGACTTAAGATTCGGGTATCATCAGATTTTGGTAAAGGAAGCCGATATTCCGAAGACTGCATTTCGGTCTAGATACGGCCATTACGAATATGTGGTAATGCCGTTCGGCGTTACCAACGCACCTGCCGTATTCATGGATTATATGAACCGGATCTTCCGGCCGTTTTTGGATAACTTCGTAGTAGTCTTTATTGATGACATCCTCATCTACTCTAAGAACGAAGCAGAGCATGAAGAACATTTGAGGATAGTGCTTGGTGTGTTAAGGGAAAAACAACTATATGCCAAAATGTCTAAGTGTGAGTTTTGGATGAAGCAAGTGCAATTTCTTGGACATGTAATCTCAGCTGGCGGAATTGCTGTGGATCCGACCAAAGTCCGAGCGGTTCTGGAATGGGAAACTCCCCGTTCGGTTTCAGAAATTAGAAGCTTTGTGGGATTGGCTGGCTACTACCGAAGATTTATTGAAGGATTTTCTAAGATAGTAGCGCCCTTAACTCAGTTGACTCGAAAGGATCAACCGTTCGTCTGGACCGACTGGTGCGAGTCTAGTTTTCAAGAACTGAAGCAGCGATTGACGAATGCTCCAGTCTTGGTGATTCCGGATGTCAATCTACCTTATGTAGTATTTTGCGATGCATCTTATCAAGGGTTGGGTTGTGTTCTGATGCAAGAAGAGAAAGCCGTTGCTTATGCCTCTCGGCAGTTGAAGGTTCACGAGAGAAATTACCCAACTCATGATCTTGAGTTGGCTGCCGTAGTGTTTGCATTGAAGATTTGGAGGCATTATCTATACGGCTCCCGGTTTCAAGTATTCAGTGATCATAAGAGCCTCAAATACTTGTTTGATCAGAAGGAATTGAATATGAGGCAGAGAAGATGGATGGAATTTCTGAAGGATTACGATTTTGAACTGCAATATCATCCGGGAAAGGCAAATGTAGTCGCTGATGCCTTGAGCCGAAAGACTGTACATATGGCAAACATGATGGTTCAAGAATTCAAATTGGTGGAAAGCTTCAGAGATCTAAGGTTCCATTGTGAAATTGAACCGACCGGTATTAGGTGCAGTCATATGCAGTTGTCAAGCAACATCATTGACCGAATCAGAGAAAGGCAAGCATTTGATGAGGAATTACAGAAGATCAGTAAACCAAACGGTATTCAACTTCACAAGGATTTCAGCACTGGAACTGATGATCTTCTACGATATAGGGGGCGGACATGCGTACCTAATGATGACGAATTAAAAAGGATTGTTTTGAAAGAAGCTCATCAAAGTAGACTTAGTATCCATCCGGGTATGACGAAGATGTATAAGGATTTACGAATGTGTTTCTGGTGGCCAGGAATGAAGCAAGATGTAGCTCGTTTTGTGGAATCTTGTTTAACTTGCCAAAGAGCTAAGATTGAATATCAGAAACCGAGCGGTCAACTGCAACCTTTGGATATACCCGAGTGGAAATGGGACAGCATTGCAATGGATTTCGTAACCCATTTACCCCGAACGGTCAGAAACCATGACGCAATTTGGGTGATAGTCGATAGGCTGACCAAGAGTGCTCACTTTCTTCCTATCAACTTGAAAATGCCTATGTCCAAACTGGCTCAACTATATGTTAAAGAAATCATAAGACTTCATGGAGTACCGTCCGGTATCGTGTCGGATCGAGACCCAAGATTTACGTCTCGGTTTTGGCAGGCACTTCAACAAGAAATGGGAAGCAAACTTCAGATGAGTTCTGCTTACCATCCACAAACGGACGGTCAATCAGAGAGAACTATCCAGACTTTAGAAGATTTATTAAGAACAAGCGTGCTGAATCACTTGGGCGTTTGGGACGAAATTTTGCCATTGGCCGAATTCACGTACAACAATAGTTTTCATTCAAGTATTGGAATGGCGCCTTTTGAAGCCCTTTATGGTAGAAAATGCCGAACACCTCTTTGCTGGTTCCAGGAAGGTGAATCGGTGTTAACTGGACCAGAGATAGTGCAACAAACCACTGAGAAGGTGAAGTTGATCCAGGAAAGACTTAAGGCAACCCAGAGCCGACAGAAATCATATGCCGATAGAAGACGGAAGCCATTGGAATTTGCTGAAGGAGATCATGTGTTTCTCAAGTTAGACCGAAAGACTGGCGTTGGAAGAGTCATCCGACCAAAGAAGTTATCCGCTCGATTCATTGGTCCTTATCAAATTTTGAAGCGCATTGGACCGGTAGCTTACGAATTGGCTTTACCTCCTTCGTTATCCAATCTTCACCCAGTGTTTCACGTTTCGCAACTTCGGAAATATATTGTCGATCCTTCGCATGTGATTGAAGCCGACAATATTCAACTCAAGGCAGATTGTTTAGTAGAAGTCCGACCGGTGAGAGTTGATGAGTTAGCAATCAGGCGACCGTCCAACAAGCGTACCAATTATGTTAAAGTCGTTTGGGATGATAAAGCTGGCGACATCACTTGGGAACGTGAGGAGGAAATGAGAGAAAATTTTCCTCACTTATTCGAAGGTAAAATTTTAATTTTCGAGGACGAAAATTTTTATTTGTTGGGGGGAATGTCACAACCCAAAAAAATTTCATTTTTAGGCTTGGCCACGTGGCGACCGGCCGGTCTCCCCTGGTGAGTGGGAGACCAAATCTGCAAGCATTAATTTTCCTTTTTCTCGTAATCCGTGCAGTGACGGCATAGCAAGGAAAAACCCAGGAAGTGGAAAACAAGTGGCATTCTTAGGGAGACTGGATGTTTATAGTGGAAACCAGGTGGCATCATAGGAATGGCCGACCGCTGGTGCTGAAGGTAAGAAGAAAACAATGAAAAATTATCTCTGCATGCAATCTTCTTCTTCTTCATCCAATCTCGTTTTCTGAAATCTCAAAGTTCTCCTCCTTCTCTCTAAACCTTTCCAACCTTCTCTCTAAATTTCTAACTTCAAATCTTCTCCGATCACTAGCTCCATTCAAGAAATTTGGTAGCTGGCACCCAGACGTCCAACCTGTACTAAACAGAATTTCATTCTGAGTTGGTAAGTGTCCGATCCTTTAGGTTTCCTAGTTTTCTTGCATGCATGTGCCGTTAAAGCTTGCATGTATCTGTAAACCCTTTCTTCTGAACCTATATTTTTGTATTTCATGTTTAGAATTTGGAAACTTAGACGAGATAGTTGCTATCCACCCACTGTTGAAGTTTTAAGCAGGAATTAGAGGTAAGGGAAGTTTATGAAAATTCAAGATTTATTTTCTATGGTTGAATATCTGATTTATGGTATGTTTGATTGTATATGTTATAATGAAAGTTGGAATCTTGTGTTAAATTGAATTCTGTGACGTTTAGATTTCAAAGAGAGTATAAGAACTTAGTATAACCACTTTTATAATCGAATGGTCATTATGACCGTCCGGTTTCCCGTTACACCTGGAATTGATTACTTATTTCTGAACCTAAGATATAATATTACGTAAGTCATTTCGGATTTTCTGTCTTACACAAAACGTCCGGTTTATAATTATAATATCCATTTGATAAAGCGTCCGGTATTTTACCGATTCGTGATTTCTCACGGAGTGTCCAGTTTAGTAAGGACATTCACTTTCCTGAAGAGAACCTGTCTTTCTTAAACCGTCCGTTTTTCTTCAATTTATTCAGTTATTTTTCCTTGATCAAATTCTTTCTTTAATTCTCCTTAAATAGTCGGGTCTCCCTTTTGTTGATTAAAACTATAAATTTACTATTCCGACCGGTTTTCATTAGTTACATTCATTTCTGTTGATGAACCATCATTGATCGTTCCGTCCGGTTTCATCAGTCAAATACTCTTTACTTATATTCTGTTGAGTTTCTTACGTTAAATTGATACTAAGTTGTCGTTTATGTTGGATTGAATTGTAAGAGAATTCCAAGGAGGAATGTCTCATGTTTGAAGTAAATTGATTTAGTATGACCGTGGTTATAGGCTCAGGTTCTGACTCTATTCCGATATTCCGTGATTACATCACCTCAAGTAGAGGGGAGTAACTCATGCGTGGGAATGGCGGGAGGTCCTCTAGCCTCAGGGTATTTCTATACCGAGGTGGTTCCATTGGACTAACCTCGGGTGGCGGTCTGTTGAGTGTATCCCAGCCAGGTCCACCCGGGTGCAGAGAGCGGCGAGCATACAGGGTCATACGTCCGGACATTATTTTTGAATAATTTGATGATTGTTGATGTTTCTTTCATGATTTTATTTGGAAAGTACTATGTATTATTGATGATTGTGTTTATATAGCAAATGAATTGTTGAATTCTTCATAAGTTTACCCTTCTATGTGATTTTGTTTTGTTTATGTTACCGTTCGGTATCCGACCGTTCGGACGTTTCTCTTCACTGCAATGATCATCCTTTTTGGGTGTGAGCAGAAGGATTTCAAGAGAAGTCTCTGGAGGAAGCACTACAAGAGGAGCAACCTTTGGAGGTGCTGCCCGAGCATTTTGCTGGACCGTCCGGTCCTTAGGCTTAAATTTGTCTATTTGTAAATATTGTAGTAGACGGTCGGTTAAGTTATTTTGTAAAACCATCCGTCCTAAACTTTGTAAACTCCCAACTTGTATATTTTGGTTGATTAAGTTATCTTAATGCCAATTTTCGTTGTTTATATTTACTATTCTTTTTCTCTACTCTACTGTTCTTTAATATTATTCTTGATAACTCCTTGAATAAAATATAGTTTTGTTCTATTTATTGAGATGTTACATTTAGTGTTTAGATTTAGATTATATTTATTTTATGTTGATGTTTATGTTCACATTTTATAATTTGTTATAGTTTGGACAAACTATTATGTACAAACTGTGTTATACTGGTATCATGTTTTTTTTTTCACATTTTAAATTAATTTAGACAAATTTATCATGGTTTGACTTATTAATTTATTTGAAGTTTTAAAATTAATTTTTTCTAAACATTCTGTTATTTTTTTTTTCCAATTAGGTTTATACTTGAAAAAAATATTACTTGTAACACTTTTTTTTTTCAAAATCTTAATCCAATGGATTGAATTAGATTAAATATAAAACATAAAAAACTATAGAAATCTAATCCAATTCAATCCAACCAAATATTTTTTTTATATGTAGATCACAAACACTAATATTTTCTTCAAAAAATTATATAGATATTAAGAAATCTTTGAAATAAAACATGAACAGTATCATATGAACAATCTCTTTCAATCATACAATGTATTTGGTTGGGTACAGAGTTAAGGCATTCCTCAAAATGAATGGCAGACCCATTGAGATGAGACATATCATAGTGGCAATGGGCCACTATGATCTTCTGGATTTAATTGAACAAACAAATTTAAGTGAATGACTACCTTGTTTGTTTTTATCTGATTTTTGCTTTTTTAATAATGTAAAAGCTTTAGTATATATTTACAATTTAATAAACTTATTGATATCTCTGATGAAGGAACATATTAAAATAAATCAACATTTTCATAAAAAGTTAAAATTATTTTAAAGAAATGCTAGTAGCATAATATCTTGCATATGGTCATTTGTATTGGTTAAAGTTTATTCGAAATAAAAAAGTTATATGGGTCCATTCTCATTGAACGAGTCACTCTCATGATTTTGTAAATATTAATAAATTTTAATCATTAAATAAATGTTTCTGTTAAGAAATAAATTTAAGTTTAACTTAATCCTAATAAAATCATGTTTGTTCTCATTAATATATAGTAAATATTTCTTATTTTTAGTCAATACATTTTTTACTTTAGACTTATATAAATCGAACAAAACGCTAGATATTAATTATGATTTAATAAATCTAATAAATAACAAATTTTATTAAAATAAATTTGGAATGAATATAATATTATGTGACATCCCGATTATATAGAAAAACATACATAATCAAGACATCATTATGCATAATATAGGAAAGGAGTCAAGAGTAATTAGGATTACAGTCATTCTTAAACCGTACAGGAATCTAAAATCGGAGTATCATAGTCATCCTATAAAATGCTAGGAATTTAAAGCTTGAAATATAACAAGAGTCTTCAAGATAACTTCAGTTCAAATGACATAAAGCCTAGAGAACTAACCTGCAACATTTCTGTTTCCTTCCAAAGTTGTCTCTAAGGAAACTTCATTCTCCTATGCTCACATCCAAATAGATTATCATTGCAAAAGAAAACACATAGAGTAGACAAAGCAACAAATAAGCAAGGGTGAGCTAATTATATAAAAAAAACATGTGATTATACTAGCATATGCACATCAGATTTAATCTCAAGTCAAGTATAAGTAAGAAGGACAATATAAGACACAAAACCTAGCATGTTATTTTCTAGACTTGACTCGTCCGAACTTTAGAATGATAGTCGAGCTATGGCGGGTCATACACCCGTGGTGGCTTGTGATACTTAGGCTCCCCCGCCTTGGGCTCCCCCGCCCTGGGCTCCCCTGCCCTGCCACACTCACGAGGTTAGTCTGTTCCGCTCTTTGGAGCATGATGGAAGCCTCCAAGACTAAGACCTCCTACTACTCCTCACCACATGGTCAGCCTTCTGTACATGAGAAGAAAGACCATTGGAGCGTCAGGAAGACCCCCAAGACTGAGCTCCTACTTTCATTCTAAAACACTAAGAATCTCACCGAGAGATTTTACAATTAAACCACCACCAATAACCTTGAAACCATGTTTATTTCTTTCCCAATTCATATACCTTTATGATCACATACTTTCAAGTTAACATCACCTCAATCATAATTTACATTGCAATCATTCCACATACATTTCCAAACAATAACAGACCCAGAAGAACCACTAAACAACATAAGATCTCATAAAATCATACTTAGACAAAGAAAACAACTTTGAAACCATCACCAACAGTTTCAGAAGGGTCTAAAACAACCTAAAAACGTCCAAAAATGATACCCGGAACCCCAAAATCCACCCAAAACTGTTCTGGGTGACTTTTAGACAACAATAATTGATTATCATATGTAATAATCGATTATCATATGTAATAATCGACTATTTACGAGAACTTTGAAAAAAATATGATGTTCTAACTAGAATAATCGATTATCAAGTTAGATGATCGATTATTCTTATCAGTTTTTGACAGCAACCTGATTTTTTTCTGGTTTTGGTACATCTTAGATATATCCAATTGATCAATTTAAATTCTGTAACACTAATATTGATATGAAACATGTTTAACCCATTTAAACTATTCCTATAGTGATTCTAAGCTAATCTAGACTTGAATTCAACTCTAAGATGCCAATTCTTAGGACCTAGGGGCTCTTCTACCATTTTAATGGGTTTTAGTTCAGTTTTATGATTCTCACAAGTCACAATTTAATTGCCTAATAAACTACCAATACAGACCAAACTTACCCAACACACTACTTTCTCAAAATCACTCTCTCACAAGTCAAAAATGATGAGCCTACACCATTTCATGCACAGAATGGGATGACTTTTTGGGACTATGCTGGCCGTGAGCCCAAACTCAATCACCTTTTCAATGATGCCATGACAAATGACACTCGATTGATTTCCAGTGTGATGATTGAGAAGTGCAAGGGAGTGTTGGAAGGATTAGAGTCTTTGGTTGATGTTGGGGGAGGGACAGGAACCATGGTTAAGGCCATTGCCAAGTCTTTTCCACACTTGAAGTGCACTGTTTTTGATCTCCCACATGTTGTTCATGGCTTGCAGGGAACAGATAACATAGAATATGTTGGAGGGGACATGTTTCAAGCAATACCTTCTGCTGATTCCATCGTGCTTAAGGTAAATATTATCTAATTCTATCTTCTTACTATAAGTTGTATTTGAGAGGAGTTGATTTTTGTTAAATAATGAACATGTAATGGAAAATTAATATTTAATGTGATGTAGACTATAATGCATAACTGGAACGATGAGGAATGCTTGAAAATCCTGAAGAGATGTAAGGAGGCAATCGGAAAAAGAGAAAAAGGAAAAGTGATTATCATAGACGTGGTGATAGGAAACCTGAAAGGAGACATTGTATTGGATCAAACAAAGCTCTACTATGATATGGAGATGATGGTGTTGGTTACTGGAAAAGAGAGAAATGAGAAAGATTGGGTTAAGTTGTTTTTTTCTGCTGGCTTTAATCACTATAAGATAACTCCAGTTCTAGGTTTTAAGTCTCTCATAGAGGTTTATCCATAGCAATAATTGTTCAAAAAGTGAAAAAGATGTATGGTGTGATATATATTTCTGTAATATCATCTTTACCTTTGAAATAATTTCTGAATTTTAGTTGTTTCATTTTTATAATTTTGTCCATGTTTCTGAGTTTATAGTCTATCTTTTTTTTTTTCTTTGTAACACTTGCCAAGTGAATAATAGTTAAAGAGGATATATAATAAGTTAAAAAGTTAAAATCAAAATTTAAAATAATTTTATCCGAAACACTTACTCTTATTGAATAATATGTTTCACACGATAAAAGTGTTTCACGTTGGTGTTAATTGTTGTGTTTTTTACAAGAATTATTGTCTTTTGACAAAAATAATAATAAAATAAAGTTTTAGATAATATGGATATTATATGAAATGTACCATAATTTTTTAATTGATAAAAATATTATCCAATTCAACTGTTGTACGGATTAAATATATATTTTATAAGGAGTTGTTGATGATGCAATTAAATTAATTTTTATATTTAGAGTATTAACCGATGTTAACCAGTAAGTATTTTTAAATTAATTCAGTACTTACGTTTGATCCGACAAATTACTTCGTTAGATCAAATCTTAGGATCATTTGTTTATTAGCATTATGTTATGGATAATGATACTTAAACAATATTTAAAAATTATTTATGTGTCATTCTGTGATTGGTTCAAAATCACTCTATAATAATATTTATGATTATTATTATTAATTGTAAAGTGATTTTGGACCAATCACAAAATTATACGTAGATGGTATTCAAATGTTATTAAAAAAATGTTGTAAATATTTGTTATTCATACTAAAGACGATTCAAGATTAGTTACTATAATGATGTTTTTGGCAATAAATAGACTTTTTTAATTTTATATTTTGTGATTATAACAATAGTGTAATCATTGAACATTTTGTATGTTTCTTAATAAAGCAAGAAAATATTTGAGAACGTGAAATTAATCTTTTAGGATACGTTATTTTAATAGGTAAAATGAAATATATTGTTATAAAATAAGGATGTGCAATCTAGCATGGATACCCTCAGATCATATTCAAATATTTGAAATATTTGTTAAGATTTGTAACAAAATATAAAGTGAAGAATATTTTATACAATCATTGTAACATAAATAAAAGAGAATTCTCCACAACTATCAAGAATATAAGAGCTCTAATAAGAATGTAATACCAAATCGAAAAATAAAAGAAATGAAATATATTTAATTTTAATATTTTCTTTTAAGTTAAATTCGTATATTTAGACGTTGTTTATAGGTAACCTCTTACAAATTTATAATATTAGGAATTTCATAATATTTTTAAAATTTTAACAAGATAAAAACTAAAATGTAAACTTCTAAAAAGATAAAATAATACAATTTATCACATCGGATAAATTCAATACGATATTTTCATATCAATATAAAAACAAGTAATCTTGAAATAGAACATGTATAGTATCAAATATTGTAGAGGCTTAACATCAAAAGAGCATAGTATCTCACCATGCATAACCAAACATCAAAAATTAAAATAACATTCGAGTATATGAAAACTTAAAACTTGGTGGAAAATAAATCAATAAGCGGACAACCATCATTATATAATTCTGTTAATTACAAAAATTACCACCACCATTCAACGTTAATTGTGGTCTTACGTGTTAATCAACCTTTTTCTACCAGTGGTGGAACCTAATTCCCTCACTATCCTAGTTCGTATACATTTAAAAATTTAGTTTAAGAATGCCAAAAATGATTTTAACTAAAATAATATTTCAAAGATTGTAAATTGATTTTTCATAACATTGACGTTAATTTCATAAATTTTAGAATTATTTACCGAAGTTGTTTTGTTTAAATAGATTACTATTTAATAATAATCCTAATAATATAGAAGTATAATTAAACAAAATTTAAACTGTCAATAAAATGTTTTGTTCGCGTACTTAAAAGGACTAGAGATGCCAATCGGTATTGTTGAATAAGTTTCATGATCCATTTTCGTAAAAGTTTATATTTATCCTTATGTTTATCATATATAAAAAAAATACAAAAAAAAAACATAACATTTCAAATATTCAATATCAAAATAATATATTTAATGTCAAATATTTTTAAAATAAATGATAATTATACAAATTTTAAATTAGAATTACCAAACAACAAATGAATAAAAGTGAAAAAGTTATACTAATTTTTTTGATAACCAAAGTTTTGATAATTAATATTAGTGACCAATTATAACCAATCTAAAGTATAATCATTAATTATAATTTTACATTTATAATAATGAATATTTTAGAGACTAATAATTCTTAGTTTATAAATTGATATCTAAATTAGTCACTATAGTGAATAATTATTCTTTATCTTTAAAACTGTTTTTTATTTAATTTTTTTAATAAATTTATCGGTCATTATTTCAAATTTATATGGTTATTAATTTTGGAAATTTGTATGGTCATTAATTATATTATAAGTTTTTATAAATAATAAAAATTATTTTAGATATCTTGCAATTCAAGTTAGGAAAATTAAAATTTTGGAAAAAGCCCGTATTAGAATGTATATATGTAGGACAATAACTTAGATGTATATGTTGAAGTTCTTAGATTGACACATTATACTACTTGGACGAAAATCAAATTTAGGAAATGGGATCTAATGCGGACGCGAAATCGTAAATCTGTTTTAAGAAAGAACTTTATTTTCTTTAAACAACAACAAATTGTAAAAATAAATAATTTAGATAAATATAATTTATATTAACATCATGGGAAAATAGTCATATTTATTATCTTGAGAAATTAAAACTTAATAAAGAAACAAATTTAAATAAATAAAAAAGCATAATTAATATATAATAATAATAATAATAATAATAATTAAATTTAGTCCTTCAACTATCATGTAATTTTAAATTTAGTCCATTTTTCAAATTTTAGAACACTTTAATTTTATTTTTAAAAAAATTGTAATTTCTTTACTTCTAAAAGTAACGTTGTTAAAATTAGACTTAATTGATTAATTCGCTAACGTTTGACCAATTATGATGACATGTTTCGTTACTAAAGTTAAATTTTGATCACATGCAACCTTAAAAATTAAAAGAAAAATGTTTCTTTGACACAGTTTTAACACCCATCCATGTGGCGCTTTTGTATTGGATTTTTTGGGTTAAAGAAGAAATCCTTTTAAAAAACGCTGAGGAGGGTAATTTAGGAATTCTCATTTTATGAAATTTCAATTTGGCGGTTTCATTTTGGAAATCTTTCACTTTCGTTCTGAAGTTTCGTCTCTCCCATTCGGTCTCCTCTCTCCATTGGGTTCATGTGTCCAAAACCTTGGTCTCTCCACTCGTGTCTCCCATTCGGCCCTCTTCTCTCCATTGGCTTCTTTCACAACCACTCTGTCTTTGTACCGGTAAGCTCTCTTTTGCGTGTGGCGTTTTGGGCGTTGTGGCTCTGTTTTGTGTTTTGGCTCTGTTTTGCATTGTATTTGTCGAAGGGTACTTAAATTTTGTTATATTTTTGTGTTTTGTGAACCCTAATCCACCATTGATTTATTGTGTAGTTGCAATAGCGTCTGAAAACCCAAAGGTAAGTTAAAGTTTTGTTATTATATATAGTTGTTTTCATTTTTTTGGTAAGTAATTAATTTTTTTTAATGTTTTGTAGTGACGAGTTCAAATATCTCTTGATTCATCAATCATTGTTCTTATGAATGGGTTACTGAGAGATATCCATGTAGAATGAATTTCGATGACACCATTTCGTTGGTGTTTACAGCTTCGTAAGGCTGTGGAGATTAACTGTGAATTATTGAAGGTTATGGTATGTCGGTGGGCTGGGCATGATGTTAGCTTCAGGGTCAGTCATCAATTGGTTCCATTTACTGTTTTGGATGTTTTCATTAGCACTGGTTTAGACATAGGTGGTTTAGAAATTCCATTTGATGAATATATAGTTGGTTTGATTAGGGAAATGTTTAATTCAAAGACCACAACTTTGAACGATTTGGTTGACATGTTTAATGTCATTGTCTTAGACGAAAACATTGAGGTTGATGTTGTTTGTAGGTTGTATATATTTGTGTGTTTGGTTGTTTTTTTCTTTCCCAGGAAGTCTAAGATTGTTGCTAACATGCCTTCAAAAGTGTTAGATGACCTAAATAGTTTGTGTTTATATGATTTGGCGAGCGGTGTACATAAACACCTTGTAGATAATTTGAATAAATGTATGAAAAAAATTATGTCCGAAGGTATCCTTCAAATGCATTTGTTGATATGAGTAGTCAAATCAATTCCTTTAAGCTATCCTTTAACCGTATAGTCCCATACCTATACAGTCTCTAGATCCCTCTCATTCCAGTTATGTTCGATTCGTCCATGTATCCCTTCCACTGAAAGTCTGCCAGGAGCCGCTCCTTGTCCGTGTCCCCTGCACCATGCAAAGAAAGCACAAACATAATAATAAGCCATGTCCGAAAACCTAAATACATACAGCTAAGGAGGTGGCTGGAGACTCCAGTTCCGCCTTCCACTCGCGGAGAAGCTGATGCATCTGCTCCTCAAATATCACAATGTCACTACCCCTGCCCTCTTTTCTTGCACACTGAAGATTGCTGAAAATCCCTTGAATTTTATCCACCAGGTGTTTTTCCTTCTCCTTCATAGATTGAATAGAAGAGGATCCAAACTTGCCCTTGGAACTTTCTCTCATCATACCTTCCTAGAACAATTATCACACAATAACCAATGTAGGGCACTAATTAGCACAATTAAATAGCATCACATCAGAAAAATCTTTAAAATGTAACATGCAACCGAGGCTGATTCAGTTCGTAAGCAAGGCTAACTTAGACAAACGTTTTTCACAAACATGTATATAACAGAATCTAGTTTTATGCATGTCACTGATCAAACCACAATCCACAATAAAACTCTTCAGGAAAAAAAAAGTGACAAAAAAATCAACATTGACGGTGCACACCCAAATGAAAAACAGCTACCCAATTGACCAAGTTTGGGGCTTTCTACATCTACGTTGAACTTAAAACCGAAATTAGCTCGATGGGTATTTTACCTTTGGTCTTGAATTGGAGAGAAGGGAGCAATGGGGTGCAAAACAACGACGTAAAAAGGGGAAAGGTGACTGTAGATGACGGCTCCACTGGGATCAGCTCAGGACGAGTGAGAGAGATTCCAATCGTGGAAATGGAAGCCCTTAATTCTCTACGTTGAATTTGCAGATTTTTATTTTTATTTTTCTATTTATTATTAATAATAAATAATAATAATAGTAGTAATAATAATGTGGTGGTCTTTTGCACCTTGGAAACGTCAATTAGACGCAAGAAATTTTGGTCTATGCCTTTTCTAATTATTCTTTATCATATCTTAACCTGTTCTGTCACAATAAATGAGTCCTTATAATTCACCAAAAAAATACAATTAAGCGAGCCCTTTAGATCTTCATTATACTTTTAAGAGAAATTTTGTGCTTCAATTTATTTTTGTTGAGAATAATATTTTTGACACTTCAATATGTTTGATTAGATTATTTATTTTAATCTTAAATTTTAAGTTTTTAATTCTAAAAGAATCAAAGTAAAAGCTATTTAAATGTATCATTGTATATCATACATAATGTTTAGTCAAAGGCAAAAATAAAATATATTAGACTTAATTTTCATACACAAAATATAAAAATTATAGTAACATAATCTTGGAAGGGTATGTTTCCTCTGTACGGTTTCTGCTGTTTATAAAAGTGCATAAATGGGTAGATCAGACTTGATTGACATTACATACAGAGAAAGCTGAGTGTTATGTATAAAGGTTCTAAATCACATTTATAACACTGCATAAATAATAATTAATATATTTTTGCTTAAATCATATATATATATATATATATATATATATATATATATATATATATATATATAGAATAATAAAAAAGAATAAAACTTTTAGGAAAAATACTGACTCTGATGGTCCTAAAATTTTATCTCTTTCAAAGTCTTATGTATGTATTCAGACGTTGTGTTGAACTTATTTCGAAGTGGTTTTATTCTATCTTCACTCAAGACCCACATTTATGTTTTTGTTTCTATCTAATAAAAATCAAATTTAATTTTATTTCTAGTTAATTTTTGATTTATCAGTTTTTTATTTTGTCTTATTTAATCAATTTTATATATTCTTAAATTTTTATTAATTATACTTTTAGTGATAACAGAAAATACAATAATATTTCATTTTGAAAAAATATATTAATTAATTAAAATTAAACGTTTTAATTTAATTAATAATATTTTTTCTATCTAGCCAATTTCAGAATACTGTTAGTGTGTAACCCTCGTCATTACTAAACCAATAATATATTAACTTATTAATTTATTAATTAAAGTCAATGTCTAATAAGATTTCTTAATAACTATACAGTTATAGTGTTAATGTTAAATTCTTATAAGTTAATATAATTAATTAATTAAGAAACTCATAACATACCTTAGTCAAAGTCTTTATAATTTTAATCATTCAATTAATATTTCAATCATTAAATAATTTATAATCATTCGATTATAACTTATATGATAATCTCTATTCTAAAAGAATTATACATTTTTTCAAAATAATTTTTCATTGACAATTCAAAAGTCATATCTCTGTATATACTATTTATTTATGTGTAATTTAAAAATGAGATCATTTCATCCTTAACTACTAAATACCACTACTACACATATTAATCTATCCAGATTAATAATATTCTATCCTCACCCTATGATAAAAAATAATTTAAATTAAAATTATACTCTCTCTATTATACTCTCTCTATTATATTTTATTATTATACTCTCTCTATTATAATAACAAGTAATTTTAATAAAAAAAATCTTATTATCATATGAATTCAATAAATAAACACAATTTTATTATTGCTACCACAACAGATTTGAATCAAAGGAAAACTTGCAAATCTTTTTCCCTTGACTAAAATCGTATTTAGTTGTATTTCGGCTGTTTTCTATACACTGCACTGTATTTTTCTCTCTGGTATATCAGGTGGCACTGCAGACGTTAATATAAATTGTAGGTTTAATAGCCAATTTTGTCCTTAACAAATCTCAATTTAGTCTCTAGTTTTAAAAGTGATTGAAATGAATTCTTACTTTCAAAATTGTGAGTCAAATTAGTCTCTTCCGTCAAACAGAAACAAACAACGTTAAGAGTTTGATGATTTGGCATAAGAGATATTTTATTTCAAAATCTTAGGCTAAATCATTAAACCCTTAAGACCATTTGATTCTGTTTAACAAAAGGAACTAATTTGACTCAAAATTTTGAAAGTGAGAACTCATTTCAAACACTTTTAAAACAAGGGACTAAATTAAAATCTGTTAACGAAACTAGGGACAAAATTGGCTATTAAACCTAAATTGTACCATGTAGTCTAACTCATTTAAGGTTATATTTTATTTGTAGTATTTTAAGTGCCAAGGACACAACTTGTATCTGATTTGTATTTGTTTTATAGAATATCAGACAATTGCTCCAAATTACAATATCATTTGAGCTACCATGAGGATGAACAAAATCTTGCAGGAAACATATCCAAAGCCTTGAAAATTGTAGTTAGCAGGCAGAATTTGTGTTGTGCTATTTTATCAGTTATGTTTCCTTTCCAAACCAAGAGCATTGGTTTGTTTAACAAAATCTGTGATCAATGCTTAATTGCAACAATCAATTGGGTTTTGTATTTTCAGAGACATGAGTGGGTCCGAAGTTAAGAGTGCCAAATAATCCTCGGCCTCTAGAAAGTTGTTCCAGCTTTTCAAGTTTGTGTGCAAGAAGTTCCATTTCTCTAGCCAACTCTTCATTCCTCGTCTGTATTGCCTGAAAAGTGCAAAGTCACAAAAATTTGAGTACGTCCATGAGATTTAGAATATTTTTGGTCCCCCAATAACTTTTTCCTCCAATTCCAATGAAAGTAAACAAAACTAAATAAATAGGTAGGTAAAAGTATAGCCTAGATGAGATGGCAAAATTCCAAATTTAAACCTCCATCCTTCATAGCATTCAGAGAAAATATTTGATTACAAGACCAACTTTTCTTCAATGAATCCCTCAACTTTTAGCCCTCACAAAGGATAATCTATAACAGAGAGTAGAAAGATAACCTGTATTTCCTATCTACGTATTTCTTCCTTTCTTGCTTCTGATCTTGAACTTCTTTGCACCTAAAAAATGACAGCAGCTCCAGCAACCTAAATAGAAAGAAATTAAATTTATGTTGTGCAAAAACTCCTGTTTTATGTTATGAGGAAGACAAACTGGTGATGGCAGATATAAAGATAGATGACACAGATGGCCAAGTCTCAGCACGCTATTAATCCTGAAAGCAAGTGGAAATTCTACAAAATTATGGGAAGAACTTCTTACGTATATATTTGCAATATTCATTTAAAATCACAAAAATGGAATGGGATTAGAAGTCAAACAAGTTGTTCACATTGGTTATCAAATCACAATCTTCATATGGTCGATGTTACCATTCAGACAGATATTTGTTGGTTAATACATACAAAGCCTAGTAGTTTTTAAAATCAGAACAACTTTGATCGTAGTAGTTTTTAAAATCAGAACAACTTTGATCGTAGAGGACTCTTTCACACACTCAAATAATATAATTCAAATCTTATTTTCTGGTTTATATCTTTTTCTTCTCTTCTATTAGACAAGGGAAGTCCATTAAGAACCTAGCCTACACAAGTTTATATATGCTTTTAGACAATGGCAAAAACATATACACAGGCCATATACAGCTTTTCATAGAATGGCTCTATTTGGCTTAGGTGCTTCGTGGGAGTAAATTGAAAAGTACACAAGCATTCTCTTAAAACATCCTAGAATTAACCATAACTTAATTTAATACCAGAGACAATAAAAAGCAAGCAAATATGACAGGATTTTTGGGCAATGAATTGCAGTCTATTATTGAGGAGTTGAGACCTTCCCAACAAAATATTCATCCAAGGTGTCTCTGCACAAGTCAAATCTATTAATTCAATTCCCAATACCTTGTGCATATATATTTAAGGAATAGTATCTTTCCCTGCCATATACGACTAGCATTCACTAATGGTATTCTGTAACGGTCTCCTTCTTTATACTGAATTTCCTTTGTCACTCTCTTCCTTCAAGTGACTGTCTTCAACCTTTTCCACCTCTTCCAGTCACAATCTTTCACTGTTTCCACCTCTTCACGTGATTACAACCTATTCTATCAATTTTCCCACTGCCTCCTTATTTACAGCAGTGCAACGACACAACTCACGGCTAATAATGCCTGCACTCAGGTAACACTGCACAATTTTCAACACAAAGTAATCTGAATATTTCTACTTACCATTACTATCAAAAGTTAAGGTTTTTATAACCTAAACAACATATTTGTTACAAACCAACTAACTGAAAACTAAACTCTAGAAGAGTTAAAAACCCTAATCTGACAAAGGGGTTATAACATATTCCTTTTGAAGGGACTAAATATGGGACGGATTATCTCATCTCTACATGGATCAAAGCTAACCAAACTGGGAATTCGTCTTTCAATATGAAAACAAACACGGGAAAAAATGCACACAAACTATTTGATCTTTTGTTTCTATGAAGTTTTATATATGTCCTGCAAAGTTTGAAATAAGGTGAACCGACTCTTCCATAAAGGATATTTTTTCAAAAAACTATCTAAAGGGTCAATCAGTTTAATGAACAGAAGAGTCATTTGTATAGATTAAAATGGTATTCAAATGATCTTCAATATTGGTCCAGAGTGCTCTTATTAGAAAAAATATATATATATTAGAATTCATAGTATTTCGCTAGAGATATGAAAACATTTTGGGCCTCCACCTAACTAGTTGGAAGACAACAAGTAACACAATTACAGTTGTCATTAAACAACTACTCTATAAGCTTAAGTTTTTTGCTTTCTATCTAACATAACCTCACGTAATGATCACCAAGAAGAACATGGCAACAAGGATTGAGATCTAAACAACCTGATCATAAAGAGTGTAAAACCATGTCATAAACTAAGAATTCCAAAGCTTGAGTTATTACATGAAGGCAAGTGAACCATTCTTCTTTTATATCTAAGAATACAAACATTCAATAAAACACACAACAAAGAGTCATTAGAATAGAATGGCCACATCCAAGAGACAGATGGTGCTGAGAAAGTGAATAGAGTCAATCACGATCGTGGCACCTCTTCAAGTTGCTAAAATGGGTGTTATTTAGTCAAGTTCAGGGCAAAATATTTATTCTGCTGAGCACAAAGATGGCATTGTCATCTAGAAGAAAGACACAGGCACACTGCTAAAATAATTGTGATATGCCATGATGATTTTAATGGAACCCATGAAGAATTTAACTCACTAGCTAATGGGGTAAGGATTGCCCCTTACCCATATGTACTATACTGATACCAAGGAATTGGGAACAAGTAACTAATATGTTGAACCTAAGGTCGAATTAACACAACCAAATTTCTATTGTTGGTAGAAACAATCGTTGACCAGACTTTAGTACCTTTTAACTGAGTCGAACTAGTCTGAGAAAAAGTCTTAAAACAGTGGGGGAACATGTCCATTGAACTGTATACATACTATACCGAAGAATATTGCAAGCATGAAATTTCTAAAATTGAGAATAACCTAATAAAAAAGAAAACGATATGCCCAACAACAAGCACACCAATAAGTTTCAGCACTATCTAATAATTTGAACTTGAACCAAACTCAAATAAAAAGTTAATTCTTGATCTAAGAGTATGTTTTTATAAATTTCACATAGATGCATATAGAAGAACAAAATAAGAAAGGAAAACGAAATTTAGTTTCTCCATAAAATAAAATTAACTTATATATAAATTAATTTATAAAAATATATCATATTAGTGTTTCTATTTTCTAACTTATATCTAAATTACTTTTAGTTTATATATAAATTTTCTTTTTCTCTTTATGAAAAAGTTTATCCAAGAATACCTCAAGATTTGTCAATCACGTACGTAAACGCTATTTTAGCTTTATTACTAATCAAAGTGGGATTTCCTTCTATCAGAATTCAGTGATGATCAAAACAGTAAAACACGCAAACAGGTTTAAGACAATTCATGACACATAACGAACATGATAATAATGGTATGAAGCACAACATGAAGCAGGAAAACGTTATGTTATCATTATCGAGAACACAAAGAGTTCTCCAAGCAAATCTGCAGCAGCTTGCACAACCTTCTCCTCGTTCAAAGGACGGATTGCAACATCGGTGGCACGACCGTAGATTCTTCTCTGCACTCTCGTCGTCAATCTGTGATTGGCCTGATCCAAGGAAGAACCAGAGTCACACACGGCACAGAATAACGCACCTGTGAGTGTGAACACGGAAATAAGACACGTGCGAGCGGGAGAAATAAAAGTGGGACCTGGGCAATGGCGATTATGAAGCTGCAGAACTTAGGGTGGTAACCGGCCTCCTTCTTGAGCCTGTTGGCGATTGGTTTACACGCGGTTTTGAGGGCGAGTGTTGCCAGCTTCACCACGGGAAGCACCACCATCTCTCAAGAATAGGAAAGTGAGCTACTATGTTGATAACAGTGAAGCGGCTTTGGTACCTCTGTTGGGTGCGTGTGATCCACGACCGTATTTCATCACCGTATCTTTCTTGCTTAACAAGAAGATGGTCTGCTCCAGAACAGAACTAAGGTACCGGAAAAGCAAAAAGGAAAAATATTAGTACTAATTCATATTCGAAAACCTTCGCGAAGTTTGCGAAATTGATGAATTTTTTTGAGTTCAGATTAATAATTATTATTTGGAATTTTTATAATAAATTTTAGACTTAATTAAATTTTAGGTTTAATAATTTCGGATGTTTATTGGTATTGGTACAAAATCATTTCAAACAGGTCATTATATATTTTTTATCCCAATTAAGTTTTTTTTTTTTAAATTAAGTCTTGACTTGCCGTTAAATTCAATAGATGATGTTAAATTTGTGTATCTTGGGTTGCTTAATGTGCAACTTTTAATGACGTGGTAAAGTTACGAGGAATTTAATTATTTTAAATTTTGAACTCCATGGTTCACCAGCTAGCACCATGAGTAACCCCAGGCCACGCCACCCAAATTGTCTAGTCCCCAACACAAAATCGGCCACCACAACGCCTTAACCACCTAACGCCAACACAACGTCGCTGCGTCAACATCTTGTCACTGCCTAATCGTCATCACCGTCCAGCAAACCTAAATCGCACCACTCATGCTCATGGCCAGCCACTAGAAACTAACCTCAAATCGCGTCGTGATCTCCTCCATAACCAACCCAGAAACGCAAAGCTTTCCTCACGCACCGTCACGAAGCTTCGTCCATCACCACCTGCAAATCAAACGTAGAGAAACCCAACAGAAAACCATGCTACCAGTAGCCAGGGCAAAACCATCATCTCCCTTGTGCTTTCATCAACCTGCAAAGAGGAAACCACAATCGCGAAAAGCGAAAACAGAGACCCTAACCCACGTGTTCGTCCATTCCAGAACCACCAACCTATTTTCGTTCTTGCGCCTCACCACCAGCAACAATCCAAAACCTGCAAATCACTCCCAAAATCACAGAAATTGCAACGCCTTCATCTTCCATCAGCCAATGCTTCTTTCTACTTGCGTAAAATTCCAAATCGTACCTGTAAGAAGCACCAACATCCAACATTCCACCACGGGAGGAATTTACAGCACCTTCATTCTCCTTCGCGTGCGACACAGTGCAAGCTCCATTGCCTCATCTGCAAAACCCTAATTTGAGAGAAAGGGGCCTGCCACTTGGGAGAAAGGGGCCTGCCACATGGGAGAACTTACACGTAATGAGACTACGTCATTAAAAATTGCGCAGTCAGCAAGCAAAGACACACAATTTTTAACGTCGTCCACTGAATTTAACTACAAGGTCAAAATTTGCTCAATTTTACAGAGAAAAGAACTTAATTGGGATAAAAAAATACGAAAACCTATTTGAGACGATTCTACACAAAGACAGACCTCCGAAATGATTAAACCTAAATTTTATTAAAACTCCAAATTTTTATATCTTTCATTAAAATATTTGTAGTTTTTTTATTAACAAGGTCATATGATGTTGTATTGTTTTGTAATTTTGTTCATACATCTTCAAGCTATAAAAGTATATTTTAGTTAAAGTAAATGGTATATGATTTTTATTATTTTTATTACAAATATGGTAGATAATAATGTATTATCATGACCTATTATGGATGGTGTGAAGAAAATTCTTAAGTCTTATGATGGTGTCATTATTTAATATATTTTAAAATAATAAAGGTTACTTGATGTTATATATTTTTAATAATATTAATTTATATTTTCATATTTCTTTTAATATATGAATACATATAAAGAATTTATCAATGTTATAGCATTCATTGAAAGACTGAGTGATAAGTATGAAAAAATACATTTTTTCATACTTATTAATTAACTCGAATTTGTATTTATTCATGAAATAATGTGTTTTTCTCATTGAAAAGTTCTAATAGGAAGTGACAAAGTTTTTTAGGCAATTGTAGACGAACTTATATATATCAGTGGAGTGCTATCAGATGTTTCTTGCTAAGCCAAAATTAAATCGCTCAACTGAAAAGAGTTTTATTCGCTTAGCACATCAGAACAATTCGGTGAGCGAATAAACGCCACTTAAAGAATTGCAGTTGAATATTCACTTAGCACATGGGATCTGTGCGCTTAATGAATTAGTTATTTTCTTTGGCTTTTAAAGTGGAAAATAGACAGAAAGATCGAACTCCTGAGAGAAGTTTCGGACAAAGGAAAGAAACGAAAACATCTCAGGAACTTCAGGAGACTACTTCAAGGCCTCAAGACACCATTTTTGTAAGGGATTGCTTCAAATGTGTAGGTTTAGATGATTAGGAGTAGTTTTTCTTTCGTTGGAATTGAATGTAATAAACTCATTGTGATGTAATTTTCCTGTTCAATATATCGTTGTTCGTTCATATGCTCTTTCTTGAATTTACTATCATTGTCTAGAAATATAATTTTATTTGAATGTCTCTTATTACTGAAAAGTAATTTTGAACATGAACATAGATAGAGCACCTAAGTGATTTGGGATCTAGGGATAGACTCAATAACTTGGTCATTTTTAGCATCGAACTTAATGCAAATTGTATCTTAAATTGACTAAGGGATTAGGAGTTTGATATATTAATTTTGAACTAGTTTCTAAGGGATTAGGACTAGTATGCCTTGATGTGAATGTTTAAATGAAATAATGAAATATTGAACAGAGTTTTATATTCATATGATTCATGAAACCCAATTCCAACGAAGTTTCTTTTCAATATAAATTCTTGGCACACCAACTGTTTGATAAAATACCAAAAAGAGTTTCTTGTGTTGTTTTGTGTATTTTGATGTCTAATTGAGTTGTAAAAGGAAGAATTATCATGTGTTGCACAAGTCCCTTGGGAGAGAACGATATTTATCACTTGCTACGTTGTGACTGGTGCACTTGTCGTTGGTTTTGCAGTCAACAAGTTTTTGGCGCCGTTGTCGGGGACTTGAGTTCCAACACAAGGAAATTTGGATATTTATGGCTCTTTTAGACTTTGTTGTGAATTTTTCTTTTGAATGTTGTTGAGTATGTAGTTGGATTTATATTTGTAGACTTTCTATTGATTTAGTTGAACTTAATGCTTGTCTCAGGATATGCCTTAGAGCATGATCTAATTGTTGGAGGATCCTAGGGATGGGATTTCAACAGCCAAACTAGCTAAATCAACCCAAATTTTGCAAATCACTAGGGATGGGATTGTGAGTTTGGCCCCTACTATTCTGGTTTTTAATGCAAGTTTTGATACATTCTTAGGCTAAGAGATTGGGTAAGGTGTGTCAGACTTAGATATGTGCAACAAGAGGGATCTAAGTGTTTTTACATTAAAGAACAAGGAAAGTAGTACTCATCACCTTAGGCGAGTACTAAGAGATCTTGCAACAAGAGGGATCTGAGTGAGGTTATTTAGGAAATCCATTTCAATCATTCCACATATTGGAACTATTGTTTGGTTGATATGCTCATGTTTTGCTATTTTTGTTTCTTCTTTTCCTTGTCTCTTTGTTTGTGTTTTTCATTTTTCTATTTTACTTCTCTATACGTTACTTTTATTTTTATCTTTAGGTTTTTCAATTTTCAATTCTCAAATCTTGGTTTCTATAAAAATTGGACTAATGTGTTTGTTGAAGTTCTGTGTTCGTTAGTGTTTTATTGTGCTTTTTATTCGCTCAGCACACATCTGCGGTGTGTTTAGCGAATATGTTTGTGAATATTGTGAAAGAAACTGAGCAATTTATTCGCTCAGCAACATCTGTACGCTGAGCGAATATTGTGGAAAGAGAGTTTATTCGCTGAGCGAATTTGTGAGATGAGTGAATCAAGAATAAACATTTTTGTAGTTTTATTTGCTTAGCGTATATACCTGATGCGTTCAGCGAATAAAGACAAATATGTTTATTAAAAAAAATTAAAAAAATGTCTTTTTATTCGCTTAGCGTAGAGATCCGGTGCACTTAGCGAATAAACACAGGTGCTTAAAAAAAACTGGTCTATTCACTTAGCGCACAGTTCCAATGCGCTAAGCGAATAAAACACACACACAAAAAATTCGCTCAACGAATTTCTCACTACAATTTTGGCTCTCTTAGTCACCTTATTCACTCAACGAGCAGTTCACTTAGCGAATTGTTCGCGCAATTTCTAATTTTGTGCAATTCTCACCATTTGTTCAATGTTCTTTTGTGCTTAGCTAATATTCTGCAGATGACTTCTCCTAAGACCACCACAAGATCTTCTTCACGGTCACAAACTGTTGAGGCATAGGAAGAAAACCTTGTTTTAAACTATGATCAACATAGATCCTCCTTTGAGTTTGCACCACCCATCCTATGGCCTGAGGGCATGCCTGAATCCAAGTGGGGGAGTGCCTATGCGAAAGCTGATGATGATTAGGATGATGAGCAACAATAGGAAAGTCAGTGGAAATTTAGGCAAGATGGTTCCTAGTAACTAGACAAATGAAGAGTTTTTTCGTTGTTTAGTTGTGTTATTTGTGATTTGTAAAATGTTTTGAACTATGTGTTAGTTGTAAAGACAATTGACTTTTTGATTTGATGGTTTATGCATTGTCTTGATTAAGTTGATATGATTCTTGAAGATGATAACATATATGGTTGTGGTTGCAATGTGCTTCATATTTTTATCTGTGTGTAAGTATGAACAATGACCAGATTTGTTGAGTATTGAGAGCATGGTTGAGATTGAGAGATACTTTGAGTTTGTATAGATATGGAATTGACTTTTGAAAGATTGTGATTCTACATAAATACACACACTTTTTGGTTAAGGATGAGAAAGGCAATGTTCTTATTGATTGTATAACTTCCTGGCCAAATAACCAACTTTGATACATCATATATGACACATTTGTGAACCCTTTTGAACCTTGATTTCTTTCTTCCACCTTGAGCCTATTATATGTTATCCTACCTTACACCCTAGAAGAGAACATGTATTTTGCTTTAAAAGAGGGTAAGGTTGAATTTAAGTTTGGGGGAAGACAAGATGTTCATATAAAAAGAAAGTTGATCAAAAGGGTGCTTGAATTGAAAAAGAAGGTTGAATTGTGAAAGAATATGGTATGAAATGAATGATATACATTGGGATTGAGGAATTAATTGAGAAATGAAGCATGTACTTGTGTTTTCTTCTTAAGAGGTGACTTTGAATTCAGGAAAAACCATGATTCTTTTTCTAGCCAAGTCAAGCTTTAACCTGAAAAGACCTTTTGACTTAACCAATGGTGTGTGAAGTATGTGAATTAGATGAGGTGCAAAAGTTGAAGATGTTCTACGATAGAATCTACTGTTATGTGATGACAAACACTTAATTGGTAAGGATGTTAAATTTTGATTTGGCTGTTCATATTCTATGCACAGGTGAACTTTTGGGTGATGAATGCACAATGTCGTATTTGTTTGAAATCTTTGGAAATGCATGAGACTACTTCAAGGCATCAATGCAAGGGATTACTTCAAATGTGTATGTTTAGATGACTAGGAGTAGTTTTTCTTTCATTGGAATTGGATGTAATGAACTCACTGTGATGTAACTTTCCTGTTCAATTTATCGTTGTTCGTTCATATGCTCTTTTTTGAATTTACTATCATTGTATGGAAATATAATGTTATTTGAATGTCTCTTATTACTGAAAAGTAATTTTGAACATGAACATAGATAAAGCACCTAAGTGATTTGGGATCTAGGGATAAAGTTAATAACTTTGTCTTTTTTAGCATCAAACTTAATGCAAATTGTATGTTAAATTGACTAAGGGATTAACAGTTTGATATATTAATTTAGAACTAGTTGCTAAGGGATTAGGACCAGTATGCCTTGATGTGAATGTTTGAATGAAATATTGAATATAGTTTTATACTCATATGATTCATGAAACTCAATTCCAACAAAGTTTCTTTTAAATATAAATTCCTGGCACACCAACTGTTTGAAAAAAAATACCAAAAGGAGTTTCTTGTGTTGTTTTGTGTATTTTGATGTCTAATTGAGTTGTAAAAGGAAGAATTGTCATGTGTTGCACAAGTCCCTCGCTAAAGAACAATATTTATCACTTGCTACGTTGCAATCGATGCATTTGTCGTTGGTTTTGCAGTCAACACCGAGTCTATATCATGTTTATCCAATAAAGCTAAAACTCAAGTCCTATCAAGTTCATAATGAAGTTTAATCAAAATTAAATTGTCTGATGTGAAATTTCCAAACAAGGGTTAGTAGGTCGGTGATGGTTGATAGTTCAATACTATAAAAGGATAGTTGTAGTATGTTTAGAAGTTCTGGAGTTGTTTAGTAGAATAACTACAGATGGTTTTTTCTTAAGGAGATGAATGATTTGAATTCCTTTAATGTTAGTGTATATTTTCAAGATGGAAGGTTTGCCTTTTGTACTTTTCCAAATGTGATTACTATTAGTCAAATGTGGTGGATCATTATAAGTCATTTATTGGGACCATAAAAGCTGATGTTAAGTCATTTGTGGTACTATATCCTTCCTTAATTTGTTGATAAGGAGCTTTTAACTTCATTCTCTTAAGGAATGATGAAGATGTTCGACATGTGATTCATTGACATCGTAATGGTCCCCAATGGAGACAATTCCTTTTTATGTGAATTTCATAAAGGATGAGAAATCTGACTATGTTTGTGGTTCATCATCCACTCATGATGGTAAAGTTAGTAATGTTAGTCTTTAAAATGTTTTGTAAGTAAGTCAATGTAATATCTTTTTCTTTATGTATTTGTGTTTTATGAGAGACTTGTTTAATTTAGAATAATGAAATTTTTATTTGTTTCATATGTTTATGCAGGGTTAATTTCTTAATTTTTATTCTCATCTCCTATTGTTTAATAAATGAAAATAAAAAAAGAATTATTTAAAAAATGTAATTTAAAAAAATTCAAACATATAAATAAAGATTTTCTCATTTCAAAAGTATGTACCTTTTTTTTTTCTTTTTTATTTTAGTAAAATGAAAGAAAAATTAAAAAAAATGAAAAAATTATAAGCCCAACTTAGAATTCAGTTTATATATACTACAACGTTGTTTGTTTACTACAATGTTGTTTGTTTATATATAAGTCCAAACAAACTGAAAAAAGAAAATCTATCTTAAGACAAACATATAATTGCAGTATGTATTTTTTAAAACCAATAAAATAAATACATAAAAAAAAGTGAATTGAATTTTGAAACTTTATTTTAAATCTATAAAAACTATTAAAACAAGCATAGTATAGAGAAACAAGATCTTTAATAACTCTTGTTTTGAAATTTTACGAATAGATTTTAAGGAAATAATGTTTGTAGCTTAACCATCTAAAGAATGTTTGATAAAAACAATACTGAACAATGTCAGCAAATCGTCTATGTTGAGCTTGAATAATATTTTATAAAACTTAAATAGTGTATGGTGAAATTGTATTAAAAATTTCAAGTTGTTTAAGACAAAGTTTTTATTAAACGTGGCATCTTCTTAACCCTTTGTTACTCAAAAGAGCATACTTGTGTGCTAAAGCTTAGTACACTAAATATGCCTAAATGCTCTACAACATTTATAACATTAAATACATGTACGATTTTTATTTCTTATTTGTGGTGTTTTGTCTACCTTTATTTGTGTAGATAATGACAATACCAAATTTTATTAAAAAAATTTGTACAAGATTAGAAGGACTTTAAGAGATAAAAAGACATTCTTAGAATGTTTCCTTAATGATTTTTATTTTGAGAAAGTCATATAGGTCACCTTTGCGAAAAGCACTATTGCTCTGGGTTACAATGCATCTAACTTCATACCTAGAAGCTACCTACTTTCCTTGAAGTCAACTTTATCTAAGTAATAGATTTTTCTCAAAAAAGGCCATATAAAGATAACATGATGAAAAGAGGAAAAAAAGAATTTATCTTTAATTCTTATGTTGTTATTCTCTCCTTGTCTAACACTTTCTTTGTTTAAGAAACAATTTTACAAGTTTTAAGATTTTATTGTATTGAAAACACACTCTCTTTAAGAGCTTTGATCTGTACTTGTTTTTCTAAAACACTTTCATTGTGTTTGCAAAATTATAAAGAAAATCAAAACACTTGATTCTTTAGTTCAATTGAACTAAACAATATAATAACAAAGGTTAGTGTTGAACAAGAAGTAAGTAAACTCGTATATCCAAATTTTATAAATATAAATCAAAAGTGATAAAACTCATTATAATATTTGAAAATTAATAAAGTCCTTTAAAAATATTTAAAGAAAAAACTTTACTAACTCAATTTCTTTATGTATCTTGAACTGAAAAGCTTAAAATGTTTAATATATAAAAGTTTTAAAAACTTTATCCTATCTTCTTCTAGAGTATTTTCAGTGATTCAAAAACTGTTATTTATTAATAATAATAAGTATTTATATTTCTAAATAAAATGTTACGCCATGTATTTTCAAATAATAAGATGTCTCGCAAAAATATATATCTATTTTCCAAATTTAATTTTTATTTTTCAAATTTTATTTTCTTTTACTTATTCTTGCATGTTACCTTGTTTATTTTTATTTTAAACCCATATAACATTTGACGGTCTCAGATATTTATCAAGTTTGAAAAGCAAGATATTTATATTCATTATTATTATTTAATTTAAAGTTAAATTTCGATAATATAAATTTGAAAAGTTCCAGTTAATATATTTTCAAAATAATTTCAAATCAAACTCTAAATGCCCTAATGCATTTTGTTTTCGGTAAAAAAGTTCATTTTGAATAATTGCGTAGTGGTAATAATTTTATGGGCAATAGGTAATTCAACATCACACATATTTATATCAATTATTGTTTTTTAAATTTAACTAATAATTTTTTATATTCAAATTTATTATTTTCTATTTTTTTTAACTTAATTAAATTTTAATATTTTTTAAATAAAAGAAATTTGATTTCTTATGTTAAATTGACAATAAGGACCTTTAGAATCTTGTGTTAAAATCTCAAAAATATTATATACCAAACCATTTAAATGATATAAAATTTTAAAATTGAAAGATGTCAATATAAAACAAATAACTGTAAAAGATGTCCTAAATTTTAACATAACAATTAAAATTAAAATGAATTATATAATTAAATATTTTGATCAATTTATTAATTAATTTTTTTATATGATATTTTATATATATATATATATATATATATATATATATATATATATATATGTGTGTGTGTGTGTGTATGTATGTATGATATTAAATTTAAAATTAGGTTTAATACATCTTTTGGTCCCACCTTTTGGGACTTTTGTTCAAAATAGTCCCACCTTTGGAAAAAATTCACTTTGGTCCCATATTTCATTAAATTTTATTCAAAATGGTCCCTATGGCAGACGACGTTAAATTTCTAACGGTGCAGATGTTGGCGTGACAAACTATTATCCATCTGTGCCCAATTTATATGACGTGGCTATGTGGACTGTAGTAAGTTGACTTAAATGGATTATAATTGGGGTTATTAAAAGGGGTGGGTTAGGGTTAGTTGAAAAATGGACCTTATAAGCAAATACTGTCCCAACTTCCCACTTATAATCTGTCATACTTTTTTGTTTCTCATATGTCTGAAATGGACCTGGTTGTGTCTATCTTCACTCTCGTTCTCACTACCACTGTTTTGTGGACTTACCAAGACATCAGAATGCCATTCATCATCTGACAACCACCTACAATTGACCTCAGCCATACACTCTTCATCACTGTCCTCCAAACCAAAACCCATTTCTTCTTCCTCCTCCTCCTCCACGTACTCATCACCACTAAGATGATCCATATGCCCTTCATCCTCACTCTCCACTTCAACTTCATTTTCCCCTTCACCATCACTCTCTACTTGAACCTCACTCTCTACTTGAACCTCACCCTCTACTTCAACCTCATTGTTCAGTCCACACTCACTTTCTACTTGATTTTCGACTTGTGTCTCTACTACAATTTCTTCCTGAACTCCAACATCCACCTCATTTCCAGCACTGTCTTCCTCACTTTTATCACTCTCATTAACCAACTCACCCTGAGTCAACAACAACTGCACCCCTACTTCAGGTTCGTTATCTTCTACAACCTCTGCATGGTCCACGCCATGCACAACATACAAGTCAACTTTTCCAAAATACTTTCCCACCCCATCATATTCATTGCTCCTTTATCATCATTCACTTCATGCAACACATTATCTATGCTATAAAACAATTGTTGCACGTGAAGGTACCCCAACTCTTTTAATGCACCAATTATTTCAAAATAGCTCCATCTATCGAGATCAACGTCCCAGTAAACAATATCTCCATTTATATAGTTAATAGGGTACTGTGTTATCAAGGTCCCACCATGGTGGACCACAACCTCAATTCTTTTCTCAGACATCTCAAAGGGGGACCACTAAAATAACTTAAAAAACCAATAATGGGACCACGGTGAACAAAAGCCGACACTAATGTCCCCTGTCTTCCACAACCAAAAACCCCACAGCAAAAAATTATATTTAACACAAAATACAATGCACTACAACAGCAAATAAACAACTTTTTATACTACCCAAAATCAGAGTAACCTTAGAACATCAATGCACTACCCTAACAGAACATTAAATTAAACCCTAACCCCCAAAAACAAACATAAACAACAGAATAGCCTTAGAAAGTGAACCCTTACCTCACCCCCGTGCAATGTTGAACTACCACCTTCAAGCAATCACCACTGACGTGATCTCCAATGGCGACAAATGAACAGCAGAGTCTTCTCTCCAATCGCGACAATTGACGAACAATTAGGGTTGGGGTTTTTCAATTACTCTAATTTTCTAATTTGTTTTTAATTAGGGGTTTTTTAATTACCCTTAAATATTGTAAAACAGCCACGTAATATAAATTGGGCACAGATGGATAATAGTTTTCCACGCCAACATCTGCACCGTCAGAAATTTAACGCCGTCTACCATAGGGACCATTTTGAACAAAATTTAATGAAATATGGGACCAAAGTGAATTTTTTCCAAAGATGGGACTATTTTGAACAAAAGCCCCAAAAGGTGGGACCAAAAGATGTATTAAACCTTAAAATTAATAGGTTAATCTCATTTTTTTTATATTAAAAACTCGAATAAAACCCTCAAGTAAAACCTACTCCCAACCAACCATCCGCAAATGACAGTGTTTCAACGGAGGCCATTGCCGATCTCTCGTAAATAAAGCCTTCCCTTCGTAGTTCACAGCGACGCCTCCAGTTCTCTCACTCCGCAGTAAAACGACATCCGTCGCACCGTGAAACGACACCGCCGAAGCTGAACCCTAAAACTTTGGGGCAACGATGCAGCACGACGAGGTCATATGGCAAGTTATCAGGCACAACCATTGCACTTATTTGGCCAAGTAAGCAGTTCCCTAACTTTTTTATTTCGATTTTCCTTTTATTTAGTCTCTCTTCCAATTTATGATTTTGTTTTATTGATAATGCTCTGACAAGATAATCATTCACGCCACTATTCGAAAAGATAATAGTACTTTTGCTTACAAACATGTTTTTTTGTTTTGCCTTTTTGGAGCTAGGTTTTGTTTTGGCTGGAATTGATGCTTGGTACTATGTAATAGTGTTGGTTACGACGTTTATGTTATCATTTTGTTGGAATTATAAATTTGATACAACCCTGTTTGGATAAATTTCTCGATTTTACAGAAGGGGATATTAACTTGTATACTTCGATTTATGGGGAAGTTAGATAGGAGAGCTTTTATAGAGTTATAATGTGTTCAATGTTGATTTTTTATTTATTTATTTAAGTTTATAGAAGTAAGTACTCGTTGAGAAGTTTATCCAAACATTTGTGTAGTTTAATAAGCTTCACTGCAAAACTTATTGAAATTTATTAGAAAGAGTTTATGCCAGCCACTTTCATAATTTTGACCAGATAGCTTCAACTTTCTGCATAACTTCAGAAGATAAATTTAAATAAGCTCATATATGCTCTTTCGAACGCCCCTAAATTGTTATCTTCCCGAGTGACAAATGCAATAAATAAATGGGTAATTGAAGACAAAATATTTGTAGAATCATAAATTTGCATTGGGTGTTGCAGGAGTGTTTTATCTTTATATGAAAACTATAGAACGGGCTCACATGCCGAAAGATTTGTGGGAAAGAGTAAAGCTGCCTAGGAATTATGAGAAGGCACTTGAAGTCATAGACAAACAACTGGTACTGTTGATATATGTAGCCTTTGGCATATTTAAGTATTCAACATTTTACTGGTTAGTTATTGTCAAGTTAAATGCGTTTCTGCATTGGCAGATGTATTGGCCCAAGCTTCTTATAAACAAGATAAAGCAACGACTGACTAAAATGACCCAAATGCGGATACGTATGAGGAAACTTGCTTTGAAGACGAGGTTCAAAATCATATTCTTATATTCAGTTTGTTTTATCTTATCATGTTTACCAATGCCTAATTTTTATGCAAGTAGCTTGTAGTTTAGATGCTCTAATTTTTGTATTATTTGAATAACCCGTCTGATAAAGGCAATTTTGCATGCGTAAAGGAAAATTGATTTTTTGTGAATGAATGAGATTGTCACATAAGAATTTTACTGCATGGAGTAAAACCTCACTACCCTTACATATTTCATCTGATTTTCGTTCAATGGTTACTGCTTGTATTAGTTTTGGGCTAAATTTGGTTGAAATAAAAGAAGCTAGACTAGCAAAGTAAAAATTGGGCTACTAGAACTATTATCATCATGCTTAATTATGTTGCTGAAAATCCATTTTGGGTAAAGTAACACGTTATATTGCTTCAACTTAGGGAAACAATTGGATCTCCCACTTGTAGATTTAGTTTTACTCCTCACTTTTAATTTTTTACCCAATTTTTTGAATATTTTTGCGTGTTTTTGGTAGTTTGGCATCTAATTGCATTCCAAACTTCTTCAATATGCATTCCTTGGATAAGTAATTCTAAAGATGGATATGTTTGTGCAAGAGGGGCAACTTATCTGCTTATGATTGATTTCTATTGCCTAGGTTTTCCCTTTTCTTTCTGCTTCCTGTATATTTGTCTAATTAGGAAAGACTATAAGAAATCATGTGATACATTCCCGACAATGAACCTAATAAGAAACTCACAAACTCACACTGAGCACACCAGGTATGGAGAAAGCTCCCTTTTATTCAAACAAGAATATATGTATACAATGAACAATAAAGGCCTAACCCTCTTCACAGGATAGAAAATGTTTAACAAACAATCAACCAAAAGTCCCCCCTCTTACTATTACTCTCCTATTTATAATAGTTTCCCTCCTCACTTAACTGCTAAAGGCAGTTAAATGCCAGACCGTTAGTTAGTTGGGTATATCAGTTGTGCCTCTTCCTTCTCTCATACACTATCCACTTCCCCTTATTCTTTTCAGGCCTATCAATACCCTCCGCCTGAAATTCAACCTTGTCCCCAAGGTTGAAATCAGGATACTGCTCTCTGATAGTTGCCTTGTCCTCCCAAGTTGCCCCATCCGGACCTCCTTCCTGCCACTCAATCAGCAATTAACTTAAGATTTAAGACTGATAAAAATATTCTAGAGGGCTTAATGATCCCTCTCATGTTCTGCCATTTATAATAATAAAGAGATGATACAATAGGGAGATAGAAGGCCAAGAGACTGTCCTAGACTATTAGGTACAGAACAAGGTAAAACCATTAAACTACTGCAGACTAGCCTAAATGATAATACCTATATGTAATGATTCCAACAGTGGCACTGTCTTCTTTCCTTGTTGAGCTTGCCTTCTCCCCAAAACTCCCACTAGCCAGAAAGACGGCCCTTCTGCTTGCAATTCTCGCTGTAACTGTTTTTCTACCCTCCGCTCCCCTATAGCTTTTTTAATTGTGATACGTGAAAAACGGGGTGGATTCGCGCTGTATTAGGTAACTACAACTTGTAAGCTACCTCCCCTACTCTCTGACTGATCTGGAATGGTCCAAAGTACCTCACTAATAGCTTTGGGTGAAGCCTGGTTGGCATTGAAGTCTGCCTATGGAGTCTTATCCTTAGATAAACGTAGTATCCCACTTCAAAATTCGCTGGTTTCCTTTTCTTGTTTGCTTGCCTTATCATCTGTTCTTGTGCCTTCTCCAAATGAAATTTCAACTGTCTCAAAGCCTCATCTCGGGCCAAAAGCTCTTGACTCACCGCCTCTACTAACGTTTCTCCCGGAACACCTATGCAACAAGGGGGTTTGCCTCCCATAGACCGTCTCAAATGGGGTGCACTTTATAGCTCCTTGATAGTTGGTATTATACCAATACTCAGCCCAAGGTAAGACCGCCATCCATCCTGCTGGTTGCTCCGAGCAAAAACATCGGAGGTATCCTTCTAGCACCCTGTTTACGACTTCCGTTTGACCGTCCGTCTCGGGGTGATAAGCAGTACTCATTTTCAACTTCGTCCCAACCCCTTAAAGAGTTCTTTCCAGAAAAGACTAAGAAATAGGGGGTCTCAGTCACTTACCACCAACTGAGGAATCCCATGTAACCGGACAATCTCCCCCGTAAAAACCTCAGCAACAGTTCGGGCGATGTAAGGGTGTTTTAAGGGCAGAAAATAAGCGTATGATAACTCTCAATATTTTCATACTTTTCTTTCTTTAGAAGCTTTTGTTAGTACATTTTAGTTCTCAATTGTTTAGAATTAGGTTAGTTTTAGAACTTTTCTTTAAAATTGTAGTTTTATAAAATTTTAGTTAAAAATAGCTTTTTAGGTGTAATTTTTAGTTTTTTAATAATTAGAAAATTAATATGTTTTTAGAATTCTTTTCATTTGACTTTTCTTTTCTTCTTTTAATTTTGATTTTTTTTCTTTAATTGAAGGTTGGGCTTGATTGGGCTGCTGATGCATTGAAAAAGAAGTTGTTTTTGATGGGCTGCGCTGTTGGGCTTATTGATAGATGATGTTGTGCGTTTTGGAGAAAGGAAATCACATTTTGAGTCGCTGCATTTGATGGTTAATTGGCTGAAATGGCTGAGACTGAATTGGAACGCTGGGCTGATTCCAACTAAGTGGAACGACGCCGTCTTGGTGTGTCTTGGCAGCAGTTTCCTAGGGGTCTTGCTAGTGGATATTCATTTGGAGAAAAAGAAGAAAAGAATTCGGGAAGCACTCTCATTTGGAGAAAAACGCCCTCGAGCTAGGGCAAAGGGGCGATGAGAGACGAAGAAGGAGCTGCCCGGAAAAGAAGAAGGAGCTGCCCGGAAAAGAAGAGGAGCTGACCGGCGAAGACGAAGATGACCGGAGGTGCCACGTCGGATGAAGCTTAGCGTAGCAAGCAAGTTTCTCTTTTCCATTTTTTTCCTTTTTCTTTTCTGTTTGTGAAATTTTTTTCTTTTTTTTTAGAACCCTATAAAAAGGGGTTTTCCTTCCATGTACATGGAGACACTTTTTCAGAAATAGTTTCCATCTTTTCGTTTTTAGAGAGCGACGCGAGAGTCCAGGGTTTTATCGCTTCCGGTAGATTTCAGTTCTTGTGTTCTTTCTTGTTCCTTTTCGGTACATTCTTGTATTCTCTTTCCGTTTTAATAAAAATTTTGTGATGTTCGTGTTGAGTAATTGATGTTTCTGTTCTGTTCAAATTTCTTGTTTCATGTGTTTTTATCCGACTCTTGTTTGTGTTGAGATCGTTTTTGTTTGTTCAATTTCTGAAATGGTTTGATTTGGAAATAATTCGAACTCGGATATCTGCATTTCTATAATTCCTTTTGGAATTAAACGACTCCACAGTGAGCGTAAATGAACGGGATGTCTTCCCGAGTCAGAGAAGAGTTCAATCAATAAAAAAATATATTTCAATTCATTTTATTTTAGTTTCTGTTTGTGAGTTGTGTTTGTGGAATTGAATATGTTCTGTTTCGGTAAATCATTTGATTGATTATCAATTTTAAGTTCTATATTAGAACTTGAGGCCCCGAGGTGGGAATTTTATGCACGGGATGTCTTCCTGTATGATAATAAATCAATTGATACATTGCTTCAAGCAAGTTTGGTTCAAATTTGTGATTGCTATCCACTGATTTTTGTTCTGTTAAGTATTTTAGGTTATGTTCTTAAATTTGACTTCCATGATTAGACTTTAGGTACTGCTTATTTCTTAAAACTAAGTGTTTTAGTATAGTTCAGTGTATTTCAAGAATTTATATTGTAGTTTAGTATATGCAAAATGTTCATTTGTAGATTTAGTTGCATCACTTAGATTTTTTTTGCATTTATAGTTCTTAGGTTCTGTTATTAGACAGTAACAATGTTTAGTAGTTTAGGTTCTTTCTTTTGCAGTAGTTCTTTAGTTTAGTTTGGGTTTCATAATAGAATTTTATTTTCTTTAATTCTTTACTGATAATGTCTTTGTTTGTTTTTTTTTTTTTTTTTTTTTTTTTTTTTTTTTTTTAATTTCTTGTCCCCACCTGTTTAAGAGTTTAATAGTAGAAAATTAGAAAATAAATACAAGATTAAACCATACACTTTAGATTTAATCAACTGAGTCCTTGGATTGATCCTTGGTTGACCACTATACTTCATTAGTGGGGAAATCAAGTTTGTTGGCTTTGATGCGACTAAAAGCGAGTTTAACAGCGTACTTACTCAAACGATCCACCACAACTAATATCGCATCATGCCCTCTTGATTTGGGTAGCCGCACAATGAAATCTAAGCTCAAATCTTCCCACACCGCGTTTGGAATCGACAATGGCTGCAACAACCCATGAGGAGAAGAAGACAAATATTTGTGTTGCTGACATACACTGCATCGTGCTACGAACTCAGTCACGTCTTTCTTCATCCCCCTCCAAAATAAGGATTGAGCGATTCGCCTGTAGGTTCGATAAACTCCGGAATGGCCCCCTGCCTGCGTTATGTGAAATTCTGCTATTAACGTGGGAATCCACAAAGATTTAGCTGACAACACCAGTTTGCCCATGTAATTAAGCCTTTCATTTTCCAGAGAATACGCAAGATGGGCGTTCGGGTCTGCTTTGATTTCTTTTGCCACCTTCTACAAAATCGGATCTGCTGCCACTTCCCTGGTTACTTCCTCAAAATCTTGCCAGTACGGCTTGGCCACCACCCTGAGTTCTCCTTCCTCCACGTCTTCCCCTTCTTTTTTTCTCGACAACGCATCAACTACCTCATTCATCGTTCCCGCCTTATATACGATCTCAAAATCGTACCCCATCAACTTCGCAATCCAATTTTGTTGGTTTTGGGTAGTGATGCGCTGCTCAAGCAAGTGTCGTAGACTTTTCTGATCGGTATGGACCACAAATCGCTGACCCAGAAGATATGGCCTCCAGTGTTGAATGGTCATCACCAGTGCCATTAATTCCTTCTCATAAATTGACTTAGTGTCCTCTCTAACAACGCCTTACTGAAGTAGGCGATAGGTTTCTTATTCTGCTTCAGCACCGCCCCGACTCCTCGACCAGACGCATCGCATTCAATATGGAACGGCTGCCGAAAATCCGACAAGGATAATACGGGCGTTGTAGTCATTGCTTTCTTAAGAGTTTCCCATGCCTCCTCCGCCTTATCATTCCAAGCGAATCCCCCTTTTTTTAACACCTCCGTTAACGGTTTGGCGATCTTGCCGTAATCTTTTATGAACCTCCGGTAATACTCCGTTAGCCCCAAAAAACCTCTCAGCCCCTTCAAAGTTCTCGGTCTCTCCCACTCCTCTACCGCCGATACCTTTTCCACATCCATTTCGACCCCTTTTCATGAAATCACATGGTCCAAGTACCTTAATTTAGTCTACCCAAACTCACACTTCCCCTTATTTGCCACCCACCCATCACGCTCCAGGACGGACAACTCCCCGTCTCAACATGCTTCAGATGCTCCCTCCATGTCTGGCTGTAAACTAAGATATCGTCGAAAAAGACAAGGACGAACCTTCTCAAAAAGGGTTGGAAGAGGTTGTTCATCGAACTTTGAAACGTCGTCGGCGCGTTAGTGAGTCCGAAGGGCATCAATACAAATTGGTAGTGCCCTTGATGCGTCCGGAATGCTCTCTTCTCTATATCCTCCTTTCCCATGCGAATTTGGTTATAGCCCGCTTTCAAATCTACCTTTGAGAAGTAACACGCTCCTTTTAGCTCATCCAACAATTCTTCAATCACGGGAATCAGAAATTTGTCCGGTACAGTGGCTCGATAAGGCGCCCTGTAATCGACGCAAAACCGTCAGCTGCCGTCTTTTTTCTTCACTAAAATGACTGGGCTCGAATACGGGTTGTGGCTCGGCCAGATCACCCTTGTTCGAAGCATTTCCGCGACTTGCCGTTTGATCTCACCCTTCATGACATGCGGATACCGATAAGGTCGGACGTTCACGGGATTCATTCCCTCCTTCAGCTTTATCTGGTGCACACCCTTTCTTTCAGGCGGTAAACTAGTGGGCTCTACAAACACCTTGTGATAACGGCCCAATAATTTTTCTAGTTCCTCCTTCTGTTCTTCAAAAAGGCCCTGACCAATCTGATTCTCATTCTGGGCCTCCAGCAAGCCCAACTCCCAAATTAGTAAACAGACTTCCACGTCATCAACTTTTGATAAAGACCTGGGTCCCACAATCTTCCTCTCTAACGTGGGGTATCCTTTAATGGTGAACTCCACCTCTCCCTGTCGGTACGTCATGATTAAAGTTCCCTAGTCCACTGTCACCTTCCCCAATTTCTTCAGCCATTCTATCCCCAGAATTAACTCCACTCCTCCTAACTCAAACAAATAAAATTGTTGAACAATATCAGCTTCTCCGACCTTCCCTGCCACATGTTAACAACACCCCATAATCTTCTTCTGTTGTCCATCCCCAAGCTCACGAGATACGGTTGGGTATCCTCCACCTTCAACCCCAGCTCCTCCACTACTCTGCGACTAATGAAATTGTGGCTCGCGCCACTGTCGATCAGCACCAATACCTCTAGCCGGCTACCCGCCCCCACAACTTCATTGTTTTGGGGGACAATAACCCCCCCGCTGACAAAGCTGACAGCTTCATTTGGGCGATGTTTACTTCTGTTTCAGTTTCGCCGTCGTCGTCCTCCTCCTCATCCACCACAATCAACATGTGAAGCCCCCATTCTGGGCATCGATGGCCCGGACCAAATGACCCTCCACAACGGAAGCATTTGCCCTCCTCTCTTCTTTTCAAGTATTCCGCATAAGGTAGGTTTTGCGGGCCTCGATCTCTCCCGTCACCGGTGGGTCTGGCGACGCCTGCCCCTTGGACTGTCTCCCTCTTAACCGACCCGACACTCTTAATGGCTACCCCCCGGTTCTGTGTTTCTCTCGGTGGGTCCACTCGCACGACTACTCCCGCCGACCGCCCCCACAAACTTTGATTTTTGAAACCCGATCCTCCTCCCATCTTCAACGGCGCACATAATTTTTCACGTCCCTCGCGACCCGCATCACGGTCATGAGGTCTGGCAAGTCATGCGGTCTCACATGGTCACTCACCTCTTCCCTGAGGATTACCATAAAGTAGCCCAGGATTTGCTCCTCCAGAATCTGAGTGGTTTGACCCACTAACACCTCAAATTCCCTGATGTAGTCTTCCACCGACCTCGTCTGTCTGATTGCCGACAGCTTCTCATAGACTGTCCCCCGAGTTCCTCCTCCAAATCAAATTCCCAACGTTCTTTTCAACCCTTCCCACGAGTAATTCTTGGTCTTCTCCTCCCAGAATCGGAACCAGCTTCCCGCGTACCCCTCCATGCTGATAAACGCCAATTGCATCTTCTCCTCTTCTTTACTTTCTGAACCTCGAAAAATTTTTCTGCCCGACTCATCCAATTCCAGGGTTCGCCCCCTTCAAACATGGGTAATTCCACCCGCTTTCGCCAATTGATCATCGCCTCCGTACTTCTTGCTCCGGTTTGTCGCCCGTCGTCTCCTGACCCTCCGCCGTTATCATTTACAGACGATTGACTACCATCCCGTCACACCCCCCTGTTTTCGATCTTGCGGTCCTTCAAGATCGTCAAGATCGCTTGGATATCTTGACGCATCATTTCACAGTTCTGCCTCAACGTCTCGGTTTTATGCTGCAGGTACACTGTTTCATTCTTTGTTTTATGCCAACGCCACCTCCACCGCTTCAATCTGTTCCGCAACCGTCACCACTCTTCCCTCCATCACGATCGGCTGTCAAGGGATCCGGCAGGTCGGACCAATTGATACGTTCCCGAAAATGAACCTAATCAGAAACTCAAAAACTCACACAGAGCACATCAGGTATGGAGAAAGCTCCCTTTTATTCAAACAAGAATATCTGTATACAATGAACAATTAAGGCCTAACCCTCTTCACAGGATAAAACCTGTTTAACAAACAATCAACCAAAAGTCCCCCCTTCTACTATTACTCTCCTATTTATAATAGTTTCCCTCCTCACTTAATTGCTAATGGCAGTTAAATGCCAGACCGTTAGTTAGTTGGGTATATCAGTTGTGCCTCTTCCTTCTCTCATACACTATCCACTTCCCCTTATTCTTTTCAGGCCTATCATCATGTTACAAGAAGGAAACGCGAATGTTTGTCTTATTTTGTTAATGAAAGCATAATCAAGAAGGATAAAAATCCCATTGCCCAGAGCTAAACTCCTCTGGAGCAACACAAGCTGTTCCTTCCTTTTTTTACCAGAATTCATCCTTTTTCTTAACTAATAGCAAAACCGAATACAAATAGGACTTCCATTCACCCAAATGTTTTTCTCTCTCCTGTAACTGCTTTGCCCCTAAGTGATACCACCTCAGCCATCCGATTCTTCTTTCTCACATACACATTTCCACATCTTGTCTTACTACCTTTATGGGCTAGTGGTTTCATGTAGCCCACTCATTGAGGTCGCGCCTCATCATATTTACTTGTATATTGTAATGCATTAACCAAAGAATGTTTACCTAGTCACTGCATATATATGTGTAGATATATATGTATGTATGTATACAGAGGGAGAGGGAGAAATTGGTCCCATGGGATTTTCTTCTGTATTGAACAATTTTGAGTGTTTAGTAATAATTTATTTCTGTTGTCTAGGTTTTTCCTTCTCTGTCTTTTTCCCGTACTGATAACTCTCAGATTTTGCACTTTTATTTGTGCTTAGAGTCTTCGTTAGTGAATTTTTGTTTTTAATTGTTCAGAATTAGGTTAGATTTAGGTTTTTCCTTGAATTCTTTAGTTTTGTTTAATTTTAGTTAAAATTAGGTTTTTAGATGTAATTTTTAGTCTTTTGTCAATAATTAGAAAATTAGTATTTTTTTTAGAAAATCTTTAAAAAAAATTTATCTTTTTAATTGTTAGATTTCTTTTTCCTTTTTCTTTTCTTTAATTTGGTAATGATTTTTTTTCTTCTTTCATACAAACTGCAGTGAACATATAATTGCCAAGACACTAGGCGTTGTCTCCTTTTGCTGGCAGGTTTGATTTTTGCACTTGAACTGGGCCATTGATGGGCTGCTGCATTGAAAATGGGAGTTACTCCCTGTACCTCCCCAGTTCCAACCCCCACCCCCCCAATTTTTTTGGACTTTTTTTTAAATACAAAATTAACCTTTATTTTTATCGTTTTAGCCCTATTTAACCTACCCTACAGTAACCCCCCTCTTTTACAGTCTCAAAACACATAGACAGATTCCTCTTCGTATTCTCACCCCACCCCACCAAAGCTTTGAAACCTCCTCCTCTAAACGTTCTGCAACTCTCACTTTCCAACTCCTCTCTGTTTGTACGGCTGTTGTGCGGTGCGGTTGTGGTTGCTGCGCAGAGGGTGCTGGTGTGGCGGGAGAATTCGTGGAAAAAAAACGTAAAGGTGAAAACATGAAGATAAAAAAAAGAAGGAATAAATAGGTTATGTGGGGGTGGGAGTTGGAATTGGGGAGGTGCAGGGAGTAACTCCCATTGAAAATTGGTGCTGAGGCACAAGCGCATGAGCTGTTGCAATTGGAGTTAAAAGTTGGTGTGCTTAGAAATTTGGGCCGCTAATGGGTTGAAGCCCACAGAATCAAAACACTGCATATCTGATGGGAGTGCTGCTGCTGTTTTTAATTGAGAGGATGCTAAATGCTGGTTGGACGTCTGATGCCACTGAAATGGGCTGATTCTCCTTAAGTGGAACGGTGCCGTTTGCGTCTTGGCAAAAGCTGCAGAGGGTATTGGTGTGCACAACTCATTTGGAGCAAACACCCTCGAGCTAGGGAAAAGGAAAAGAAAACATGAAAGATGAGAAAAAGAGAGCTCCTCGAGCTAGGGCTCCTGCACGAGAGGAAGAGAAGCTCCAGCACTTACTTGAAGCTTGCACTTCTGGACCAAAGAAGAAGCATCTGACCGGAGCTGACCGAAGAGGTGACCGGAGCTGCCACGTAGGATGAAGCACGAAGCGTCAAAGTGAAGCAAGGTTCTCGTTTCCCATTTTAGTTTCTCTTTCGTTTTCAGACCCTATAAAAGGGGGATTGTTGTTATGTAAATACTGGTACAGACTTTTACATAGTTACAATTTTTACATAATTTTGATTTCTCGGTTTGTCTAGAATAGAGAGAGATCGCTATTTGGAAATTTAATGAACTTGTAAATATGCACTTTTACAATTCCTTTTTGGAGTTAAACGACCCCGAGGTGGGCGTGAAATCACGAGATGTCTTCTCGAGTTAGATACAGAAGTTCAATAAATAATAAAAAAATATTTGTTTTTCATGTTGTTTTTTTTTGTTTCTGTTCGTTCATTTTAATTAGGTTTTGTATATTTTAGGATATTGATTAGAAACATGAATTAGATTTAGACTTATTGTGAATTTGATGAACTGAGTGATGATTATTGACTTTTAAGTTCTAGAATTGAGCTTTAAGACCCTGTGATGGGCTTATTTTACCAGGATGTCTTCCTGACATATGATCTACCACTCTGTGCATTGATTTCATATGAATTTGATTCTAGTTTTTTGATTCAAATCAATTCTCCTTGCTGATTCTGTGATTTTTTTTCATATTTCTTTTAATTGCAATATCTCTGGTAGTTGATTTGCATATATGATAGTTTGATTTGGTGTTGTTTTAAATATGTTCAGTTCATTTAGTTGTTGATTTCGGTTTTAATTGATAGTAATGGCATGATTGTTTCTTATTACTTGTTGTGTAGATTGTACAGTGTATGTTTCTATCTTAGGTATTTTAGATTTCTATTTTCTTTTATTTTTCCTTTTTAATTCATATTTTTTTCTTCTCTCAAACAGATTTCAATTGAGTTGTACTTCTTTTATTTTTCATTCCAATTTTTTATACATGTCCCCACTTGTTTAGTAGTTTAATAGTAAATAAAATACAAGACCCTAACCATACACTCTAATCTTAATTAGCTGAGTCCTAGGATTGATATTTTGGTTGTCCTATGCTACATTAGTGGGGACCAGTTCTTTGTTCTTCCTTAAGCGACTAAAAGGCAGTTTAACAAATGGCGCCGTTGCCGGGGACTCGGCGAATTGAGTTTTAGAGTGTTAGGTTAGTCTTGTTTAGGTTTGTTTCTTTTTGCTTATTTTTTTTTCTAGTATGTTCAGGGTCTGTTTCTGAAGTTTTAGAAATTGTGAATAGTGGTTCTTGGTTTTGTGTGTTTAGTTTCTTTGTTTTTAGCTTCTGTTTCTGAAATTGTTGATATTCTATCATCTGAACATATTGGTTCCTCTCCATGTTATGTTTGTGTGTTTGGTATAATATGCTTTTGAAGTGAGATCCAGGTTAAGAACAGGATTAATACCAGGAGATGGCAAACTCATAGGACTGGTTATATAAGCTAATCAAGAGGCTGCCTAAGTACCATGGATTGGCTGGAGAAGATCCTTACAGGCACTTGAAGGAGTTTCAAGTGGTCTCCTCCATGTTTAAGCCAGCAGAAATTCCTGAAGATTGGGCCAAGTTGAAGACATTTCCCTTCTCCCTTCAAGATGCAGCCAAGGACTGGTTGTACTACAAGACTTATTCAGAGCCATTCACTGCCTGGGCTGAAATGCAGAGGAGTTTTCTGGAGAAGTTCTTCCCAGCCTTAACAACAGTCTCCAAACAGAGGGAAATCACCTCCATTATGCAGCTGCAAGGAGAGACATTGAGGGAGTATTGGGACAGATTCAACCAGCTGTGTGCCTCCTGTCCAGGTCATCAAATCAGTCAGCACCTGCTTATTCTGCACTTTCTGGATGGACTGAGCATGAAGGATAGATTTTGTGTTGATGCTGCTGCTGGTGGGTCTATTATGGACAAAACAGTTTCAGAAATCAGGACTTTGATAGCCAAGTTGAGTGGTTGTCATGATGAAGCTAGTGAATCTGATGAGACCACAGGTTCTGAGTTGCAACCAGTACAGGTTTATTCTAAACTTGACATTTCTATTCAATTGACTGAGGTTCAAATTGATTTTAATGCTTTTGATCTGTTTAAAGTTGAACCCATAGAACCTGTCCTGGATGATGTTACTGTTATGCCTGCACACACTCACAATTTAGATTCAACATTTTCCATTGAATATATTGACATACCTTATGCTGTTTCAGAGTTATGTGCTGATTTTGACATCATTCCAGTTGATAATAGCCTCACAGTAGGTGCTGATTCTGCTGCTGACTTGGTGGAGACTGGTGAGGTTATTTTTGAGGAGCCAATACAGGTTAATTCTAAACTTGAGCTTCCTAATGGTTTGGGTGAGGTGCAGAATAGCTTTGATAATTTTATGCATGTTGAATCTGAGAAACCCTTGCCTAATAGTCTTGCTGTCATACCTGGTTATTCTGATGTTGTGGATGAAATATTAGTTGTAGAACACATTGATATATCTGATGCTGTTTATGATGTGTGCACTGAGCTTGATCACAGTTTTGATGATAATTTTGTGCAATGTGCTGACTCAATTGATTCGGTTGTTGTTGCTAAGGACATTTTTTATGAGTCAATACAGATTTATTCTAACCTTGAAACTTCCATTGCCATATCTAAATTTCCTATATCATGTGATGCAATTAATTGTATGTGCATAGATCCTATAGAACCTGTTGCTAACACTGCTGAACTTATTGATTCTAAGGATCTTAAAGCAGCATTTGAAATTGAGTATATTGATGTGTCTATTGCTGTTACAGAGTTATACACTGATTTTGACACTATTTCAATTGATGGTAGCTGTGCAGAATGTGATATTGTGGCTACTGAATCTGTTGAGCTTGGGAAGGTTGTTCTTGATGAACCAGTCCAGGTTGAATCTGAACTTGAATTGGCCACTGGTTTATTTGAAATTCCTACGACTTTCAATATCTTGCATGCATTGCTTGAAGTGCCTGATATCTCTTATAATTTTGACATGCTTGATGAGATTTCTGTTGTGCATCATATAAAGACACTTACTGGGTGTTCTGACTTTAAGGCATTGTTTTCTAATAACCTGTTTGAGAACCTGCTGAATGACTATAATGTGAATATACAGGTTATGATGGAGACACATGCTGACTTTGATTGCCTTGCAGAATTAAACAAAGAGGAAGCTGCAAAGACAAAGGCAACCCTGGTGGAAGCAAGAGATGGTGTCAAGCTTGCTCAAGGAGTCTTGAACGTGCATAGTCAGTTGCCAGCTTGGAAGGGAGAGCTAATACTGCTGGAACGAGTGGTTGAGCAAGATGAATGCAATGCAGCCATGGAGATTCTGCACAGAGGAGCCAAACACAAAAGACCAAAAAAATAAGCTCTTTCTTGTCCTTTCTTTTCTTTTGCAGTTATAGACCTTTATTAGTAGCTTGCATAGTAATAGGTAGTATCATAAATACTAGGATAGGAAATATGTTGTTCTTTATAAAAATTAAAAAGATCAATTTTGATTTATGGCCTATTTGAATAAATTTTCTTTTTATTGTAGCTTGTAGTTTTAGTTTTCTTTTCCCAGCTTTGTTCTTGTACATATTGTTTTAGTTTCCTTGGTTCTGTTGTACATAATTCTTGTATAATTCTGCATGTTTGATCTGTACATAGTTGTGGTTTGTATGTGTTGTTGATAGCAAGCCTTACTCACTCACATTGAGGGCAATGTGCCTCTTAAGTGTGGGGGTGGGAAGGTATAGGTTTAAAATACTTGTTTTGATGTAAATAAATCTGTTCAGCATTAGTTTTTGTAGTAAAATAGGCGTAATTTTTTTTTTTTTTTCTGAACTATTCTTCCCTTTAGTTTTAGGTCTGATGGAGTTTATAAATACCTAGTGTAGTCTATTATTTTTGTTGTGGTATGTAAATACTTATTCTTGTTACTGACTTGTTTTAGTTTAGTTGTTAGCTTTGTAGATAATAGCTTTTAGGTCTTTAAAATTCTTTCATTCATTCTTATTCTTTCTTTGAGTATTGTTTCTTTGCTTTAGCATTTAACTGGTTAGGTTCTTGTTATAGTTTTTAGCTTTGATTAGTTTCTTGTTTCTCTTCTTTATGTTCGTTTCTTGTTCTGGTTTGAGCTCTAGATTAGTTACTTGTCCTTACTTTAGTTTTCCTGTTTTGCTTTAAGTCTTCAATTGGGATTTTTGTTCATAAATAGGTTCTACTTTCGGTTTGCTATTGTCCTGAATCTGTTTAGTTTTTTTTTTCTTTTTCAATTTACTTTGGTTAATCTGACCTTGATTGGTAGTTTAAGATTGATTTGTAAGTTTTTTTTGTTTAGATCCCTTTCAATTTTGTTTTCTTATTTCATGTTCTTATTTTGACATTAGTTTCAATTCTGACTTTTGTTTCCTTGCTTTAATTCTCATATATTAGGTTCTATTTTAGTCCTTAGTTAGCATCCCTTTTAGGTTCTTTTCATCTTAAATAGTTTTTAGTTTCTGTTGTTTCCTTTTGTATATGTCTTGATAGGTATAGGTTTTGTTTAGGTCTTTTATTAGGAATTGTATAGATTCTCTCTTTTAGGTTCCTTTCTTTTCTTCTTTTGTTGTTTTCTTTCTAGATTGGTAAATAGGATTTGCTAGCTTAATACCATTCTGTTTTAGATATCTTTTGTTTCTTTGTTTAGATTCATTCATTTTGTTGTTTTACCTTGTTTTAGCTTTAGTATAGATTCTTTTATTAGTTGCATATTGTTTTGCTTTTGTCTTTGTATTTTGTATATACCTTAGGAAAATCTTTTAGGCATTTCTAGGATACTTTAGGTTATTCTTTCAGTTGTTGTTGTAAATAGAAATAATTGTAGGTTTCTTTCATTTCTTTGATTTCATTTCCATATTTTAGCTTTCATAATAGATTCTTTCTTAAGCCTTTTGTTTTTAGGTTCTGTTTTGGTTTTTATAATTAGATTCCTAGGTTCTTTTCCATTCAAAAATGAGTCTGTTATAGGTTAGCATAGGTTCTTTTGTTACATACTGTCTAGTTATAACTTTTATAGATTGTAAATAGCTTTTAGATATTTCTGTTAGGTTTTGTCTAGGTTCTGTTTCATATTTTACTTAACTTTTTGCTGATTTACTTGATTTCTGAGCTGTGTTTCTTTAAGATAGATTGCCAATAGGTCTTTAGCTCTAGATTTGAGTGAATGTATCTCTAGCAGTAATTTTTGCAATTAGTCCAGTCCATATAAGCAGTTTTTGCATGATAGAGTTCAATTTTGACAAATTTTTAACCCCGGAGAGTTTTGGGCCAAATTTTTTCTTTGTATTGTGATTGCATGCATGTATAGCCAAAGTTCTGATTTTGTCTTAATTCTCTTTGAGTGTGCTTGATCTTGGTAGAACTTTAGAGATGATCTAGGCCTTCTTTCTTCTTCCCATTCACATTCATTTCTTTCCATTGTACCGTCATTTGAGCCTTAGCTGTTTCTTTGCTTTCCATCCATTATAAACCATTTCTCCCATCAGCAAACAACCTTTAGAAAATTGTGAGAAGTAAGGATGATTTGGAACTCAGAAACTACAAAAGAGTGAGGCCAGAGGTGAAATTTAAGAGAAAAGAGCTCTAAAAAGAGAAAAATTTGATCTGAAAATGAGAAGAAAAAGTTTGGAAAAAAAAAGAAAATGAGAAAAATAGAAAGAAAGAAGGAAAAGAAAGAAAGAAAAAAAAAATATAGATTCTGGCCAAGATAAAAGGATTATACCTACAGTGAGTTTCGGATTCTCCCTTCTTTCTTGCATATTCTCTAATCCATTCTAGTTTCTTGCACCTTTCTCTGATCCATTCCAGTTTCTACTTTTCCATACATCTAGCCTTTCCATTCTCCATTACATTACAAGCCATGCAAGTCCAAGTGATCTAGAGTTAGCATGATTCAAGCAGTGTCAATTATAGTTTTTCCGAAGTTAAGAATTGTGGTCTATCATGTTATGTGGAGTGAAACAGGCTGACCTTAAACACTTGAGTGCTTTGAGTGTAAACACTTTATCCTGTGAGGTTGAAATTTGGGCTGCTACTTCTCTGAATTGTAATTTTCTGCTTGTCTTGATTGAATCTGATTGTTATTTGCTTGTTAGAGTTGCTGAAACTTGGATTTGGAGTTAATGATTCTGATTGTGCAGTGTTGAATAGAGAAAAATAGCTAGAGTTGGGTGAATTGACAGAATTGAGTTGAATGTGATAGAGCCTAGTGTTCCTTGTTTTGTTTTGAGTCTTTTTCTTTGTAGTTGGAGTCTTTGCTTTTGCTTTTTCTTTTTAGTTTGTCCCTGTCCAGAAGGGCAGTTCTTTAAGTGTGGGGGTGTGATAACTCTCAGATTGCACTTTTATTTGTGCTTAGGAGTCTTCGTTAGTGAATTTTTGTTTTTAATTGTTTAGAATTAGGCTAGATTTAGGTTTTTCCTTGAAGTCTTTAGTTTTGTTTAATTTTAGTTAAAATTAGGTTTTTAGATGTAATTTTTAGTCTTTTGTCAATAATTAGAAAATTAGTATTTTTTTTAGAAAATCTTTAATAAAAATTTCTCTTTTTAATTGTTAGATTTCTTTTTCCTTTTTCTTTTCTTTAATTTGGTAATGATTTTTTTTCTTCTTTCATACAAACTGCAGTGAACATATAATTGCCAAGACACTAGGCGTTGTTTCCTTTTGCTGGCAGGTTTGATTTTTGCACTTGAACTGGGCCATTGATGGGCTGCTGCATTGAAAATTGGTGCTGAGGCACAAGTGCATGAGCTGTTGCAATTGGAGTTAAAAGTTGGTGTGCTTAGAAATTTGGGCCGCTGATGGGTTGAAGCCCACATAATCAAAACGCTGCATATCTGATGGGAGTGCTGCTGCTGTTTTTAATTGAGAGGATGCTAAATGCTGGTTGGACGTCTGAAATGGGCTGATTCTCCTTAAGTGGAACGGTGCCGTTTTGCGTCTTGGCAAAAGCTGCAGAGGGTATTGGTGTGCACAACTCATTTGGAGCAAACACCCTCGAGCTAGGGAAAAGAAAACATGAAAGATGAGAAAAAGAGAGCTCCTCGAGCTAGGGCTCCTGCACGAGAGGAAGAGAAGCTCCAGCACTTACTTGAAGCTTGCACGTCTGGACCAAAGAGGTGACCGGAGCTGCCACGTAGGATGAAGCACGAAGCTACAAAGTGAAGCAAGGTTCCCGTTTCCATTTTAGTTTCTCTTTCGTTTTCAGACCCTATAAAATGGGGATTGTTGTTATGTAAATACTGGTACAGACTTTTACATAGTTACAATTTTTACATACTTTTGATTTCTTGGGTTTGTCTAGAATAGAGAGAGATCGCGATTTCTAGGGTTTCATCGCATTCTTCGGTAAAACTCAAGTTCTTGCGCTCTCGCTCAATTCTGTTCGATACGTTTTCGTTTTTTTCATTATTCATTGTTCCTTGCTAATAATACTTCCATTCGTGATGTTTCTGTTGAGTGTTTGTGATGTGATTTTTTCAATGTTTTCCTATTTTCGTGTGCATATGTGAACATTTTGATTTGGAAATTTAATGAACTTGTAAATCTGCACTTTTACAATTCCTTTTTGGAGTTAAACGACCCCGAGGTGGGCGTGAAATCACGAGAGGTCTTCTCGAGTTAGATACAGAAGTTCAATAAATAATAAAAAAATATTTGTTTTTTTTGTTTCTGTTCGTTCATTTTAATTAGGTTTTGTATATTTTAGGATATTGATTAGAAACATGAATTAGATTTAGACTCATTGTGAATTTGATGAACTGAGTGATGATTATTGACTTTTAAGTCTAGAATTGAGCTTTAAGACCCTGTGATGGGCTTATTTTACCAGGATGTCTTCCTGACATATGATCTACCACTCTGTGCATTGATTTCATATGAATTTGATTCTAGTTTTTTGATTCAAATCAATTCTCCTTGCTGATTCTGTGATTTTTTTTCATATTTCTTTTAATTGCAATATCTCTGGTAGTTGATTTGCATATATGATAGTTTGATTTGGTGTTGTTTTAAATATGTTCAGTTCATTTAGTTGTTGATTTCGGTTTTAATTGATAGTAATGGCATGATTGTTTCTTATTACTTGTTGTGTAGATTGTACAGTGTATGTTTCTATCTTAGGTATTTTAGATTTCTATTTTCTTTTATTTTTCCTTTTTAATTCATATTTTTTTCTTCTCTCAAACAGATTTCAATTGAGTTGTACTTCTTTTATTTTTCATTCCGATTTTTTATACATGTCCCCACCTGTTTAGTAGTTTAATAGTAAATAAAATACAAGACCCTAACCACTAATCTTAATTAGCTGAGTCTTAGGATTGATATTCTGGTTGCCCTATGTTACATTAGTGGGGACCAGTTCTTTGTTCTTCTTTAGGCAACTAAAAGGGAGTTTAACAAGTACCATATTTGTTTAATTAGCAAACACTATCATGAAATCATTTACTTGTATATTGTAATGCACCAACCAATGCATGTTTATGTAGAAATGGTGGTCTTGTGGGATTTGTTTTTTGTATTGAACCACTTTGAGCATTTAGTAATAATTTATTCTATATTTGTGTTGCAACTCTAGGCTCTAATTTTTCTACAACATCATTATTAGTTAATTAGTTTTAATCCCATTATTTTAGTATAAAATTCCTTTTTCCAGAACTTATTGGAGTTAATTTTGAATGTTGTGACTTAATAGGTATTCTTCCTGTCTGTTATCTATGCACATGTATGTATCTATGCATTATTTTTAATATGATTTTATGTTTAAGGTGAGGTCATACGTTTTGTGTTCTATCTTTTATCCATGATTCTATTTTTTAAACTGATGTTGCAATTAATTGTTATGAGCACTTTATCATATTATTTATAGCTGTTGTTGTTTTACAGGGAGAAAATAATGACGACTCCAAGGAAACAGATAAAGAGAGAGGCTCGAAGAGAAGAGAAGGCTGAAAAAGCAGCTTTGTTGGAAAAGGTTATTGTCAATCCTAATGTTACCCATACACATTAAATTGTATGTTTTTTCACTTTTCACTTTACTCATTGGTGCTTTTCAATATTATTTAGTCTATTGGAACGCCTTCAAAAAGGTGTTTATCAACAAAGTGATATATATAATTATCCTCTTGAAGAGTACAATAAAGTTCTTGATATGGAGAATCTTCAACCTGTTGAGGAAGAGGATGAAGAGGTATGTATCCACTAACCCATTTTTTTGTCTGTTATCATGTTTCATTTAAAAACTATTTGGAATTTACCTTTTTAAACGTGTTTAATCTTTTCAATCTGTTTATTTTTTGTTTTGGAATGGACAGGAGCTAGAGGTGGAATATGTAGAAGGATATGATGAACTTGAAGAGGAAGAAGATATGGAGGATTTTGGTGGTTTTGCTACTCACAAGTCACAGGGTAATTATAATGTTGGTTAAAATGGTCAAATTTAGTTTAGAAGCTTTGGAACATGCATTGAGTATTTTTCATTTGTTGATATGTATATGGATGTCATTTTTTTATTTGTGACGAAATAGTGAATCAGTGTTCCCATTTTTATTTTAAATAATTGGTCCCTCGACAAGAAATTTGCTTTTGCCTGATTGAAGCCCAAATTCAGGGTTAAGTTTCAGATTGGAATTTTGTTTGCTGCATAATTTCTATAATAAATTTTCATGTCTTCATTTCTTCAAGATTTGATTCAGTATTAAGATCTTCCAATTCTTTTTCATTTTGAATCATGAACTTGTTGTAAGTATGATGATGATAAAAGGGAAAAAGTAATTTAAACTGTATAGTGATTACAATCACGTCTTCACAAATAATAACCCCTCAAATAGAAGAAAAATAATAAACAGTCACATACAAAGCTGGTTTCTGCTTAGCTAGAACTTGAAATGCTCATTTGTGTGAGGTGCTTATTTGTGTTGATTATTTCATTATTTGTTGCGTGTGAGAGCCTTTCGTATTGATAAGAAATCTGTGTTCGTGAATTTGAAAAGGTTCCAAACTTACACATTAGAAAAGCAAAAGCATGATAAAGTGTACTTGTGCAGCTGGAAGCTCTGATGAAGAGGAAGATGATGAAGCACTTGATCAGAGTAGAGCAAAAAGGAAAATGATTTTAGCTTCAAAGAAACTTGAGAAGAATGGCCTTGATTCTAAATCAAAGAAGACAAGGGTCCTTGTTGAGGTAATTATACAACGTTTCCTTTGAAAATACTATCGGCACCTCAAATGCTATTTGATAGTAATATCTGAACATCTTAAAAACTCGAATAAAATCCTCAAGTAAAACCTACTCCCAACCAACCATCCGCAGATGATCGTGTTTCAACGGAGGCCACTGTCGATCTCTCGAAACGACATCCATCGCACCGTAAAACAACACCGCTGAAGCTGAACCCTAAAAATTTGGGGCAACGATGCAGCACGACGAGGTCATATGGCAAGTTATCAGGCACAACCATTTCAGTTATTTGGCCAAGTAAGCAGTTCCCTAACTTTTTGATTTCGATTTTCCTTTTATTTAGTCTCTCTTCCGATTTATGATTTTTTTTTATTGATAATGCTCTGACAACATAATCATTCACTCTTTTTTTTCCTAGTAGAATTACGACGGGGAATTTCTGTAGAAACCCTTACAACGTAACTGGGGTCTGTAACATATGTTCGTACCCTTTGGCTAATAGTCGATATGCCACTCTTCGAGAAGATGATGGTACTTTTGCTTACAAACATGTTTTTTTGTTTTGCCTTTTTGGAGCTAGGTTTTGTTTTGGCTGGAATTGATGCTTGGTACTATGTAGTAGTGCTGGTTACGACGTTTATGTTATCATTTTGTTGGAATTATAAATTTGATACAACCCTGTTTGGATAAATTTCTCGATTTTACATAAGGGGATATTAACTTGTATACTTCGATTTATGGGGAAGTTAGATAGAAGAGCTTTTATAGAAGTTGTAGTCTGTCACAAGTGACTCAGTATGTTTGGCCAGTAAAGGAAGCCAACAATATTTATACCTAAAGACACGCACAAACACTAATGATTAAAACACAATCTATTTAAATAAAAGGTGAATGAATATATAACACAAGAAACATGCACATACATCATAGGATTTTAATTGTGTTTGCAAAATTATAAAGAAAATCAAAACACTTGATTCTTTAGTTCATTTGAACTAAACTATAATAACAAAGGTTAGTGTTGAACAAGAAGTAAGTAAACTCGTATATCCAAATTTTATAAAATATAAATAAAAAATGATAAAACTCATTATGATATTTGAAAATTAATAAAGTCCTTTAAAAATATTTAAAGAGAAAACTTTACTAACTCAATTTCTTTATATATCTTTTTCTGAACTGAAAAGTTTAAAATGTTTCATATATAAAGGTTTTAAAAACTTTATCCTATCTTCTTCTAGAGTATTTTCAGTGATTCAAAAACTGTTATTTATTAATAATAATTAGTATTTATATTTCCAAATAAAATGTTACGCCATGTATTTTCAAATGATAAGATGTCTCGCAAAAATATATATCTATTTTCCAAATTTAATTTTTATTTTTCAAATTTTATTTTCTTTTACTTATTCTTGCATGTTACCTTGTTTATTTTTATTTTAAACCCATATAACATTCGACGGTCTCGGATATTTATCAAGTTTGAAAAGCAAGATATTTATATTCATTATTATTATTTAATTTAAAGTTAAATTTCGATAATATAAATTTGAAAAGTTACAGTTAATATATTTTCAAAATAATTTCAAATCAAACTCTAAATGCCCTAATGCATTTTGTTTTCGGTGAAAAAGTTCATTTTGAATAATTGCGTAGTGGTAATATTTTTATGGGCAATAGGTAATTCAACATCACACATATTTATATCAATTATTGTTTTTTAAATTTAACTAATAATTTTTTATATTCAAATTTATTATTTTCTATTTTTTTTAACTTAATTAAATTTTAATATTTTTTAAATAAAATAAATTTGATTTCTTATGTTAAATTGACAATAAGGACCTTTAGAATCTTGTGTTAAAATCTCAAAAATATTATATACCAAACCATTTAAATGATATAAAATTTTAAAATTGAAAGATGTCAATATCAAAACAAATAATTGTAAAAGATGTCCTAAATTTTAACATAACAATTAAAATTAAAATGAATTATATAATTAAATATTTTGATCAATTTATTAATTAATTTTTTTATATGATATTATATATATATATATATATATATATATATATATATATATGTATGTATGTATCTCTAGCAGTAACAATGCTATGGATGAAACAACAACTGGAAGACTTTGATATTTTCCTTGATAATATTCGTTTAAAGTGTGATAACACTAGTGCTATAAATCTGACTAAGAACTCCATAATGCACTTAAGAACCAAACACATTGAGACTAGACATCATTTCCTAAGAGATCATATTCAAAAGGGGGATTGTCAAATTGAATATGTTGATACCTTACATCAATTAGCTGATATATTCACCAAAGCACTACCTAAGGATAGATTTTTTTAGCTTAGAAGAGAGTTAGGAGTATTAGATATGACTTAGGATCAAAACTTATGAAAATCTTAGTATTTTCGAAAATTTTACACTTCATAATCGATTATCACAAGACAATAATCGATTATTTAAACTCAAAACTGAAATTTGGGAAACCTTGAACAGATAATCGATTATCATCAGGCATAATCGATTATCATGCAATTTCTGGGTAGTGATTATTGAGTAGATAATCGATTATCATGAGCCATAATCGATTATCACGCTGACAATTGCAAAAATAGAGTCGTTGAAGCATCCCATAACAGCTATAAACGGCCATAAACGGCTAGTTTTTTCGATTTTCCTTATAAATACCCCCCATAATCGATTGTTAGTCACTCATTTGCACCCATATACTGCTGAAATCAAATCTAAAGCAAAAGTCCTCTCTATTTTTCTTCATTCTCTTAAAGTCTCACTCCCTTAAACTTCCTCCATGGATGATTTTAGAAGACATCGCCGTAGAGCTGCTGGAGCATCTTCTTCCTCTCAATCACGTCCTGCAACCTTAGATGGATGGATCTCGGATCCAGAAAAACATGGGGATTTTGTGAATTCATGGCAGTAAAATATATTCGCCTTGACTTTTTCCGTTTGTATGGTTTTCAATTTCCAGATCTTTTTGCTGGTCAAGGACTCATGCATCTGGTGGAGCAAAAAGGTTGCATTTATCCCGATCTCATAAGAGTTTTCTACTTCAACTTGAGATATCGAGATGGGATTATATCCACTAAAGTGAAGGGTGTCCGCATTATTTTAGATGATGATGTATGGACCAACGTTGCCCAACTTACCATTTGGGATGATGTTGTGAAAGTTCATCTAGGAATTCAAGATTTCAACAGGTTGATGACTTTCCAATCCTTCTTGCGTCATCCTAAACAGCAGACCAACCGAAAGCAATTGCTTGTTGGAGGTTTCAAGGTTGAAGAAAGGATGGTTCACTACTTAATTGTCTGGATACTATGTCCTAGAGCAACCAACCATGCTCAATGCTCTGAGCAAGATCTACTTCTTTTGTATGGGATCCTAAAGCACATACACATCAATTGGCCTACTCTCATTGGCAACACAATGGTAAAAGCTAAGAAATCTCATTCCTATCAATTTCCTTATGATCTCCTTATTTCTAGAATTTTGGAGTACAAAGGTGTCAATGTTGAAGGAGAACTTGTCCAAGCCTTTCAAGCTGCTGGTTCAGAAATTGGAATACTACCTTTCGTCAGATGGGATTCATTACTAGAGGAAGAGTTCTCATTCACAAAGATGATGACCATCCTGATGAAGATGCAGAAGATGATATGGATACTCACATGGCAGATCCAATAAATGTTGCAAATCCTTCTGATGCTGGTCCATCCAACATACCCTCCTCATCCTCAACTTCTATGGAAGAACATTTTGCTAGATTATCTAAGCAATTAGAGGATATGAGTCTAGCACAGAGAAAACATTTTGAGGAGATCATCTAAACAATTAGAGGATATGAGTCTAGATCAATTTCTTGAACTTGATGTTCGTCTATCTAACATTGAGAATCAACTCAACCTTCAACCTCCTGAAAGATCTCCTAGTCTTGAATTCTAAAGTTAGGAGTCTAAGTTAGTGTGCTTTGTTGCTTAATTGTTGTTTTTTCTTCTATGTTATATTTCTTTTATGTTTCTCCTTATGATGTTAATGTAATCCTTCCTTTTATGAGTAAAGATGATCTCTTGTTTTTATGCATACATTGTATAATTGAGGGGGAGATCATATTTAGGGGGAGCTTTTTACATATAATCTTTTTGCTTATGATCAAAAAGGGGGAGAAGAATAATATAAGGGGAAAAGTGAAATTTGATACAAGTATTGCTAACTGTTTTGTTTGTCTGTTAGCTTGTATGTTTTGCAGGTAAGCCAAAATTGCTTTTAAAATTGAATTTTTGATCATCATCAAAAAAGGGGAGATTGTTACCAATAAGAAGTATTGGTAAATCTTGAAGAATATTGTTTTGATCATGCTGCAAGAAGTTTTAATTGAACAGGATATTAGAATTATTTAAAAGCAAATTTGTAGAAATTAAATGTAGTAGGAAAGTCTTAAAAACTTTGTAAAACTTGCATTTTTAACTGCAATAATCGATTATCAAGAAGCAATAATCAATTATCACAAGTCGTTAAGCAATAATCGATTATCACCTCACATAATCGATTATCACATTTTGAAAAACCTGTAACGGACTTGAATAATCGATTATCACTTACAATAATCGATTATTAGTGGCAGTTGGGACTTGACTTTTGATATTCAGTGTAGCTGGCTATATATTGGACTTCTGAAAAATTTCAGAGGTAACATTTTTTAATAGAAGCTTAGTAGAATACTGTTTGTCAGAGGAAGTTCTTAGAAGCTAGAATTCAAAGTTCCCTTGCTTGGTCTCGTGAACAGGAGAGGCTCGCGTTTCGTGTGTCGATATTCGGAGCAAGCTCTCTTCGAGTTAGCAAGTTGCTCTGCCTGGTCTAGTGAATAGGAGAAGCTCGCATTTCGTTTGTCGAAAGTCGGAGCAGTTCTTTTCGAGTTGGCAGAGTGTTCTTCTTCCAGTTCGTTCGTCGAAGGAAGGTTTATTTATCTGTTTTATTCACTATTTGTTGTAATTTGTGAAACATATTTTTAGTGGAATTGTTAATCACTTTTTATAGTGATTAATGACTGGACGTAGATTCTGTTGAATCGAACTAGTATAAAAATTACTCGTGTGGTTTTCTATTCCCTACACTCTTTATCTTTTACGCATATCAACTGTTTGACAAATTTTCTGAAAGAAAATTGATTTTCTAAAAACGGACCATTTTAAGTTAAAACTGTGACCGAACACGCTTTCTATAACTCTAAGTTCTATTCCGCTACGTTATAGTCTGTCTGGTACCAACCAACACTAATAAGACCAGGGTACCAGTCTCCGTTCATTGGCACTTGTGTAGACACATTTTAAGTCTCAATCCATTCGGGGGGCCCTCCTAACTGACATCTATATGCCAGATAGGTGGTGAATAGTCATTATTTTGCGCCATATAGATGTCAGATTCAACCAACCCGATGTCTATATACGGTTATAGACGTTTGTGCCCTTAGTGACGTCTATATTGTTAGGAAACAGGTTGGCTTCAATTTACACCAAGAGGGGGGGTGAATTGGTGTTGGTTCAAAAATAAAATCTTTTTTCAATCTTGGTATGAAAATTCAAAGCTTTTGATCTTTCCTTGAAACGCAAGTAATGAAAATTTCAATGCAGCAGAAAAACGTAGTTGACCGCTCTAAATATAAAGACGACTGAAATAAAGAGTGCAGGGATAGAGAAAATCAAACACTGGTTTTTATACTGGTTCGACCAACAATGCCTACATCCAATGTCCTTCCAACCTTGGAAGGAAATGCACTATAATGGTTGCGGTTTTTACAACAAGGAATTTATAGAAGCACCACGCAAAAATATAAATCTCCTCTCTAACCCAAAACCAAATATAGTTGCACACAAAAACAGAATTGCAGCAAGAATCCCCTCTCCTGCAATCTGCACCCACGTTGAACAATCCTCAACGTGTCACTAGCACTCTTCATAGGATGCCAAGCCTATCACAGCACTCTTCACAAGTTGCCAAGCCTATCACAACACACTTTCCAGGTTGCCAAGCCTTCAATCAAATGCAGCAGTCTTTACAAGATGCCAAGCCTTCAAGATCAAACTAGAAGCACCTTCTTTGTACAGATGTTGATCAAACAGTATGCACAATTGGCTCCTCAATCTGAATCTCTCTCAAGAAAGATCACCACCGTCTTCTTGGAGAATTCTTGGAGCTTCCAAAACTGAGAAATAACTCTGAAATAGGACAATGAAAATGTTAGATCAAAAAAGTCTCACAGAACAATTCGTGTTGTGTCCTATTTATAGTTTTCCTGTCATTCTCAGTCGAATACCCTACTAATCCAGTCGACTGTATTAAAACAGTTATAACTGAAGTCAACATAGAGGCTCCTCAGTCAACCAATTCAATGCACATTCATGACAGTTGAGTTAGTCAGTCAATCTTAACTAACTTTTGAAAAACTAGCCGTTGGAGCAAGTAGGTATTACATAATTCCAAAAATAACAGCAACACAGTCGAATAGGTGTTCCACCATGTCGACTGACACTTGAAAAACACTTTGAAATTCTTTTCAACTCAAAATCTCATCAAGCACATGTTCACAAAAACTGTACTAAGATTTTACCTTAATCGAATCCAATACCAGTGTATTCGACTGAACTAGATTTTTTTCACAACAAATATAAGTTCATAAAAGTGCTTGTGAGCTTTTCTTTAGAAATGTGCAGAAGAAATCAAAATCATTTTATCACACATTTCAATACAAACATGTTCCAAACATATAACACATAATCAATCAAGGGAACATACATGCAAAACAACAAAACATGTTCAACAAAATCACTGTACAAAAGAGTATAGCATATCAGCTGAACATGTAATACTGGAACTTATGTACTGTTATTAAGCAATGTGTTGTCATCATCAAAAACTAGTTTGATATAGAGTTTTGTGTTGTCAACAATCTCAATAATCTCCCCTTTTTTTGATGATGCACAACCATGATTAATAACTAAACCATGTTTGTACAGTTCCACAATTTAACAGAGTAAAAATAGATAACATAAACAATTCAAACCGTTCATTTACTCTGCATACACAACAAAAATATCATATAACAGATAAAGTATGATGTAGCAATTCTCCCCATATAGACTTGCTTTCATACACTCATGAAAACTCTCCCCCTTTGTGCATTAACAAAAAAGGAATGCTTAGATATTTATGCAGTTTTGAAAAACAGAGAAGCATCAAACAAATAAGCAAGTTTCAAAATAGTAAGGATGCTCCCAAAATCACAAGTTCATGACAAAAACAACATATGTAAACCCCCCTGAAATGTAGGTGTGTGATGAAACATTGTGTAAAGAAGTGATACTCCCCCTGTAATTATGCATGAATTTCAAAAACAGTTTAAGCCCAAATCAATTATGCATAATGCAGAATATCACAAATCAAATACCTGTTTAAACACTGATTTGTATCATTGTTACTCAATTCAAATATATATATATATATATATATATATATATACACACACACACACACACACACACAATGACACAAATATCAAAAATCTCACAATATTATCTCAATTTAGATATAAAATCAAGTAACGAACAGAGATAATATCATATTGCTAATGATTAAAGCAGTCAATAGAGATAAGAGATAATTCCAAAATTGGAATTTTTAACCTAGTTTAGACGCAGTCGAATGCTTTAACTCATCAGTCGAATGCATTGCTTTCCAAAGTGTTGAATTTCAAATGTATATGTCCAGAGCAATGTTCTTCCTGCAAAACCTTTCAAAAACCTTCTCCAGATCAAGTACAGTGGTTATGCAAGAATAAAACCAAATCATAACAGAAGTCAATGTATAAAGATGCATGACAGTTATAACACAGTTGACTTCATTCATAACACATTCGAATCAATCATTTTGTGTTACAATCATTAAGAATTCCAAGTTCATTTTGAATTGTAAAAAATCTGTCTTTGTTCAATGGTTTTGTAAAAATGTCAGCCCACTAATGCAATGTATCAACATACTCTATTTTGATTTCACCCTTATTTATATGATCTCTAATAAAATGATGTTTTATTTCAATATGCTTAGTTTTCGAGTGTAAGATCGAATTCTTCGTTAAATTTATAGCGCTAGTGCTATCACATTTCAGATGAATGTTTTCTATCCTAATGCCATAATCCTCTAATTGGCTCTTTATCCAAAGAGATTGTGCACAACAGCTTCCAGCAGCTATGTACTCAACTTCTATGGTAGATAAAGCCACACATGCTTGTTTCTTTGAATGCCAAGAGATCAATGACGATCCTAGTAAGTGACATGTGCCACTAGTGCTTTTTCTATCTAGCTTGCAACCTCCAAAAGCATAATCATTATATCCATTTAGAAAAAGATTAGAACCATTTGGATACCACAGTCCCAGATTTTTTGTACCCTTGAGGTATTTTAAAATTCTTTTAACAACAGTGAGATGTGATTCTTTAGGAGCAGATTGAAATCTAGCACACAGACAAACACTATGCATGATGTCAGGCCTACTAGCAGTAAGATAGAGTAGTGATCCAATCATACCTCGATACATTCTTTGATCGAAACTTTTCCCTGCTTCATCCAGATCCAAGTAACAATTAGTTGCCATTGCAGTAGCAACATCTTTGCAGTCCAGCATCTTGAATCTTTTCAGTAGATCATTGCAGTATTTGGATTGATGAATGAATATGCCATTTGTAGTTTTCTTTACTTGTAATCCAAGGAAGTATATCAATTCTCCCATCATAGACATTTCGAATTCTTCCTAAATTACTTTTGAAAACTCTTTGCACAGCATATGGTTAGTTGAACCAAAAATAATGTCATCAACATAAATTTGTACATACAATTTATCATTATTTGAGGTTTTTTTGAAAAGAGTAGAGTTAACTTTTCCTCTTGAGTATCCTTTCCTTACAAGAAACTCACTCAGCCTTTCATACCATGACCTTGGTGCTTGCTTTAATCCGTACAAGGCCTTTTTGAGTTTGTAGACATGATCAGGGTATTCAAAATCTTCAAATCCAGGTGGCTGTTCAACATATACCTCTTCCTTGATGTAACCATTTAGAAAGGCACTCTTAACATCCATTTGATATAATTTGAATTTCATTGTAGATGCAATGGCCAAAAGTATTCTGATTGCTTCTAATCTAGCTACAGATGCATATGTTTCTTCATAGTCGATTCCTTCTTCTTGACAGTAGCCTTTTGCTACTAATCTCGCTTTGTTCTTTATGATTTCACCTGAATCATCCATTTTGTTTCGGAAAACCCACTTTGTGTCGATAACTTATAGCTCAGGTTTTCTAGGTGCTAATTCCCACACATTATTTCTTGTGAACTGATTCAACTCCTCTTTCATGGCTACCATCCAATTTTCATCACTTAATGCCTCTTCAATTTTCTTGGGCTCAGACTTGGACACAAAGGCAACGTTCATGCAGTACTGATTCAGTTGTCTTCTTGTAGACACTCCTCTTGACATATCACCAATAACATTTTCTGTTGAGACATTTCTTGGCACTTTCCATGATTTAATCGACTCAACTATGAGAGATTCAACTTGCTCTATTTCATCTTCTTTCTCAATGGCTTCTTCACAACCTTCTTCAGTTATGTTCTCGTCTTCTTCAACACAGTTCATGACTTGCTTGGAGTAGCTTGGATCCATGATGAACTCATTAAATGCAACATGAATAGACTCCTCCACATTCATAGTTCTCTTGTTGTATATACGGTATGCCTTACTGTTCATGGAATATCCTATGAAGACTGCTTCATCAGCCTTTAAGTCAAACTTTCCCAGATTTTCTTTACCGTTATTTAATACAAAGCACTTGCTTCCAAAGATTCTCAAATGTGAAATATTAGGCTTTCTTCCTCTGAGCAGTTCATATCGGGTTAGCTTTAGTATGGACCTTATGATTGTTCTGTTCAGTACGTAACATGTTGTGCTTACTGCATCTACCCAGAAGTATTTTGCCAAATCCCTATCATTCAACATTGACCTTGCCAATTCTTCAAGTGCTCTATTTTTTCTTTCCACAACCCCATTCTACAGAGGTTTTCTAGGTGCAGAGAAGTTGTGTGTGATTCCCATTTCAGCTAAGTAGTCGTCAAAGTCCTTATTTTGAAATTCTCCTCCATGATAATTTCGGATAGCCTTGATTTTCAGATCCATTTCATTTTGGATGGCGGCAGCAAATCTCTTGAAAACCTTAAGTGTCTCATTCTTGGATGCAATGAAATAAGTCCAAGTATATCTTGAATAATCATCTACTATAACTAGTTCGTATGAATTACCTCCAAGACTCTTGGTTCTGGATGGTCCAAATAGATCTATGTGGAGTAGTTGCAGAGGCTTCTTGGTTGACATTTCAATCTTGCTCTTGAATGACTGCTTGGTTAGCTTTCCTCTTTGGCAGACATCACATAATCTATCAGTCTTGAATCAAATTTTGGGCAGACCATTTACGAGATTTTTTGAGACGAGCTTGTTTAGTTGACTCATGCTAATGTGCGCTAATCTTTTGTGCCATAGCCACACATCTTCTTCCTTAGTCATCAGGCATACAACATATTCGAATGTACTGTCTGAGAAGTCGATTAAGTAGATGTTGTTTACCCTTTTTCCCACAAGTAGTAATTCATTTGTTGCCCCATTGCTGATCAGACAATATTTAGGTTCAAAAGTGATCTTCAATCCTTTGTCACATAGCTGACTGATGCTGAGCAGATTGTGACCCTTCAACAAGCAAAACATTTTTAATTTCATAACAGGAGGGAGTTTTAAATTTACCTATACCAATGATTCTTCCCTTGTTGTTATCACCATATGTGACATGACAGGCAACCTTGTATGATATATTTGTAAATTTTGTAGGGTCTCCAGTCATGTGTCTCGAACAGCCGCTATCAAGGTACCAAGTGGGACTTTTAGACTGTTGTTCCATTTCAAGCTTGATTACTCTTGATTTTGCCATCATGATTAACTCTCCTTTATTCTTGACTTTCTTGGCATCAGCAGAATGATCTTGACTACTCGTCTTTTTCAAGAACTTTGTAAACTTACTGTTCAACAAGATCGATATCTGTATCTGTGAGCAGATTTCTTCCTATGGGTTTCCTTGCATTCCAAGCTACCTACTTTAAAGTTTTCAAAGAATCCATCAGTTACAGATTTTGACTTCAAATTACAGGGAGCAGATGCAATATCAATTTAAAAATCATAAGCTTTTCTTGAATGCGAAAAGGAAGCCATCCCCAAGTTTTACAGTCGAATAGAATAAAATAGAGTCGACTGAATTTTCAAATATCTTATGAAAACCAGTTCTGGTGCCAATTGTTAAGAAATAGGTTGGCTTCAATTTACACCAAGAGGGGGGGGGTGAATTGGTGTTAGTTCAAAAACAAAATCTTTTTGCAATCTTGATATGAAAATTCAAAGCTTTTGATCTTTCCTTGAAATGCAAGTAATGAAAATTTCAATGCAGCGGAAAAACGTAGTTAACTGCTCTAAATATAAAGTCGACTGAAATAAAGAGTGCAAGGATAGAGAAAATCAAACACTGGTTTTTATACTGGTTCTGCCAACAATGCCTACATCCAATGTCCTTCCAACCTTGGAAGCAAATGCACTATAATGGTTGCGGTTTTTACAACAAGGAATTTATAGAAGCAGCACACAAAAATATAAATCTTCTCTCTAACCTAAAACCAAATGTAGCTGCACACAAAAACAGAATTGCAGCAAGAATCCCCTCTCCTGCAATCTGCACCCACGTTGAACAATCCTCAACGTGTCACCAACACTTTTCACAGGATGCCAAGCCTATCACAGCATGCTTCACAGGTTGCCAAGCCTATCACATAACACTTCCCAGGTTGCCAAGCCTTCAATCAAATGTAGCAGTCTTTACAGGATGTCAAGCCTTCAAGATTAAACCAGAAGCACCTTCTCTGTGCAGATGTTGATCAAACAGTATGCGCAATTGGCTCCTCAATCTGAATCTCTCTCAAGAAAGATCACCACCATCTTCTTGGAGAATTCTTGGAGCTTCCAAAACTGAGAAATTACTCTAAAACAGGACAATGAAAATGTTAGATCACAAAAGTCTCACAGAACAATTCGTGTTCTGTCCTATTTATAGTTTTCCTGTCATTCTCAGTCGAATACCCTACTAATCCAGTCAACTGTATTAAAACAGTTACAACTGATAGTTAACATAGAGGCTCCTTAGTCAACCAATGCAATGCACATTCAAGACAGTTGACTTAGTCAGTCAATCTTAACTAACTTTTGAAAAACTAGCCGTTAGAGTAAGTAGGTATAACAAAATTCCAAAAATAACAGCAACATAGTCGAATAGGTGTTCCACCATATCGACTAACACTTGAAAAACACTTTGAAATTCTTTTCAACTCAAAATCTCATCAAGCACATGTTCACAAAAACTGTACTAAGATTTTACCTTAATCGAATCCAATACCAGTGTATTTGACTGAACCAGATCTTTGTCACAACAAATATAAGTTCATAAAACTGTTTGTGAGCTTTTCTTTAGAAATGTGCAAAAGATAATCAAAATCATTTTATCACACATTTCAATACAGGCATGTTCCAAACATATAACACATAATCAATCAAGGGAACATACATGCAAAACAACAAAACATGTTCAACAAAATCATTGTACAAAAGAGTATAGCATATCAGCTGAACATGTAATACTAGAACTTATGTATTGTTATTAAGTAATGTGTTGTCATCATCAAAAACCAGTTTGATATAGAGTTTTGTGTTGTCAACAATCTCAACATATAGTCCGGAGACAAATGCGAAATGCTGCCAAAATCTTATCAAATTTATGATGTAGTCTTCTTTGCATGTGTCTTAGCAATTTATGAAATATAATTTTTCTTAATGGGTAGGGCCTAACCTTGTGAGAGTTAAAAAATTGAAACTGATGAAGTATGTTACGAATATAGTATGGATCGAAGCTGCATGAGTGAACGTTGCATCAGTGAAGAATATGAGAAGGTTGTTTTGGTGTTCTTGCAATATGTTCAAGAAAATGCAAAGTTTGTGAACGGGACATATTTTTGTCCTTGTGTTCATTGTCTTAATCAAATACGACAAGACTTAGGCAATATGCGTGACCATCTATCTATTCATGTTCAGCATAATCAGAACTTATACCGTTTGGACTTGGCATGGAGAAGTACTGGACCATCCTACCACGTCACGAGGAACGAATTATGTGGAAGAAAGTGATCATTTAGAGGACATGATACGTGATGTTGGTGAAGATAATTTTGGAAGAGCTAATTTGTATGATTCTCTTATAAATGATTCAGAGCAACCGTTGTACACAGGATGCTCGAACTTTACACGTCTGTCTACAACTTTAAAGTTGTTTAGTTTAAAAGCAAGGAATGGATGGACCGATAAAAGTTTTACAGAGTTGTTGGAGTTGTTGAAGGAGATGCTTCCAGAAAATAATACTCTACCTATTCATAATTACGAGGCCAAATTTTTTTTATGTCTAATGGGTCTTGAATATCAAAAGATACAGGCTTGTCCCAATGATTGTGTTTTGTACACAAAGGAGTTTGGTTTGCTAAAGTATTGTCCAACATGTGGTGTATCCCGTTTTAAAAAGAAATCTGACAGAAACACTGGTGATGAAGGTAATGATGGTGCACCTGCTAAGGTGATGTGGTATTTGCCTATAATACATAGGTTGAAACGTATGTTCTCTGTTAAAGAAGATGCAAAGAACCTTAAATGGCACGTTGTCAGAAGAAAGTGTGATAATCTTCTTCGACACCTAGCTGATTCACCACAATGGAAGAAGATCGATGAAACATTTCCAGAATTTGGT